>JADLZL010002595.1:0-188450 GCA_015844335.1 Chrysopogon serrulatus
GAGAGTGTGACCGGTAGAAAAGCCAGGTGCACTCACCGCCTCACGCGAGGTCAGGTCACCTTATCGGCTCCTTCAACGCGATACAAGAGGGCATTTGCGACAATTCCCTGGATACAGACAGGGACAGCAATCACAGCATATCAAGCAGCTACTCCGCCCCCAAATGCTGGCCGGCATATCCCGTTTCCTTACTCGCCGCCGTCCGCCCTTTCCGCTTGCCGCTACCGCCGCCGCAGCAGCCATGTCGTCGTCTTCGTCCACGGCAGCGAACGTCTCCGATCGTCCGATCTCTCCGGACACCACACGCGTGGCCTGGGTGGGGACGGGCGTCATGGGCCAGTCCATGGCCGGTCACCTCCTCTCCGCCGGCTACGCTCTCACCGTATTCAACCGCACGGCATCCAAGACCCAGGGCCTCGTCTCCCGTGGCGCCAGCCTGGCGGACAGCCCGCGCGCGGCCGCCGCGGCTGCCGATGTCATCTTCCTCATGGTCGGCTTCCTCCTCCGACGTCCGCTCCACCGCCCTCGATCCATCCACCGGCGCCCTCTCCGGCCTCGCCCCAGGCGGTGTCCTCGTCGACATGACCACCTCCGACCCCACCCCTTGCCGCCGAGATAGCCGCGGCCGCTGCCGCCGCCGGCTGCTCGGCCGTCGACGCCCCCGTGTCCGGCGGCGACCGAGGGGCCCGCAACGCCACCCTCTCCATCTTCGCGGGCGGCGACGCCGCCGTCGTTGCTCGCCTGGCGCCGCTCTTCAAGCTCATGGGGAACGCGCTGTACATGGGCGGGCCCGGCGCGGGGCAGCGCGCGAAGCTGGGCAACCAGATCGCCATCGCATCCACCATGGTGGGGCTCGTGGAGGGCATGGTGTACGCGCACAAGGCCGGGCTGGACGTGGCCAAGTGGTTGGAGGCCATCTCCACCGGCGCGGCGGGGTCCAAGTCGCTGGAGCTGTATGGGAAGCGGATCCTGGAGAGGGATATGGCGGCTGGCTTCTATGTCCGGCACTTCGTGAAGGACCTCGGTATCTGCCTGTCGGAATGCCAGGCCATGGGGCTGTCGCTGCCGGGGCTCGCGCTCGCGCAGCAGCTGTATGTGTCACTGATCGCGCACGGCGAGGGCGGGCTCGGTACGCAGGCGCTCATACTAGCCGTCGAGCGGCTGAACAACACCAGCCTTGAGAAGAAGGGCGAATGAAAGGCTCCAGCTCCAGGCTCCAGGTCTGATGAACTTGTGGGAAACTTTGCTTTGGTGCAAGTATGCAAGATCGAGGTGAATGTTAAGTTGTCTTTGGAGTTCTACAGTTGTTCACTTTTGTAACAGTATATATGCTGTGCAAAATTTGTGCCGGCTTGGATGCTTGCTTAGCTGTACCTGGTTTTGTTCATCCGCCACGAGTTCAAATAAGATTTTGCAAGCAATGCGGCATTCCTTGCATAGTTGCATTGGTTTAGTGCCCACGATGAACTGTGTTTAGCTATGGTGATTGAAATGCCAGATTTAGACATATAGGATAGTAGTATATTATATTCAACATGGTTATTACAGAAACATTTCATGGTACTCAGTACTCGCCCTTGAATCCTTGATATAGAGTTTACTGAAACCTTGTTCTATTGTCACGGATACGTAGTTTTGATGTTGATGATAATGGCCTGTCCTTAGCAGTGGTCTGAATCTTTCTATCGATGATTGTTCATCATGTGAGCTAAAGCACATCTGGAAAAATCACTTAAGAGTTCAAGTCAAATGAACTTGAACATCTGCAAAAATCACTTGAACTAAGTCAGATGAACTTGAACATCTGCAAAAATCACTTAAAGAGTCCAAGTCAGATAACCTTGCAATGCTTGGATGCATAACAAGCTTACATCTGGCAAAAATTGCTTAAGAGTTCAAGTCAGATGAACTTCAACATCTGCAAAAATCAGTTAAAGAGTCCAAGTCAGATAATCTTGCAATGCCTGGATGCATAACAAGCTTTGCCTGGTCTCGATTAGACAGAGCCAGTTTGGCTCTCCTGGGTCAGCTGGGAAAAACTCAGCTTGCGCAGGCAGCGTGACCTCGCTTAGCCAGGTGAGGCTAACTTGCCTGTTTGAGCGAGCCAATTTGGCTCTAAGGAAAAACTCACGCAAAAATCGAGGCAACAGGGCAACGATTCCAAACACGTTTTTCTCTTTCGTTTCTCGCTAACAAGGCGAGGTGAGCTGCGTCAGCAGAAGTGCAGAACCAAACGCGGCCTAACAAAATGCCATCACCAAATGGCAAATTATGATTTTGCCTTGCTGGGCATTTCCGAATCATTGCACTTTCTTCTAGGTGATTGATTGAATTATTGTTGCAGACCTTAGTATCTTAAAGACACTGACCCCAATTATCGATCTAAATAAAGGAACTAAAAGTTCTCACGGTGTCAGCATCAGATGCCATAAGGCTTTATGGGTCATTGTTTCAACAAAATTATTCCAATATGAAAATAAAACATGTATAGAATAAGTAAAAAAGGAAAAAAAAACACAAAATCACATTAATAAAGCAGAGTCAATCCATAGAAATCAATATAAGTAAAATATCCGCAAGTGATGAAGTTGTAAAATCTGAGAACCAAATACAAGTTTCCAAACAACAGAGACAATATATTAACTATATATATACAGCAAAAAATGCTACCAAATGCCGACAGCACTAAACCAGCTCACCAGCATATTTTCAAGAATATATTGTGAAGAGGAGAAGAACTGAAACAAATTCAAATGAGAGTGAACATAATCATATTCAGCAAAGGCTAATTGCTGTGTCCACATAAATACTTTCAAAATGTCATTATATCGTGGCAGTACAATATCGCACGTAGCACATCGTAATGAAGTTATCATCGAGAATAGATGATGGCACCATAAAGTGATAGATGATGGCACCATAAAGTGATACAAGCAGAAAATAAATTATCAAACATTCAGAGTTTGTCCTCGTATTTATAGATAGATAGGTGTGATCTGCTCCTTCAGCCTCTTCCTCTTGCGGATGCCCAAGGCAAGGTGACCAGCTCCAGAGGGGTCTGTGCTCTGCACACAGAGACGGCATTTCCAGAGGGAATGCCTGACCACAGGTTGCGGCCCTCAGGGTGCTTGTGAACCCAAACAGATCAAGGACACGTCTGTCCAGCTTGTTCACAGTTTGCAGTTTTGCACACAGATAACCCTCAATACAGTCAACAACTACAAAGCACAATCAGTTAGTCAAAGTGCAGCTGTGACCTCAGTAGAAGAATCAACATGGCCAAGTGAGATAGTAAGGTTGATTAGGTATTCATCTCCATCTCTCTCACCATTATAACCAGTGGATTTGATTGTAATACTAGGTTCTGCCTTCATCTTCATGAGTATCAATCATTCAAACTCACCAGCACACCCTAGGCTATAATCCCCAACAGATGCGACAAAAAGAAATCCTTAAGTGCAAATTTGACTACAGGGACAAATAGAGAAAAAATTATGACTAATATTCAACTTGGTAAGAGATGTCACCAAATGTCAAATGGCTAAAGTTGGAAGATGGAGGACGCATCTTGCGCGGTGTCATCGATGAACCATGTGTTGCATGGTTGGGCACTTTCACTGTTTGTAGGGTGTGCCAAGTGGGGAAGAAAAGTGGCCTGCAATTGAGGCCATATCGGTGCACCAGAGCTTGCCTTGGCAGAGGGTGTCAACAACCTTGCAACAATGGCGGTGGTGGGGGCATATGACAAGACAAGCATGGGGTTGGTAACAATGTGCAATAACGAGCATGGGGCGAGGGGTTAAATGTAAAAAAATGTTCACTCTTTCATGTCACATCACTACTTTAGTTAGAACATATATGCAATGGATCTACAGTGCACAGCTTGATAAGTTTAGATCTACAAATGTATTTTGAAGTTTGTACACTTAAGTGACTAACTATTATAAGTTTAAGTTTAAGAGACGTTGGTGCATTTAATTCCTTTCTTTTAACAAAGACAATTTTAAGCATATCATGAATTCACGCTTGAATGGAGTACAGAAGGTTAAGACTATAAAGTCATTGTATCAACTAAACAACAAGAAAAGTTAAATGTATGTAACATGAAAAAATGAAGAACTATGACCCGCCAGTACATCGATTTAGTTGTTTAAATATTGGTGAAAATCCGCTAGCTCCAAGGTTGATATTATATATATGCAACACTGAATAGAAAAGAAGATTATGTAACGGTCTAACATAAAAGTTTTGAGCCAGAAACAACCATTGCAATAATAAGAAAAAATGACCCCGCTGCGCGCTGCCGTCGCAGCATTTCGTCGAACAAGTGGCGCGCGCCGCCCACCCAAAACCCCTCACCCGACTCGGCAGTCACCCACCCACGGGCAACGAGCCAGCAGCAAATCCCATCCCGGACCCCAAAACCCTACACTCCCCGTCGTGCCGGCGCCGACGCCATGCTCCACTCCAGCTTGTCCAAGTCGCACCCTCTCCCGCTCCTCGCAGCGGCGTCCACGCCCCGCCGCGCCCTCGTCGCCGGCCTCCTCCGCGCCGGCTACCTCTCGAAGCATCCAGCCTCTTCAACCGCGCCTTGTCCGGCCACAACCGCCCGTGCTAGCGCCAGGGCTGCCAGTTCGCCGGGCGAATCCCGCCGTTTCGGGCTGGGAGGCAGGGTTTCGTTCTCCACCGCGCCGGATGGGTCCGCATTGGCTGGCGGCGGGAGGGCGCTGCCTTGGCTTGCCGCCGAGACTGGCAACAGCGGAGCCCCCGTTGGTAGGACTAGCGCCGGCCGATCATCCTCGTGGGAGAGCTCCGCGGAGAAGTTCTTCTCGAGAGACGACCAATACGCTCGAAGAGAAGTGTCGGGAGCCAGGATGTCGGGCAAGGTAGCGATTAAGGATGATGATGATGATGAGAATGAGGCAATTGGCAATCCTGAATGGGGAAGGAGTAAGGGCAGGTATCAACGAAGAGAAGTGTCTGGAAACAGGATGCCAAACAAGGTGGCGACTAGGGAACAAGAGGATGATGATGAGAATGAGCCAACTGACAACCCCAAATGGGGAAGGATTAAGGACAGGTACCAGCGAGTTGTGGGGAGGGATGGAGGGTCCCGTGGTGAGAGGTTTAGGAGGGAGAGATTTGACAGGCCGGATTTGAGGCAGTGGAACAAGCAGGAGAATTGGGGAAGGAAGACAGGGAAGGAAGCAGAGGAATCATCGGTGCCAAAGATGGTGGGGCAAGGAGTTTATGGTGTTGGGCCGGTCCTTGCAGCACTCATGGCTCGGAGGAGGGAGTTTTATGCATTGTATATACAGGAAAATATGGATTTGAGCGGGAACAACAAGAAAAGGAAAGATAAGAAGGCAGTTGAGAAAGTGCTACGGATGGCAGAGGAGATTGGGCTGAAGGTTATTGAGACTTCAAAGCATGATCTTAACATGGTGGTGGACAACCGGCCACACCAAGGTGTGGTGCTCGATGCATCACCCTTGGAAATGGTTAATATAAAGGAGTTAGATCCAGTCAGGGTGGAAGGTGGAAAGGCACCTGTGTGGTTAGCCTTGGATGAGATTATGGATCCTCAGAATTTAGGAGCCATTATTAGGTCTGCCTACTACTTTGGTGCTCAGGGTGTTGTGTTGTGTGCTAAGAACTCTGCTCCGTTAAGTGGAGTAGTGAGCAAAGCTAGTGCAGGTTCGCTTGAGTTGATCGAGCTACTCTCCTGCAGAAACATGATGCAGTTCTTGTCTTCATCAGCTGAAAATGGTTGGCGAGTCCTTGGTGGTACCATTGCTAACAAAGCTGTACCTCTCTCTGAAGTGGAAATAGGGGTGCCAACTATTCTTGTGATGGGTAGTGAAGGCACTGGTTTGAGACCCCTGGTTGAGCGGTCCTGCACACATCTGGTCAGAATACCTGGAAATGTTGATGTATTTGTTGAAGGAGCCGGTGCAGATGCAGATGCAGAGTGCCGGGGAAGAAGGTGACAGTTCTTCTAGTAATCAAGATTTGAGATCATTCCTTGCGGTGGAGAGTTTGAATGTTAGTGTTGCAGCAGGAGTGTTGCTTTATCATCTGGCTGCAAAAGATGCCTGACCTGGAAGCGATAAGCCTAATGTTACTCTAATGTAAGGATACTGTGTGATCCATGCATGTCATAGTTATTACAATTGCCTCATTTAATGCTTCTGTTAATGAATTCTTTATTTCCCATTTCATACTTTAATTCTTCTGGTTGAAAATAGAACTTCTGAGATAGGGGTAATGATAATTTCATAATTCTTTGAAATTACCTTATCTGATTCTGATTAGGTTTAGTGTGGTTTTGTGCTGCCTGAACTAGTGTTCTAGACTGTTTAGTAACTCAGTATCTGATAATGTATGGAAAAAATAAATCAACCAAGGTCCAAGGTGATTTGTTGCTAGTCACTCTTTTCCTTGATATAACTGTGGTGTATTCCACAGCAATTTGTTCATTTATGTTAGTGGATCATCTTCCTGATCATAGTACATGGTAAAAAGTATTCTACTCAATCGTTTCAACCTCACAGGCTCACACAGTATTACCATCCTTTGGTATTCAGAGTTCAGATTACTGACCCTGTTTATTGCTGAAAGTTTCAATTGTCATACTGTAGCTTGAGCCATCAAATCTGTTCAGGTGGTTTGGACATTTTTCCCCTCAAAACATATGCAAGCCTATGTTATTTTTTTATGCACATTCCCTTGCTAAGTATTTTACTTGTTGTATACTATTGTCTTAACTGTTAGCAAAAGCTTATATGTGTTTTTTCTCGGGTGAGTTCGACTGACCTCAACTGAACAGCCTACCATGTTGAACACAGCCCTTATTACAATTTTACCATACACTGATGCTAAATTGTGCAGTTCTTGTACATACCATTTTGCTTGTATGCAAAGCTTAAGAGTGGCAGTCTGTTTTGCTAATGCCTTATATAGGAAAGCTTAAGAGTGTACATACCATTTTGCTTGTCACCTGCTCTTATTTTACAGGTTATGTGTTGCAGTCAAGTTGGATCAAACTATTAGTTGATCCAATGAGAGGTCTTCAAATTTGTAGTTTTGAACTACTAGATTTGCCAACTTTTAAGTTTTTGTGGCAGATTTTGTTGATTTTGCTAGTGTTTCTACCAAGACTCACTCTACTCAACTACCTACTTGATTTATAGATCACTTTGTACACATGGTTGGCAAATCAAAAGAAATAGGATGAGTGAGTGGGTTGACACAAAACCCACTTGCATCTTTAATTATGCTGTAAAGGAAAAGGAACTGTTTCGATTCCTGATCTTTGTTGTAGCCCAATAAATAGAATCTTTGCACCATTTTCTTTATGTGCTGTTATTCTTATTTGTTTGTTTTTTAATATGTGACATCTCCAAATTTAGTTGAACTCATGCTAGCCATCAAGCCAACACAGGTTGCATTTACTGGTGTGACCATTCCCTGACTACAATATGTTACATATTCTCTTGCGATCAAATTGCTAGTTTATTTTATTTAGGTTATCCTACTTGAGGGCATGCTTCTGAGTATCTGGGGTGGGTGGGTGGGTGGGTGCGTGCGTGCGTGCAGGTGCGTGTGTGTGTGAGAGAGATAAACATGTCATGAAGTTAGTTATTGGTGCGGTAAATAAACTACCAAACCGCGCGCCATTAGAAAGAGGCAGCTGGTGTGGCTTGATATTAACCATGGATGTTCTTTAATTCAGTTTTCTTGCTTAAGGAAAATGATAACAGTGACCTTATATGTGGGAGCTAGAGACAGAGCTAACAAAAGAACAGTGGATAGGACCAACACTGTTCTCCTTCATGTTCTTGACTGTTATTAATATACCGATAGACAGATCTGCGTGTGAGAAAAAAATATATCAACACTGTTCACTGAGCATGCTGCACAGACATACCTGCAGCTTTTATGCAAACCATTAGTTTTTTATGCCAGTGCATTGAAAATATGGGTTGACAAATTTTTGAGCAGAGAGATGTATACAAGGAGCTGAACTAGTCATACGATCTCACCTTGTGTGCTAAGGTTAATGCCTATGAGATGTTCACATGTGCTAATGTATCATTAGGATTTATGGATTATCATCATGGAATGCCTAATTGTCGATGATGCCAATTTCATTCGCAACTTTACAATTCTGTCATGTTGCATAGTTTCATTATTTATTGGTTTTTGGGTTAGTTTCTGTACTGTTAATCTATAACTCAACTACAGGAAGGTGCTCCAAACAGTGTTGGCTTTGAAATTTGTTTTGTCTTATCTTTTTTGTGGCTTTCACTAGCACAACAGAACTCGGCTTCAGAAAGAAGTATAATGTTTATTCAATACAGATACAGGTAAATATACATTAGAACTGCAAGCGGCAACATGAACTCACAACACTGCAGAAACAGATGTCAGGCAAGCATATTGCAAAATGGGCTAAAGATTCTTTTGTAAGTCATTCCATGTCTTCTACTTTTCCTGCTGGCCAGAATTTAGTGATGGTCCAGTGACAAAGACATTTCATCTGCCCCAATTCCTAGACCATGAAGCATCCGGCATCCTGGTGAATATTGCTCTCTAGAAGAGGACTCTCAGGAGGCTGAAGGTGCTTCAAGTCTGAGGACTAGTTGGCAGTTTATTTTTTGGGTAAGATTTTAGTCTTATTTTGGACTTCACTTTTTCAAAAGCTGAACGTTGTGGGATTCTACTCATAATATCTGGTTCCATGCTTTCACCTTGCAACTTAAGTCCTCTGTTGTACCTGTTCTTTAAGTTTTCTTTGTCAAAACTGTGCAAAAAGGATGAAGCTTGCTTTGCTGAAATTTTGCATGAAGTTTGGCATCAATAATACTCCACTTTTCAAGTGATAGGCATGACCACATGATTACATGAATGGTCATAAGCACTTAAGCAGTGTCACTTGATGTGTTGTTTCTATCATGGTAGAAAACCAATGCCACCTTCTGTTTATCTTGACTTCTTTGATAGCTTCTGGGGGTATGGTCACTGGCCACCAGGGCAGCTTGGAGGTAATTTCCAGGTTTGGCAGTGGTGTCATCAGGTGCATGTAATTATTTATGACCTGGATAATGTTATATACTCATGAGAAGCGGAGACATCTTATGATTCACTGACCTCCTTTACAAGCAAACAAAACAACTAGTTGCCCCTTGTGTGTGAAGTCACAGTCATGTCACTGTTGGCATATAGCACTGGCAACCTAGGGCCTTCACCCAGGCTCCTCGGTGTTCAACTCCACTAGATCTAATTATTGTGTAGCCAATGTATAGAGGATATTAGGCCTGCTTAGCTTCTTAGCCCACTAAACCGCCCAAGCTCCTAGAATGCTTTGGGTCTGCTACTGTCATATAGGATTGCAATTTGGCACTCAACAGCCATGAAGGCACTAGCACATGGTTTGCTTCCATGGTTTGTTATTGCTTGTGACAACATTTGAAGGGGGGAGGTTACAAGTGGACACCTTGCTCTTTTCCCAAGTTTGTGTCTTAGAGGAATTGAAAATACCACATGAAATTGCTACTCTGTAGATGCAATGTTGTAGTAAGGCTAGCATGTCACTGTTCTCTTTAGTGCATTGGTGAGTACTAACGATTGCGGTCTGGACATTAGATTAGTTTTACATTGATAGTAGATCTTGCACCTGCGAACTTTCTCTTAGAAGTCCAATGCCCATGTAGAATTACATTAGGCATTACTCTACAGCAACAATTACATGGCAGCCTAATTTACAAAATGTCCAGGACCTCTCCATGTATCTGAAATGCTAGTTCATCTCACTAGATTAGTCTCCAGGCAAAAAAATTAGGTATCATCACATCACAGAAGGGGAATGGTCCGGGTTCAGTTTGCTCGCATTCCAAATGATAGAATTTTTGTCACAGTTTTGGGCTTTCAGCAATCTTGTACTCTTCTAGGAGCTACTGCAATCTGTAAAAAAAAAGAAAACAATTAAAAGGATGGTCATGCTTAGTTTGGAGCAATCAAACATGTAACTGAAAGCCGCACACATCACTTGAGGTGGCCTTGTGCTTACCAAACCATGGGAAAGCTCTGAGCTCCTCAAAACCCTCAGCCTTTTAGCAGTTGAAACAAATACACTGCAGGGATTACATACAAAGAAAGACTTTAGATGGTGCAACAAAGTAGGCTTCTATTATATTTGAAACTTCAAGTTAGTGTTAGCAGTATTTGATGATTTAGTTTTAGAGAAGGCACTTGAATCAACATGTTTACTGAGTTGGGGTGCTGATTATAACATTTTCCTTTTTATGTTGGTAGGGTGCGGTTGAATTGTAAATGACAAAGGAAGCTTACTTCCACGGCACGTCCCCTGCCAGCATCCTGTCTCCTTCATTGTCTTCGTAAACTAGTGTATATTCACCAGATCCATCCAATAATTGAGAAAATATTTTTTCAGTGGTCCCTTGCTGTGTACTTCCAGCACTAGATAGATCCTTTTGAGCTGCAACATAGGCAAAACACAGTGTTAAAGGAAAGAAGATTACAACTTCATGTTGTAAGGGTGCACAAATTGAAAGCTCTAAAATGAATCTAAGTAATTGTTTCATTCGAACTGATTGTTGATTTTGCACCTTCAAGAAAACCATGGAAAAGCTCTTTGACGCCCAATGATAGCCTCTCGTAGCTGTCATAGGCTCCAAGGTCTACTTTCCTTCCAATGGGGATTCCATCCATGTTGATTTTTACAAGAGGATTCTTCTTGCAGGCAAGCTTCTCCTTCATGCTAGCTTCACTCTTTTGTGGCTCAGTGGATTGTTTAGATGAACTGCCATGAGCAAGATTTCTCCTGAAGGATCTGACTGGAGGCCAACCGACAACCGGAGCTGAAGGCCTTCTGTACCAGATCCAGGGCCGGTGAGTTAGTCTGTCTGTGAAGCATTATAGCTGACTATACCATTGATAATGTTAGACGTCAAATGATTGATGCTAGTATTAAATGATAAAATCACCCAAAAAAAACCCCATTGCACTTGAGTAAAAGCTGACCACCTTTTATGGAAAAAAAAAAGAATGGTATGATTTGACAAACTGTAGGGAACAACTTTTGGGCAAGAAAGTTAAATCCTTAAAAGGGACCTCATTTTGACCTAGTAAAAACAAAGCATCTCTATGGCTACCATTACCTTCCCTGGGCGTGTGGTCTGTTGTGCACAGTTGCAGCAGGAGGGGCATGCTGTGATGTTGGCCGGCAGAATCCCTTCTTTCTCTCGCTCTCGGCTGTTATCTTCTCGTCCACTGCCACTTCGTTCCCACATCCAGCTCCAGCCTGCTGCTTCTGCTCATCACGACCTTTAAACATAGAACAAGAACAAAAGAGTAATTCATTTCTATGTTCCTGATCTCTAGTAAACAAGAGCACACAAGACAAGAATACTGCTAAGCTGCTAGGTGCATACCTTCTGTTTTGGCCTCAATGGTGTCTAAGAACCACCCCCTCTTTGTCCCAGCTGCAGTAGTGTTTATTGCAGGCTTGGAGGGTTTATGTGGGTAGCAACCAAGCGAGAGAGCTGGAATCTCTCGCCGTACCCCTTCATCTCTTGACACTGCTGGTTCTTCTGTGAGACCTGGAAGACCGAGTCTGAGCTCTAGCTTCTTGTCCTCCTCGCTCCCAAAGCCTGTGTTCCTTGATCTTCCAGTGCCTTGCGCTTCCCTCCCCTTCCACTCTTTCCCGTCCGGGATAAGATCTAGCAGCCGAGGAAGAGGTTCTTTTCCCTTGGAGTCTCCCATGGAGTGGCTCTTTGTGAGCTAATTTTCGGAGGCTTGAAGAGTCAAAATAACACCACCCCTCGCTTCTAGTAGAATGATATATATATTAGGCAATGAGAGGAATGCAACGACTCCCAGAAAGTTTAGTTGTACACTCAACTTAGGCCGGGGAAAGTGAGTAGTACGTGACACAGCAGGGGAGGGAAAAGCCTATATGGTGAGGTCAAAGCGAACACTGAAAAGACAAAGCACGGGAAATGGGGAATGATGAGCTCACTCAAGGCAAGGAAAATGGAACAGGTAGCTTGCTTTTTTTAGCAACAAGACAGCACTATTGAATCTTTGTTTGAAAAAGAAGCCAGACACGTAACGGGACCTCTATTGGGCATTGGTGAATGTAATAGTATACAGCCTTTTCATCTTAATTAGCAAAGCTCCAATCACAAATGAAAGAAACTAAACCAGGCCATGTCAAAACCATGTATCTCAAGCAAGGAAACCTTAGAACAGGTGCACCGAACCTTATAGCCCAAGGGCTTCAGACATACATACTACTAGTAAGAACCTAGCTGGTGGGAATTGGGAAGCGGCCAAGTGAAAAAGCGGCTGGCTAGAGCTTGCGAAATTTGCGACTTGGCTTCAGAACTGCTACCACTACCACTACCACCACAGCTAGCGCGGGTCGGGAGCCCTGAGCTGTTTGCTCGCTCCCTGTTCGATCCTTTCTAGGCTTGTTTGGGGCTTTTTCCCTTTATCCCTTTGTCCCATGAATGATACAGGCATACAGCTCTCCTTTTAATCCCGCGCTCCTTTGCCGCCCGCCCAGAGAGTGTGGCTCTGCACTGGGGGCACTGGCCGTCTCGCCCCTGGCGAAGGCGAAGCATGCATACATGCGCTTTTTTTTTTTTTTTGACAAGTACATGCATGCGCTTTGGTGACTGACTAGGCGGGCGCCCGTGTATCGGTCTGTACGTATGTGACGGCTGGAGCCTTGGACCTTGGTGAGTAGTGACCGGCAGCATGTGATGGTGTACTGTACTTTTTTTTTTCTAGATAATGGAGAAAAGTATCCATCCGGCTTCATCCTCATTGATGGTGTACAGTGTACTTAGTGCAGATTACTCCATTTATACACGTGGTGCATAGGTCACGGAAACTTTTCCGTGCTCATGTCGTCGTCGTCTTCTCCTGTGCGTGTGTGTCGCAGGCATGCGCTGATGCTGTGTGGCGCTGCGCGTGCGCGTGCGCCGAGGAGGGGGCGGCAGCAGCCAGGAGGGACGTGCAAGCACGCTTATCCGATGGGAATGGGATCGAGCAAGTGCCGGACTGCATGCCGGGGGAGGTGGTGACTGATGGCAATGGGGGTGGCTTCTTGGCCTGCGCCCCGTACATACACCTGTGTGGTGCTCCTCCTCGCCGTCGCCGCGGTGGCGTGTGGAATAATAGCTTCCACGTCCGCCTCTCTCTCTCTCTCCTTCCTCCCTCGCGCGCGCACGGGACCACCGTGGACCCGTGGTGGATGACAGGGCACGTAGCCGCCTCTTTTTTACTGCTGGCAATCCACTCGAGTCTCCTGTATTCCTGACTCTCCCCCGTTCGCCGTTCATGCTTATCATCAGGAACGGCTGATTGAAGCAGCTTGCATTGAGCAGCTGTCTGTGTTGACGAAGCCGTGCGTGTTGTTGACCCGCGTGTACTGAAGGGTGGGGTACACATGAGTGCACTCGTGGCAGCTAGCAGTGGACCAAGATAATTAGAGCAAGAGAAAACTAATTAAGCTCGATCACTCGCCGTCCCGAGTCGTTGACACGATCAAATTAATTTCCAAGTGTTGGGCACGCATCAACCGTGCAAGTTGATTGGGATGCATGCATGCGTCGCTCTGCCCGGCAATTCGGGGACCTCATTTTTGGCACGACTGTCTATTAGGTCTGGTGACCCTGTTATCCGGAGCTAGTATACCAGTATAGTACTATCTCTCACTGACGCACGCATCCATAATGATTACCTCATGATTACATAAGTATGTATGTGTATCAAACGGCACGCGTATATCCTTTGGCAGGCTGCTCTTCGTTCTGAAAAGTTCCAAAGTTTTTTTTTCCCCTTTCCTGTTTATGAGCTCGCTTCCGCCCTAGTCTGCTGGTCCGGTCTCTACACGCACGCGTGTGCAGTACTGCACAGATCATGGACTTCTCTTGCTCATCATCGATTCACAGTAGGCTTCTTGCATTGTCCTCATCATTATCAAATAATGTAACTCGGTGTTTTCCCAACTCTCAGGGGGCAACAATAAACATTAATAATGCTGCTGCCACAAACCATGACCCCTTAACCAAGTCTTTGAATGAGCAACAAAACACACACAGGCCTTGTTCGGTTAAAAAACACACATGCTAGTGCAACTCTGCCCAATCCAGGCTCAAAAGAAATTTACAACTAAACCGTATATTGTTATTTTTGGATCTTTCAAGTGGCCAGAGCATAGTAGTAGCTTTCAACAACGCTAATTATTAAACATGTTATAAACCTATAGAATATATAGAAATAGAACCCTCGTGTTATCTAGCTAGGAAACTGCTTGATTTTCCAAGATGAATATGCTGAGTTGCTTTCATAGTTGAGTGTTGGTGTTTTTTATTGAATATAGAGAGTACATTGCTTCCGTTCCCTTGTTCCATCCATTCGCTAGCTAATCCAACCGTGCGGCCTTTGATCTGATCATGTTAGTCCGGTCACTTTCTAACTCTTTTCAAGTTTAAAATCTATTGCCCAGCACTGAAAGGCACAGCAAATATATAAATATATACTATATAGTATATGCCACACCGCGCGTGCCGAGTCGTCATTAATTAATTTAATAATTTCGATAGAGAGCGGTCACCCACCCCCTTCCCTGATATCGATCTCCCTTCGATTAAATTAAATACTTAAGCCTCTCCACCTCACCACCACCTTACCTGTTCCGGCCTAAACGAGAACATCGTCTGTCTTAATTTATAGGATTGCTGATGGATATAGCAAATAAAAATCACTTTTCTATATTGCTGAGTGCCTGAGACCAAGCTAGCTTATTCACCGCTTAAACACGTAGGCTCGATCGCTCTGACAGCCATCACCAAAAATAGTAGCTGTCGCTCGAGTTTCACACGATCAAGCGGGAGCTGCTGTGTAGAACTTTTCAACAGGAACAGGTGTGTTCGTATTGTGCTGTGTGTGCTTGCAGAGCTAACTGGTCAAAAACACCAGCCTGCGGTACAGCACACGGCACGAGTCCCTCTCCCTCTCCCATACAAAGAAAGCAAGCAAAAATGATCGCGCTCGAAGCATCATCTGGTCGATCGGAAAAAAAAAAGAGTCGTCATCCGGTCAGAGATTCCAATCAATGGATGGGCCGACAAATATTCCGAGTGGTGAAAATATGTATGCAGAACGAGGGGTCGTACGGTATGAAGAACTATTATATATTTGTTTGTCTGATTAGCTGAACTTATTAACTATTTAAATGGTATTTTTTATAATAAATTAGTTGGTTTATTTTATCAATCGATTTATACGATCAGACAAACACCCCAAACGCGACGACGATTACAGGGCAAGACGGTGCACGTACGCGGCCAATCAAAGGAAAAATGGCACGCGCATCGGGATAGCCGCCGCAGTCGCGTAGCGTCGTGGTCCTTCCGGCCGTTGCCGACTGTCCTTTGTTGCACCATCATCACAGACGCAGTACTAGTAGTACGTCTATTGTCGCGCGTCACAGCGGCAGTAGCGCGAAATGATCAGCAAGTAGAGGCAGCCGAATTGATGTGCACCTGACAATGCAATTTGGCAATGCAGGCCGGTTCGTCACTCGTCAGTCGTCAGATCATGTGTGAGGTTGCTGCGATGCGATGCGAAGGATTGGAGCGCGTCGGAATTCCGCACGGTCAAGGGGGCGCGCAGGGCAGAGGTCCGGTACGGTCCACCGTACCTGCTGAGGCGCCTCTGATGCCCGCGCTGCATGCAATGCCTGCCTGCGCGTGATGTGTTGGTGGTGCCCATGCATCATGCATGCATGCAGGGGCGTAGTACGCAGGCCGTATCTAAGATTTAGGGGCCCCTCAACAAAAATACAAAATATATGATGAGACCCTAAAATTTGAGAAAACCAAAGCATACTTCTACTTATATAACTATAAATATTTATAATATAATATGGTCTTACACGACTAAGAATAGATCAAATCTCAATATTAAAACAGTAAAAGTAATACACTAACAAACTAGCATCCCTAGCATCTGCAGCATGAGAAAGCAAAATGATAAGGAGAAAAATGAACTACGCAAGACCAGGGAAGCTAATAAGTTGACAAACAGGAATTGCAACTTCAAAACTTTTTGGGAGATATACTAAACTTTAGAATTATTTTTTTAAAAAAGATTGGCTTTATTAATGACTAATTATTACTTAATATAAATTTGGAGGCCCTTAACTTGTGGAGGCCCTGAACCGTTGTGCACCTTGCTCCTGTTGATCTACGGGCCTGGTAGTACGTTGCCATGCATGCATGCGCCCTGATAGATGCCGCCGGGAACTGGGGGGCAGTCCGCGTCGGTCGGCAAGGCACGGCCATCGGCGTCGGCAAGGGATGCATTTCTTCACTGGCTCCTCCGTGACTGCGCGCACGTTTGGTTCATCGTTTGCTTGGCCCGTGCGGGGATTGGGCGGGTTCCACGGTGGGTGGAGTCCGCCTGCCTGACCATGGCATGGCTGCCGCTGTGCAGGGGGCACTGTTGACGGCCATTCCAACAACCCTGCGGAATGCACTAGTACTGCTGTACTACTCACCATTAATAATTGTTTTCTCTAGTACTTCCCATTAACATCCCTACATACCTAGTGATGCTAATAAAAGGCACCATTTGAAGTACGCATAAAACTAAAATGTATATCTTAACATTAATTAACTTTATTTACATTGTACTGTTTAAGACTTTAAATTTATGGTTATTGAAACAAATAGTACATTTAATTACAAATCAAACTGTCTCAATTTTGTTTTACAATAGTTCAAAATTGTTGGATAATTTAATTATCGATTAAAGATTATAATGTTTAAATCTTGATATAAGTGCACGGATTATAATGTTTAAATCTTTATATAAGTGCACGCACTATACAATGGTTAAAAACAGTACTGTAAGCATTTTATCCGAGTGATTTGAAAACTAAAACATGAATTGTATGCATGTTGTAAGAAAATGGTTTACATGTATTCCAGCGCTCACAGAAACTTTTGAAAACATGACCAAAACAAATTTTAAATCAACAAGCCATTTCCCAATATCAGTTCCATAAATAAAGAAGAATTCGAGCGTATGCCTAAATTAGTTGAGTTATATGCTCTCAACAGAGGTACTCTTGAAGATCGCAAGCCTTTCAATGTCAGAACGAATTCATTGGAGAGCAAAAGAAATTGGGCAAAAAAAATTATATATATTGAGTTTGTAACAAAATTTGAATATAGTCTCGAAAACGAACAAAAAACAATCACCGGAATTACTCGGTCTCCCAAGTTCAACTGCTCTAAAGCATAAGAACTACATCTACCCTGACAACGCCCTACATAAATCTGTCTAGTTTCCTTCCCTCAAATGTTTCCTACTCTTTCTTCCATCCTAAATCCTAGGTATTTTGCATTAGAAACTTAAAAATACTGTAAACAAAAGCTGGTCGGAAGATATCTAGATATCCGATGCTCGAATCTCCGTGAATGAAAAGCATGAACCCCTTCCTGAATCTTTGCTCGTTCTAAGTTGTGAATAGCAAGGAAGACCCCATGCTAATAAAATTGACGCTTCTGAAAGTGAATCACTTAGCACGCTTCGCCCGGCTCATCCACTTCTTGATAGGAAAAACAGATAGCTTGGGCCTCCCCTCTTTCTGGGGCAACTCTGATGATGTTTCTTTCTCCACGCAATTTTCCTTCTCTGAGTATGGTAGCAGTTCAAAAGCACCACGGGAGAAACCTCTGGCAATCTGAATGTAATGTATTTAGATGTTAGCTACCTCAGAAACTCCGAGTACAAATATAAATGAACCACACTAATTAAGAACACATATGAGGATTGTACCTTCAACAAAATCCACACTTTAAGGGAGCTACTCAGGAGTCCTAGTTTTGTCTTCTTTCCTGACGTCAAATACGTGCACATCTCATGATCCACTCTAAGTACAAATCTTGGCCATGATTTTGGTTTCTCAGGGTCTGATTTTCGTCGTGAGGCAGCCTGGTTCATTGAACAAGATTAATAGAAACAACAAATTCTAGCTCAATTATTAGTAACTAGAATTGGAAGCGAGCCTAGTTCAACCAGTTAGGGTGGGAGGTGCGGTTATGCATCATATAATTCCTGTTTGCATTAAATCAGTAGTTGATACTGTTGCTATCACACAAGAAAAAATAAAAATGTAAGTAGCCTTTAGGACTTACAAGACGTCGACATATTTCACGTTCTATCTTTGAAAAGGATGTGTCAAGAGCTTCCACACGACCAGTACCATGGCAGCATGTACATGGCTCACTGATCATGAAAGTAACACTTGGTCGGACCTGCAAACAACAATAAGCCATTTGAACACTACAATCATAAAATCAACTATCGTTTGATGAGCCAATAATAAATCAAATACAGTCCCTAAACTTGTTTAGGGCGCCAGCTAAGCCCCTAAATTATTAATTTTCAAATCTGAGTTCTTTGACTCATTAGTATCATATGCATTTAATGAATGCCACGTAGGGATGAAAATGGGCCGGATATTTTCCGATATCCGTCCGTCCCGAAATGGTTAAAACTTAAAACCCTATATGGATACTTCCTATCCGAATTCGAACATTTAATTAATATCCATATTGCATCCGAATCCGAATACTCAAAATTGGATTTCTGATATGTATCTGAGATAGATATCAATATCTAACATATCCGACATGATCTGCATCCGGTTCCAAATTCTGAAAAAAAATGGGATAGAATGCAAGATCACTGTATCCGATATGGTTTCATCCCTAGTACCACATAATAGTATTTGATCATGTGGCATGGCATTTAAGAAAGAAGTAAGCAGCTTGGGCATGAGATCCATGTTTTGAAAAGTGCACACTTGTTCTGGGCCTTAAACTTGGTTGTTCCAAAGCTACTCTTAAACTTGGTTGCCATCTAAGCCTTCTTGACCTCTTCCCTAGAGAGAATCTTGCAGGGCTTAGTTATCCCAACAATGGCGACTATTTCACTAAGGAAAATTAATGCGATCGGAAAATTAATGCACATATCGCATGTGATACAAAAATAAATCCATGAACATGGCATTGTGTGACTCATGAAGCTGGTGCACATACCCTTTTTCTAGTTATTTCCATCAAACCTAGCTTTGATAGTTCTGAAACGCCAACTGTTGATCGATCCTTTTCTACTGCTTTCTTCATTTCTTCATATACTAGCCTTTTGTTCGCTGGAAGAAAATGTGGCATCAATGACAATGAGAAAGGAGAAGCAATGAAAAAAGTCTGCATTATTATCATTTTCTATTAGTAGTGTTAGTGCTAACTAAGGCATGTTGCCTTTTGGAGTTCACAACTTGTTAAAAGAAAGCACCAGTCTTAAACATCCCAATTCAATATGCAAAACATTCATGCCAAACTGTCCCTTAATGGATGCAAAAGAAAATTACAGAATGTACCAGATATTCCAATAGGGAAGATACTGAACCAATATTACAGGCAGTAATATCTAAACACTTTTAACCCATAAGTAGTTCATTCACTTCATAAAGCTACTGCTACAGCACTTAGGCTGCTACAATGTCACCCCTTCTTGAAACTGAAGTGAAGAGTCATGTCAATGTGATCATTTTTTACCCTTTCATGACCACTATATATGCTCTCATATATGAAATCTTACTGTTTTGTTTCTCGAATATGCAGGAGAGCTACGTATCATTGCAATAAGAAAAAACTCTTATACAATGAATGACTGAATGAAACAAGGTTAAACATAAAGAAAGAGTATACTTTTTACGGTCCAAGCCCATGAAAACTGCAAACACACATATCAATAAAATTCACATGAAGTATAAAACCACTAACCACATCTAAATAAGTATATTAAGAAAATATATTTTATGATGTATATGTATCTAGTAACACTAATTTTGTGTCCTTTTCTATAAATTTGGTCAAAATAAAATAGTTTGACTTAGGACAACTCTAGAAATTGATTTAATTTGGGACGGAGGTAGTACAATGTAGCAAAGAGGACTGTAGTGTATAGGTATCAGAATCCTTTATACTTTTAAGAGATATAAATTATTAGGAGATTGGCACCAAAAGCACACATGGAGAAACTTGAACATTCAGCTTTGTGACATCAGTTATCAGAAATCATACTCACAATCATCTGACATATCGATAAAATCCACAATTATAATGCCACCAATATCCCTCAAGCGCAACTCACGGGCAATCTGCATTCAGAATTTTTTCTGGGTCAAATTTACAATATATTTCCTGCTTCAACTATAGTGTCACCCTATGCAGAAGATGTAATTAATCTCTTAAAAAATATGACCGTGGATTCAACATGTTCCCTTACAAATATGACAGCAGGTTATTTCCTGCTTCAACTCATGGCTGGTCAAGCTTACGATCAGTGGCATCCTAGCACATGCTTTGGAGCTTGCGACTCGTGAGCAGCTTCTAGATGAATTTTGTCTGATTCAATTCTTCCTGATACAATCAACCGCCGGGATAATTCCGTCTCATGGCCTGGTGCATGGAGCCAGAGCTTATCCCAGCGTCATTGACCTGCTGATTGAAGAGCCGACGTGTCAAGGGCCTGGATGCCCAAGGTTAGGATGTCCTTAGCTCCTCAGTTCGTAGCTGAGGCTGGTAATGGTGCCAGGGTTTTTGCCTGGTCGACCAAGGTAGAAGGGGTGAGATTAAGATGAAGGGGATGAGATTAAGAGAGAACAGAGAGATTAGGAATAGGTTTGTTCATTGTTTGATCTCTCATAAGCTGATTACAGGGTATATATAGAGGAACTCAGCCCCTAGGCGCACAGCCCTGGCTCCTTGTTTCTCTCCCCAACATTAACTCTCATCTATTCCCCAGACTCTAATTGCCATTGATTACAGCCGGCACCCCTAGGGTACTGTCCTGGCTGCATGCATCTAATTGCCATTGATTACAGCCTCCTTGGGCTGTTGCACGCCTTTGGGAGCTCCCCTGGCTGCATGCACATGGCACGACACCAGCGTTCGTCGAGGGCCCGCCGGTGTTGCGTGCTTTGTCCATTCCCATTAGCATAATGAATTCTGCCTCCCTGACGCCGGCAGAGGATCCTCCCCCGTCCCCTCCTCCAGCCAGTGGTGCTCAGGGCAGCGGTAATCGGCAGCATCCGCGTTCCCCATCCACTGGTTCACGTCCTGGACTGGCTTCCAATGGAGGCGACGATCAGAAGTCGTTCGCCCTGGAGGGACCCTCGAGCTGTACGCAGGCACCAGGTGGATGCAACCCCATGGCATGGTCCAGTGTGACGTATTCAATTCATTCAGCATGCGCGTCCACAGGCGTGGCAGCAGGGTGGCATTCTGACATGCCAACACGCTAGAGGAACGTCTTTGGGCTGGACTGCAAGTTCAGGTTCCACGCAATGCTCAGGCCTTATTTAAAGTTGCTGTGCAAACCACGGTGGGCAGTGGTGCTTCAACCAAGTTCTGGTTGGACCGTTGGCTCCATGGAAAGACCTAAGAGATCAATCCTAAGAAGCAGTGAAGCAACGAAAAGTGGCTCAAGCTTTGCATAACAGAAGATGGGCTTCCCACCTCCGTGTTTCAAGATATTCACTCCAATCTGAATCAGCGAACCCGCCAATTCCTTCCTTTATTGCTAGTCTGCTGATATCTGGGTTCCTCCCCTGCCTGTCTGTCACCTGTTTACTTCTCCTATTTACTGCTAGTCGGCTGGTGCCTACCCTGGCTCTCGCCTATGTGCTTCCTTTCTAGTGTTTAGATTAGGTCCTATATAAACCTCCGTTATCTGGTTTTACTGCATCGATCAATACAAAAGCTTGTTTATCCTCTAGCACTAATCATGATAGGCAAGGATATCCGACGGTGGTGATACTTCTACATCTACAAACCAACCCTAGATCTTCCTTGCCTGTATATGTACATGTACTCCATGGCCCATAATCAATCTACAGTATTACCGTGCAATTCCATTGCGTTCAGTGTGGATGCCAGCTTAATTTATAAGGCTGTAATGAATATAGAGGTACATCAACAGTTCGTAAGAGCAAACAAGTCAAATTCATGAGTAAACCATAAAGTTGCATAGACAAGAGAAAACACATCCTCTATGTGTTTGAACTGTTGAGGAAAACTGCAGGAAACAGATGAACACTACACTATGCATTTCTTATGAGATAGATAAACTCAAAGAAAAAAGGAGACAGAAAAATGAAAACCAAATGAAAAATGGTTAAGGTGAATTATCCTTGAAAAGGCAAATTTGAAAACAATGCAAAGCAAGCTACTTCCCAGTAAATTTAAGATAAATCACATACTTGCTTTGCAGCTTCAAGATTGACTTCTAAAATAGCCTTCTCCTGTGATGTTCCCTGACCAAACATACTGTGACCACCATTCACATCAATTGAAACTAGAGCCTCAGTCTGTTCCATGACCAGAGAACCCCCATTGTTTAGTGGTACCCTGCCACAAGGAGGAAAAAAACAGAATATTACACAAACTAGACTTTACAGCTTACGACAACTTAGAGGTCAAGACAGTTACAAAAACTTAAATTAGAAGTGAATTCTGAACTTTAAGCAGCTTTTCAGTATCAGTACAATTAGATATCTTGTTTCGGAGCAACAAAAAAGAACTGTGTTACGTACTGACAAACATCTGACTCACACTGATTTTACCAAGATGATATATGGAATCACAAACCAGACATGGATCTCGGATTTGCAGGTGCACTTTGAGTGAATGTCATTGTGGAACTCCTTGAACTATGGGATATTCTGTCTAATGTGGAACTACAGCCAGGTGACGATTCTCATATTTGGTAACTCAAGTGGACAGTACACAGCAAAGTCAGCTTATAGGGTTCTTCCAGGGATCAGTGAGATTGTTTTCTTGGGACAGGATCTGGAAGACTTGGGCACCGGGCAAGTGTTGCTTCTTCATGTGGCTTGTCACATACAACAGGTGCTGGGCTAGCAAGGTGGGGTCTTGATCATCCCTCTCGTTGCCTTCATTGAGACAAAAACACTGTCACCGAGACTATAAATCATCTTTTGGAGGACTGTGTTTTTTCACGAGATTGGACACTCTAGAACCGAAGACAGGGACCAGCAAGGCTGTTGATGGATTGGCAAAAAAAAAGGCCTTAACTCTATCGTCATTTTAGGAGCTTGGACACTCTAGAACAAAAGAAATCGCTGTGTGTTCGATGGAGTTTCACCAAATCTAAATTTTATCCCTTGCCTGCCATGAGTTGAGGTTGTAGGGGACTGCATGTGCCAGGGGTATGTCTTACATGACAGACTAGCCTGCTGCCTCAATGAATGAGTCCTGGTCAGGGACCTCAGTTGAAACTAGTTCTATAGGACCTACATGCATGTGTAAACACATCTGACCCATCTACATTTTACGCAAAACTATGTTTAATATTCTGAAACACACAGGAAATATCTGTAAGGTAGAGGACATAACTTAAGCTACCTCAGAGTATATACAAACAAGCAAAGCCTTTGGTCGAAAGTTGGAGGGCTGTGGGGTTTCTATAGATGAAGCCCAACAAGAGTATGAAATATTGGGTTAAAAGCAGCAGTAGCGATTAGTGAAAGTAAGTTATATGAGCCTATAGTGTCATACCTGTCTATTATTAAAATATTGCAAACTGATTTTTTGATATGGAATAATGTGTGGATGAAGTTATCCTTCAGTTTCACAGGTTCAACCACAACCTCAGATCTTCAGTTTAATTATGCCTAAGCTCGATTAACTTGCTCATGTGCACTTTTTCTCTCACTCTTGGCTGCCTGTTGTATGCCATTTTTTCTACTTTTCACATATACAGGTTTTGTCTTGCTTTCTGTAACTCATTTTCTCCATTCGTTTTTAATAAAATGCTCAGTAGGGTCCTCCCCTACTGTATTTCCCCTCAGCAAAGTTGTCTTTATTGTTTCACTAATCTTGATTTTGGCTCGCAAAAAAAAAAAGTCTAACTAATTGCACTTCAGGACTCGCATATCTTAGTGAAGTCACAAACCAACTTAATAATTCAATCAACAGATGCTTTTCTCAATTGAGAAGGTGCTTGTGCCACTGCTCAGTATATTTCAATACCAATGTGTAAAAATTAAGCCCACAAAATTGACAACCATGTGACATTGATTTTGGACACTACCCCAAATCCACATTTCTTGTCCTAGATCTACCAAATGAAGTAGAAGGTACAGTAACTTTAAGTTTTGTTCTACAGATGCACTACTTAAAAAGAATTACAGCACACAAAAAGATGAGTTAAAACAACCATAAAAATGCTTACTGGTGAAAAGAATTCCACCAACAGGAACTATGAAATAATAATAAAGAAACAATGAAAATAGCACCTTTTGCAAAGGATACTGTCTATCTCCTTCTCGATGTTGTATACATCAAATATAGGTTTTCTTTTCTCATAAAGCTCAACTCGGCTGCAGAGCTCAGGTGCAACTTCTTGAAGATAGCTTGTAACCTAAACACAAACAGGAAAATGATATGCTTCACAAGATTTAAGAAATAATTCTTCATAAGGATTAATGATGAACAGTGCAAAGAAACCAACAGGGTAAATGCTTTGTATAGTCAAGTAAACGAGGTACGCCAAGATATACAATTCGTAGTGATGTATAATTAGTTAATGTATAAACAATAAATCAATGAATCACATATCTGTTTTGTTGAAAATAGTGAATTTTTTTACGAACTCCAAGAAAAAGTTCCTCATCATTCAAGATACGGTGTGCAAAAGTTAAGGAAGACACTTAGCAAAGCATTGTCGTTGATTTAATGTTTATACATTAACTATCACAATCAGTTTAGCTGAAACAGTATGGAATTTTAATATTAAATTGCAGAACTAAATTAATATCAGATATAGACCTGTTCCCATTCATGTGCCCAAAAAATCAAATAGATATGTTTCTACAGTTATACTGTTTAGGAATTCCAAAACCAACTCAGGCATGCATGTCAAGAGAAATTATGCAAATAAATATTTCTTCATGAGTTTAGATAACCAAACTGTTTGCTGTTATGAAGTTGCTTACCTCATGATATGTTCGAGGAAGAATCCACAACCAGTCTGTTAACCTAAATGCAGAATAGAGTTAAAAAAAAGATATTGGTTAGGTTAATATCAAACTAAAGTGAGTAGACTGTAACATGAAGTAATTCACCTTTTCATTAAAATCATCTTGAACAACAGATAAAGTTTGACCCTTTGCTCTGTGCAACATTACAGGAACAGCACCTTCCACACCCTCCTCAGCAGCCAAGGCAGCAGATTGAGCATCCTCAGTTATTCCTTTCCAGGTAGATAGCAAGCCATCAAGGTCCTTCTGCAGTTCCTCCCAGGAATGACCAGCTGCAACTGTACGAGCCGTCAAAGTAAATCCAGGAGGTCGCAGTAATTTCGTGATGCCCTTTAACCTGGTGCGCTCTATTCCAGTAATCTTTTTGGATACCCCAACTTTGTTGCCACGGGAAACCAATATCTGCAAACTCAAAAGGTATACCACTGAAGTTAATCCTAAAATTTATTGCAAGTAGTGTGGATTTATTTTAATTTGAGGAACACGATGAAATGTAAAAAGAAGAACAATACTTGATATACTGTTAGCTACCTGAAGAAAATTATGTTCATTGTAGTGTTATTTTAGCATGTCACCATGATGTATAATTAGTTAATGTATAAACAATAAATCATGAATCACATATCTGTTTTGTTGAAAATAGTGAATTTTTTTACGAACTCCAAGAAAAGTTCCCCGTCATTCAAGATATGGTGTTCAAAAATTAAGGAAGACACCTAACAAAGCATTTTGGTTTTCAAAAGGCCTTTAACTGCTATGACTAGCTTAGTTGTTTTGTAGAGTTTCTATTGCTCAAGTTGCAGTGATGATGGTCCCTATTTGCCATAGTCAACAAGACATATGTGGTTGAAATTTTGCTTTAGTCACAACCATCATGCAAAATCTGTTTTGAACTCTCTATGATTGATAAGGCAGAGCTGTTGTCATTTCCTTCAAAAGGAAGATTTCTACCAATTAGCACAGTAGTTAATATTTCACTGTGTTATCTGGCAACATCATGTCCAAATGACAATTCGAAAACAATGCCTACACACCCCATGTGGGAATCAGCTACATTAGTCAATATGTAAACATTATTTTCAGAAATATTTCTTTGTACCACATGTATATTTCAAATGGCGTATTCTAAAAGGTTGGACACACTAACTTTAATAATTATGGAAGAGCACCAGGCTAGCCCCATGATCATACATACCCAAAATCGGCTTCGCAGGCATGGAAATGGACTAAGTGTTGGACCTTTTGTACCCAATCCTTCCTTGACAACTTGAACCATAATTTTTGTGCCCTTGCGAACATGAGACCACCTGCTTCCATTTGTGTCATCATTAGATTCTCTTAAAGCATGTTGAATTGAAGATAAAGTCTTAAGATCATTGGAAATTTCTGATTGATCTCCTTGCAGTATGTCCTCACTATATTCATCTTCCATATGATCATTTTCTTCATATTTGTCTTCGTCATAAACAGAAATGCTGTCAAATTCATTACCATCGACATTGTTTATCTTAGCATCAGATGTTAGCACCACACCTTCTTCATTACCTGTAATATTCTCAACTGGAAATGATGAATCATCATGAGTTTCTTCATTTGCAAACTCGTCATCACTCATATCATCATCGTTTTCATAAGTCGGAAGGTTCTCTTCATTACAATAAGAATCATCAGCAAGATCTGTTCCTCGGTTCTTAAGAACTTGAGGATACACAAAAGGATCTCGGTTTTGCTTTATGCTCATAAGTGAAGGCCTTGAAATTCCAATATCTACAAATGCTCCTCCCATATGAGGAACGAGCTTGGTTACTACACCTAAATAAATACTATCACACTGTACATTGTTCTTGATGGGTTCCAACAAGAGTTCAACTAGTTTTCCATCTTCTAATACTGCAATTCTCTGAATAGTGCAGACAGAGGAGTTCATAAGTATAACTCTTGATGAAGGTTCACCACCAGTCGGCTTACTCTCATCCAAAGGTGTTGAAGGTTTTTCTATTTTCCTTAATTTTCTGATAATATCCCTTGCTTCTGTTTTTCCATCAGCATGAACTATAGTTTCATTTAGTTCCAACATAGATTCAAATAACCATGGCTCTTCAACAGGCTGATCCTGTTGATGCATGTTTTTACTAACTCCACTCAAAGTGTGCTTATAATTTACAAACTTCTTTCTCCCTTTCTTATCTTTGACTTTGGCAACTGGTTTCTTTGCGGCCACAATTGATTCAAGAATCCATGGCTCCTCTACGACTTGAGACCTTCCATGTTGGCTTATATAACTGGCATTTGGTATTTCAGTTACATAGTTGTGCATGATGCTAGATTGATTATCCAACAACATGTTTGCATGTAAAGGTGTGCCATTCCCAAGCTTGAATATAATATGATCACCTGCAAATCCACTGGAAATATTTAAGTGTTCAGAACTGCTAAAGAAGACAATTAAGGTAATGCAACATTACCTACAGATAAACCTTGATTTGATGTATCCCTGGCAGAGTGATCTTTCACAATGCTCTGATTATTTCCACCATCAAAATGTTCACCTTCAAGAGAACCAGTTTCCATCAGCCATGATCCCCATGAAGGAGTAGGAAAACCTGCTAGACTGGTTTTCATCCATAGGTCCTTCACAACAATGACCTGCTTTTTCTGGCCAACTGAAGGTATTGATAAGGAGTATACTGGACCTGGCCTCCATATAATATCAGAAGAGGAACCCATTTCTTCTCGAAAAAAATAATTATATTTGAAATGCACTCCATATGGTACCTGAAAGAATAAAGAATGTGATGCTCCAATAGTAAAAGAAGATATAAGAGCACCAAAAACAGTTAAATCAACATGACATTCATCAAGCTCACCAGATATTTGTAGAATTTACTTTCTGCCCTTGATAAATGAATGTTTCCTTATTGAACTATTGTTTCTACAAACAGTGATTGTTTTCATGAGCAGCTAATGAATGTTTCCTTATTGAACTATTTTGTACAAAGACAGACACCAGATATATATCTAACACCCCCACCCCCTCCCTCCCCGTGCAGTCGTAGCAGGAGGTACAGGGAGGCCTTTAGTCATGATATCCGCAAACAGAGGACAGCATATGCAAAACACGAACTTCATCAACGGCGACCTTCTCGTGGACGAAGTGAGAAGCTGGTGCAACCAACAGCACTCGGTGACGGCACGGTACTCTGCTTCAGCATAGAGCGAGAGACAGTGGTCTGACGCTTGGACGACCAAGACACCAAGGTGTCGCCGAGGTAGACGCAATAGCCCGGACGTGGAGTGGCAGGAGTCAAGGCACCCTGCACAGTCCACATCAGAGTATGAGAGACTGAAGAGGACCGGTGTCTATGTGTAGACGACCAGTAGAAAAAGTGCTCTTGACGTAGTGGAGAATGCGTTTGACAAGGGCAAGGTGCAGCTCCCTGGGGTCGTGCATGAAGAGGCACACCTGCTAGACCGCATAGGCTAGGTCAAGGCGGGTGAGAGTAAGGTCTTGTAGCGCCCTGGCGAGGCTACGGTACTCAGACGGGTCAGCGACTGGGGCACCATCTGTAATGGAGAGCTTGGACTTAGAGTCCATAGGCATCGTGGTAGGATGATACTCCACTCGTACATGCCAGCACATTGGAGAGGCTCAACAGCATACTGGCGCTGCGAGAGCAACAGCCTGTTGGAGGAGCACATGACAAAGATCCGGACGAAGTGGTGGAGCGCGCCAAGGTCAGTCATCGCAACTAAGCTGCGACGCAGGAGGTCCGGACGATGTCATTGATGTAGAGTAACAAGTAGGCAACGTTGTCTCGATTATAAATGAAGAGAGACACATCTGTGGTGGAGAACGTGAAGTCAAACTGGTGAAGATATGTGGCAAACTGTTGGCGCCACACACGGGAACCTTGCTTTAGGCCGTAGAGGGACTTCTCAGGTGCAAAGGAGTCAACAAAGCCAGGAGGTTGCTGGCAGTAGACGGACTCCTCAAGACTGTCATGGAGAAAGGCATTCTTGACATCAGGTTGGTGGATCGGCCACGACCACGAGGCGGTGATGCAGAGGACGACGTGGATCGTGGCCGGTTTGACAACCAGGTTGAATGTCTCGTCATAGTCCACGCCGTGCTGCTGGGGGTAACCGCGAACGACCCAGCATGACTGAGTGACCTGTCGGTGTGGTACTTATTATTGTAGATCTACTTGCCGGTGACGACATTGTCAGGAGGTTGGGGAACAAGGCACCAACTCTAGTGAAATCAATCAAGATTTGGAGAGATTCTTGGTGATCTACTGACTTCAATCTGTGCCCATGTCGTAGCAGCCAAGCTTGGTTGCTCGCTAGGCCAAGTGAAGTGGTGATCTAAGGATCCACCTCAACACGGATTAAGCTGCCAGCAAGAAACCGAACCTCAGGATAAACATTGTGTCCTTTGGTGGTTTGCATACCAATGCAATTACAATTCATATATTGTGCTTGTGTGATCTGTGTATCTCTAGCTCCCTAGGTTGTTCAATTGCTAGTTTAGTTTAGCTCTCTAGCAGGTAGTGTATATTAGTTGCTCTCTTTGTAAGATCACTAGTTGCTAGGTGTCACCTCTAGTTGTGTGTTTGTGTGTTTAGTTAGTTAACCTTGCAACTAGAATTGTGTAGGGGGTTTGCTTTGTATTGACTAGGCTAGGCAAGCAGTGGCTAGTGGGATTCTCTTTTACTATTACACTTGCAGTGTCTGTCTTTGTACAAATTTTAATTAGGCTATTCAACCCTCCCCCCCCCCCCCTATATCCATAGAGCGGCGCCTGAAACGTGGGATTGTGCTTGTCAGGGCCTTATGAGGACTCATGATGGCCCCACATGGATGAAGGCCCCACCTCAATGCAGAGAAGACTCGCAATGGCCCCACACACCAGTGCGGATGAAGACTGATGGGCGACAAATCCCACAACGGGCGCGACAATGAAGGCGAGCCAGGAAGCATGCAACGTGCGGATATGCGACTGGGCAGACTCCATGATAGCCACGTGTACGAACGGCGCTGACCGCAGCGGTGAAGACAGCCAGATTTGGATCTACCTCGTGCAAACATGTTGCTGCTGAAGAGGACGAAGAATGATGCTTGATCCATGACGAAGACTAAAAAATAGTATGTGGCTCTACAAAGGCTGCCTCACCTTTCTACTTCCAATTCCCTTGAAGCCATGTGATATGGCATTCCTCTACCAATATGTGCCCCATGCTCCCGTTGTGACAGCAACTATGTAATCATTCATCTTCAAACCACTAAAGCATGCTTAACAAATTTAACTACCTAAGAGCATCTCCAAGAGTTTGCCAAAATTCACTTGGCAAATTTTGTGATTTGAGCAAGTGAAAAAAGAGTCCCTCTCCAATAGTTTTGTATAATTCACTTGCCAAACATAGATCAAACTTACATCAGGAACCCCGAGACAGAAACAAAATTATGTTTATATCCTTCCACCTCTTGAAAACTTACATCAGGAACCCTGAAGCAGAAACAAAATTATTTTTTCACCCTTCCACCTCTTCTAAAAGCTCGATGGCAAGTCGCGTCCGCGCGCGGATATATCCGCGTGCGGGAGGAAAGAATAGCAACTTGGGATAAATGAGGAGTTGATTTGAGGAGTTGTTGGAGAGGGTTTTTTGTGATTTTGCCAAGAAAATAAGGATAGCAAGTTGAAATACCAAGTTGTTGGAGATGCTCAATAGTTGGTAAATGTCACATCAACTAAATATGAATTTTCTAAAATAAATGACTTCAAATGCTTCTCGAATATTGAAATATGATTTATCATCCACAAAATATTATGCTTAATTAATAAATGTTATCCTCAGAAAATGATACCGTTAAAAGAAGATTTACCTTTATTTTAGCTGTCCATATATTATTGCTTTCAGCAGAAGGAGCCAGCTGAACAGCCATGTTGGATTCCCAGCAGCCCAGGGTAACCGGATCTCCTGTTACGAATATTAAGCACCCATCTTGTACATCTGCTTTCAGGTTCCATGATATTGTACAGAATCCTTTACAGGTTATGGCTGAATCATCTGTTAGAAAATGAACATGAAACACTGTAAACGTCCAACCATTAACTTGTATACTAATAGTAAACAATTTTAGTTGTTCATTTCATTGAACTTAATAATCAACGTATATTTTTGGTTCTTTTCTCAAATGACACTGTTTTCATTAAGAAGAGAATGAAAAAATTGAAAAAAATGACACTGTTTTCATTAAGAAGAGAATGAAAAAATTGGAGGAGAGGCAGAGCCTGCTCCCCCCAAGTAACCAAATACAGGATAGCACCACACTAGGAAAAAAGCATGCGACCACTGCCCAAAAAACGCCTAAGCAGCCATAGGTAGCAACCTACTAGAAGCAGCGGAGTCTTAACTCCAGCCCAACACCACAACATACATTCTTCAGAAACTATGGCTAAAACTCTTTGGACACAAGGACTAGCACCCTCAAAGACAGGCATTCCTGTGCTTCCAAATCTCCCAAACAACCAGAATGATGAGTGAATTCAGTCCCTTTTTTTTTTTTGCTCTTTTGGAACAGCCTTGATTATTTTGCATCACCAGCTAGAAAAAAGAGAATCCTCTAGCTGCAGATCAAGGGGAAGCAAGCCCAACACATGAAAGATAGTTGTCCAAACCTTTTTTTTCTCGAATATGCAGGAGAGCTGCGTATCATCATATTAACAGAGGAAAAAACGATCCCGTACAATTATAACCCCCCCTCCTCCGGACCGAGCTGTAGGAGGGTACTGAACATAGTTTTTCAAACTGGATAAAAATACACTCTGGAAGAGACCTGACCAACACTCTGCCCTGTCGCTAGAGCTGGACCTAAGGCATTGAGCTTCTGTGCCCCCGCAAGACACAGGTGATGTTCATCATCAAAAGCACACAAGCAACAAGAGTATGCTGCATTGTTTCATTATCTTGACCACATAGTGGACAACAGACGGGTGAGGAAGTTCATTTTTTGAAAGGCAGACGTATATTTTTCTCAAACATGCAGGAGCTACGTATCTTTATATTAAGACGAACAAAAAGGGAGGATGTTTTAGGATACCACTAAATATAGTGTTGGATAGACTGTTGGAGGGTGGTTTTGTTGCATAAACCTCAATTTTGACTCCAAGAGATTGGATAGGGTAACTCTTGGAGATGCTCTTAGATTACACATGTGCCCTCGTTTACATAATACAAGACCTCGATTAATAAAACACCTAAACAAGATCCACCGTTGGGACATACACATACAGGTAGGAGACACCTCTAGCCACTGCCAAGCCCTAGCCAGCAGCAAAGCACCAGCCAAATTTGACAGGGCTCTATAAGTCAAAGTAATCTCATAAAATGAATAAAATTTGCAACATTTCAACTTGATTTGATTTATTAGACCAGTGGAAGACTAGTTCAGGTGCAGAAACAAGACCAGTGGAAGAGGATATGGCAGATTAAGTTTCAAGGTAAATGCAAGGACTTCCAACAGCCCAGAGCAAACTTCGTCGCAGTTGCTTCAGCTGATCCTGGACGAGGCAACCCTGCGGTGTGTGTCCGGCTTCAAGCACCTTAGGTCGCTGCTTCCTTCGCTGTAGTAGGAGCCTTGCTCTTAGTTGCAAACTCTTGGATATAATTACAATCTCGTGTGCTCGGGGAGGGCTGTTGTTGGTAATCATGGGATTACTAGCAATGGTGGCGCTTGTATCACTTCTGCTTCTTCTTAATGAAATACGTGCCTAGGCACGGTCGCGGAAAAAAAAAAAAAGTTTCAAGGTAAATACAAACGATTTAGGCCTTATTCATTTTGATGAGGATTCGAGAGGGGTGAAAGGGGGTTTTACGGACATTAAATCCCCTACAAGTCAAAATCCCCCTCATCCCCTCCAATCCCCTTGGGGAGGGGATTAAGCGAACAAGCCCAATGTGGAAGCTCATAACAATCTGTCTTTGTATGCCAACTTCACAAGAAGAGGTATGGAGTTCCATACAAGATGAATAGTGTGTGATAGGTTGGACAAGGACTAGAGACATCTTAGTTTCAAATGCAAATTTGTGGAGAGAATGTGAAAGACCTTGAGATGGAGGCGTGAAAATTGATATAGCATCCATGCAGTATGTGCCTGAGGTTATTCAAAAGAGTCTTGCACTACAGACAGATATGCAGATTAATGTAGCAATTGACCCTTGGCACTGGTGGTCAGAAAGAAACAGAATAAGAGGGAGGGAGAAAAGGAGAACAAGTTTGAATGAATGCCCAGACATTGGAATTCATGAATTTAAACAGCAGTGGAGCCAAATTACAAAAGCCCTAGACAACAAAGTTGGAAAAAAACAGAGGGAGATGTACTAAAGATAAAACACTGATGGAGCTTTTTTCAGCCTTCTACTGCTCTGGCTGCACGGGGATATGTTGTAGTTGCTGGTGCAGAAAGCCAAGCCTCAGTTTTTTTTTTTTTTTTTTTTGTGTGTGTGTGTGTGTGTGTGTGTGTGTGTGTGTGTGTGTGTGTGTGTGGTGGGGGTGTCAATGCCACCTTGCAACATGGAATGGGCCAGCCATGTGATTCTTGAAACCGAAGCTTTGGCTGATATCTATCAGAAGAGTTGTAGAGAAAGTAATGTTTGATCTCGCACTAACTGTGGATTGATATGTGAACTACAGACTACATACTGCTAAGAGAATTTTATTCTTCAATTAACTATGTTCCAAGAAAATTGTATCTAGCCAGCGCATGCTTTAGCCGAACTAGGGTGTAAGTGTCAGCTCATGTGGCATCCAAATGTATCTGGGACCTGTTTACCAGTGATTTAGTTGATCCCATGAGTTGATAGACTGGATGGTTCCAGATAAAGAAAAAATAAAGGAACATTTCCTCGCTGTGGGGAAAACACAAGAAATATCTCCAGCATCCTAAGACACCACCTTGACAAATATCTGTTGTGCTAAGCATTCTAAGACACCATCTTGACGAATCCATTGTTGATTACTCTAAAAAATATGCATTGTTGCTTAGCACAAACGAAAAATAGAAATTACCACTCCCGTTAGACATTGATGCCTTTGGGGAAAGTGCCAGGTTCATTTCACTTCTAAGACCATCCATGAATTGCGCCGAAGGAACGGAGTGCCTACGAGGATTAATTAAGAGGCTGTCACCATATAAACAACAATAGGACCATTTCTCTAAGCAAGCAAAGTTCAGATTGTTTATGCCAATGACTCATAGCAAAGAGGCTACATCAACAAGTTGTTCCTGAATGCCTTAAGGAAAACTCAGTTTGATCACCGCAGCTCAAATCTAAAGGTAGAGAAAACAAAATTTTGCATTATTGGAACTTGGAGACAAAGGAAGAAAACAGGGTTTTTTGGATTCATACCATTGTAATTTTCAAAGTTTTGAGAACTACCATTATTATTTGTCTATTTGGAAACTTACCGTCACAATTTACATGTTGCTTGAACCATGCCATTTTATACGTCTCCAACGCTATCGGGTCCACGCATAGGCGTATGTGCTTACATATATTTTTTCGTATGGACTGAAATACACTTGCTAGTCCCCTCTCGCTCTCTTGTTCCAGATCAAGCTCCCATGGTGAGCAAGTGAGGCCAAGAGCGGCGAGCAGGGGCACCATACACGGATACGGGACGCGCCGCCAGGAGATGGTCAAAACGGCACGCTTGCCCATGCCCTTCGGTGTTCCCATGCCCGGCCGGATCCCATCTGCACCTCGCCAGAAATGGCCCCTGCCTAGAGCCCTCCCCGCCTTCTCCCTTCATCCCAGTCCACAACATTGGCGCGGACTCCCTCTCCTCTAGCTTGTCGTCAGCACCTCAGGCCCGGTTCCTCAACACGCTCGACGAGCGCAACCACGGCCTGGGAGAGCCGGCTGTCGCGACCGCGTCATAGTTTGCCTTGCGGCAAGTGATGCAAAGGTGCGCCACAAGCTCCGAGACGGAGAGGGGGGCAAGCGTGGCGTCGCGGTCATCGGTGCCGGAGGACATGGATTGTGCCGGCACCCGCTGGAGCTGCACGTGAGGGCGGTGGTAGCCTGGTGGGACGTGGGCGGGGAAGTTGTGGGTGGGCATCTCCAGCGAGGCATGGGCCGGCCAGCAGCACCAGCACCAGCATGGTAGAGCCAACGGCTGCATGCGGGTGAGGACAGAGGACACGGGCGGTGGCGGCGAAAACATCGCCGGCAGTGACTGTGGCAGCCTGGGCAGAGCTCTTCTACGGCAGCGTGAGGCCCACATGTCATTGAGTGGGGGAGAGGATAGTCATGGGTATCAAATAGGTCTGATGCTGTTTCAAGTGTAGGAAATGACATGAAACGGGTGCGAAGACAATTGTAATGGCAAGTTTCTAAACTGGTGAATAATAATGGTATACTTCAGAAGCTCGAAAATTGTAATGTTATGATCCAAATAACCCAAGAAATGTACGATACCTTCCCCGAAGACCGGACAGAGCCGAGCTGACCGCGCCCACGCCGCGACGCGAGGCATGAGCGGCCGTGGTGGAGGCCTCTGTAGCGGCGGAGCCGGCGGTAGCGTGGCAGAGGGGCCACATGCTAACGAGAGTAGGCGCTAGGCCCAGCACGCAGGCGGCCATGGGAGCGCACAGTAGGGCCTCTCCCCTCTGCCACGGGCTGGAGGCTCCACCGCGTCCGCGGCTCCGCTCGTTTCCGGATATGGGATAGGAGATGCCGACTCGCCCAGATAGCGGCCAGAGGGCCAGGGCGGCAGCTCGGCGGCCAGCCTGCCCGACTGGAGCAGCGGCGGCTCGCCCTTCCTGGCGCAGCTGGGAGAGGAAAAGAGGGGAGGGGCGCCTGTGCTCGGTGAAGAAGAAGAGGGGACAGGGGAGCTGCAGAGCGCCGGCGTGCAGAGCAGGAGCAGGGCAGGTCCTCTGGGAAAAGCCGAGAGATAAGGCTCGTGCGCGTTGGGGAATTTCGGGCGTGTTTGATTGCGGCCTTTTGGGACAGGCCCGCGCGCAGCGGCCCATGTTTGCCTGGACGCTCCGGAGCCTGGGCCGCACGGTACTCGTGGGCCTGGCCCCAGAAAAACGAAATTGAATTCTGTCTTCTCAAGGTGCAGCAGGCTGAGAAGGACGCACGCGCTCCGGTGTTCCTTTCTTCGGTGCGGACAGCGGGCGGTACACGCCGACGAGCAGCGCCCGGCCGCCACGGCAAGGAGAGCCGCCGAAGAGCAGCGTCACCTCCTCCTCCTCCTCCGTGCTGGCCAACGAGCAGCACCACATCATCCTCCGGCGAGCTGGCAAAACAAACAGCGCAATCGCTTGCTCCGACGAGCTGGCCGACGAGCGTAGCGCCACCACCTCCTCCTCCTTTCCCTCGCGGCGGCAGGTCGAGTAGGTTGCAATTGATGTAGATCAAAATTTACTCATGTCCAAGTTACTTTATCGCAACTTGCATCTACTAGTTGAGCATGACTGAAAGTCTGAAACTGCGGTGATTATCATGAATTTTTTGCTATTCAAAAAAAAAAAAAATATTGGTCTGCGTCACGAGCTTTGAAAATTCAGGTTTGATCAGAGAAGTTCAGTTATTCGTATCGTCAGCTCGTGCATGAATATATTTATATCCTGCTAACGCATTACATTTTCAGCTTACAAATATAGAGAAAATTGAGTGTTACCAAGAGATAGCTCTGGTTCAATTTGGTAATTTTTTTATCTGCAGTTACCTCCCTATTCTGATTTCAATCTTACTGGTATTCTGCAGGCATAACCATTTCCAATCTTCAGTAGTTTGGTTTTGGAATTAGCTAGTGAGCATGCTACCATGTGATCTTCCCTTTATTATATATATTGTCATAGCAGATTGAAACAGGAGATATGGAAGACATAGTTTAGGAGATATATGGAGACTTGTAACAGAATGGGTATCTGTTATCTGAAAACTGGAGTCATACATGGCCATGTGTTTGGCGATATGCTTTGAGGAATGAGAAATACTCTTTGAGAGTATACTGTTGCGGTTCTAAAAAAGTTCAGTGTCCTTCTTGTATGACTGAACATGCTATCATTGCTGATTTGTTTACACCCCTTTGAATTATACCTGATGTCATGTGATATGCTGATCCATGGGTGTGAATGTTGTTAGTGTGAATTGAGCATAGTAGTGATAATAGTATATAAAATGCCATTCATAATTGTTCTTATCTCAGTGCAAAGCATTTAACAGTTTATAGATGACTCTTTGTCTGTGAATTGTAAGACCTATACTTTTAATTATCTATATGTCAGATTTGAGATTCTTGCGATGTTTTTGTGTTCGTGGGTCGTACGTACCCTGACCGTGCAGACTGCGATGCCGATGCGAATTGCGACGCCTGTGACGTACTGCAGGCTTCGCGCGCGATCCAACTTTCGATTATCTGATGATACACGCGCTGCAATGCAGCCGTGCATGCATGCATGCCTGCGTGGTATGGTGGGCCATTCATCATGCATGCCGGTGAAGCCTGGGCGCCCCTGCCCCCGCCGTGCTGGCTCGGCACGGGCGCACGGCATGCAGTCGGCGTCGGCAAAGAATGCATGCAGCTTTTTTCACTGGCTCCTCCGGGACAGCGCGCATCACCGTTTTTCGTCGTGCCCCGTGACGAGGTTTTGTTCGTTCCGCGGAGGAGTCCCGAGTCCGCCTGCCTGACCATGGCTTGGCTGCCGCTGTGCAGGTGAAAAAAATTTCTCTTCGAGGAAGTGGAAGCCGGAAGCCGAGGCGCCTGCATCAGGCATGGATGGAGTCGAGGCCTCCGTCCGTTTTACGTGAATATGTGATCCACTCATCGTGTCTTGACGGCGAGCTTACCACATTCCAACAAACAACCCCCGGCTGAGGGATCGAATGTACTGACTCCCAGCCCGTAGTACTGACTACTGACAACAACCTTTGTCCTTCCTAAAAATAGCATTATGAACTTTTTGAATCGAAAAAGGAGAAGAAAAAATTTCTTATAATCTATTAGTCAAAACTTGTAAACCGGTTGATAAGCTAAAACGACTAATTTCTTTTTTTAGAAAAATATCATTGCAACAGCTAATAAGTCGAAGATGAAGTGAACAGACTTATCATATGTTAAATAGATAAAATTCACGGAAGGTTCAAATCAAGTGATCAACAGACAGACAACAGGGAGCTCGACACACTCCAAAGTACTACATTGGCATAATAGCATCACAGTGGGAGCGCTTGAGGCTCATAAGGTTTAAATTCAGCCATACACACGCGTGATTGAGCTTGTAGCTAAACGTAGAGTCACAACATTATCGACGGTGTGATATATGCTAACAAGCCATCTCTTAAAAGGAAAATGGCCATGGTCTTTAGTCCTAGTGTTTGGATCCAGAGCAGCAGAGTTTTGGAGTGTCAAATCGGATGTTTTATAGGATGTCACATGGGTGTTCTTGGATACTAATAAAAAATTACATAACTCATTAGTAAATTGTGAGATAAAATTTTTAAGTATAATTAATCTATTATTAGCACATGTTTACTATAGCACTATCTTATCAAATCATAGATTAATTAGGCTTAAAAGATTTATCTCACAAAATAGTTTCAATTTGCATAATTAGTTATATTTTAGTCTATATTTAATACTTCATGCATGTATCCAAAGAATCAAACTTCAGTCAGAAATAGTTTTCAAACACTCTTACATTTTACAACAAGAAAACACTTACAAGCCGAGGAAACATGTTGAAATTAAGGAATCAAATGTCCTAAATTTCTTAAGCATGATTTCAGGACTAAGTTTTTTTTACTGGTGATTTGGTTCAAATACTTCCTATTAATAATATTCTTCAGATAGGTCATGACTTATTGAACACATATTTTTAATGCTGCAGCACTTTAGAAAATGATTTTGTTGCAGAAAACTCTTTTGAGAGAAAAAAAAAGTTATATAAGCGGAGAGAGCATGCTGAAGCTGAATAAAGGAATCAGATGTCCTAAATTTGGTGACACGACAACACTTTATTAAGCGTGATTCCAGCACTAAGGTTTTTTTCCCTGAAGATTTGTTTCAAACACTCACTATTAATAGCATTCGTCTTAAGATAGCGAGAAAATAATTTTGATGCAGAAAATTCTTGAGAGAAAAGACTTATATAAGCAGACAGAGCATGTTGAATAAATTAAGGAACCAGAGCAATTGATGACTCTATCAAAAAAAAGTAATCTGATGATCCCATATAACTTTGGTCCAAATACCATCTAAAATTACTAGAACATGATAAAGTAGCCAGAAGCAACCGTACCCGTACCCCGATGCGTGCTTTTCAATCTCGGCGTCGTTGTCGTGCGCGTTTGCGTTCCGTTCAATCCCTTGTCCGCAACAGCAAAAGCGCCACTGCAGCCATCAGCTCCAGAAACTTTCTTGCATAACTCTCGTCACGCGCCACCACCACCTCCTCACCGGACACTTCTTCCTGCTGGTCCTCGTCAAGAAGCAGCAGCACCAGCCCGAGCGCACCATCCGGGTGGCCGGGCTCCTCCTCCTCGCCGTCGTCCTTGAGCAGCAGCGCCCGTGAGCGAAACGCCAATAGCTGAACCATTATGCGCCGTGCAAAGCGATCTTCTTTGCCTATCGTCAGATGGTGCGCCTGCCGGAAATTCTTCCACCCCTGCCCCATGAATCGGAAGTGCTTCTCTCTCCATAACTTGCACGTCAGCTCATACTGCTGGCCCCGGCGATCGAACGCCGTGACCGACATGCCGCCCAAGGTCCTGATCCGGACCTTCTCGGCGTCCGTGAAGATTTGGGAGATAGGACTCCGCGCGGATAACTGCAGCCGGTTCTGGTCGTCTCTGACGTCGCTGGACTGCAGCCGCTTGATGTCGACGAAGCACGGCGCCGAAGCGCGGATCTCGGACAAGCGGGCGAGCAGCGCGTCGCTGAGCTCGAAGCGATGATCATGGTTATGGTCATGGCATGCCTCCTCCTTTTCCTGCGTCGTTGCCGCCGGCGGGGACGACGTTTCTCTCGCTTCCTCCTCAATTTCTCTCTTATTCATTCTTGCCTTCGCTCTGTAGAAAAATGCGGTCGTAGTAGATGCATAGGCGACGGCAAAAATACGATTAAATATGGTTGAGGGAAATCTTGTTCTTCGAGGACGATATCTACCAACACAACCCAGAAACTTGAACGAGGGGATATCCTTTCCATACGGTTGCTCTATACGGAAAGATGCAGGGTGGAGGGTGGGTTGCAATTGACATGATCGGTCTTAAAGGAAGGGACGGCTCAAATTTAGTATTAGTCTGGGCCGCAATATGTTTGGACATGTGTCGAAAAGAGTCACTTTTATCCTAAACCATTGTTGTTTAATTTTTTTCCTCTGGTGTGAATAATAAAACCTAATATTTTACTCCATCAACTCTCAAATTGCTTAAACTGCCTTCCTATTGGGTAAGTGGTTTTCAATATAGTTTAAGTATTTATAGTTTAAATTTTTATGATTGAATGATGATGTTTTTATATCACAAAAAATTCTTCATGATTCTAAAAATTATGATAATAATCCTGGAGATGGTTAGGACCTGAAGAAACCAAATAAGATTATTTAGACCATGTGAAAATATTTCTAAAAAGCTTCTAAAATTTTTAGTTACATCTATGAAAAAAAAAAAAATCCATAAAATGTGATGCTAGAGTTTAGGATTTTTTTTTTTTTGCTAAACACTCATTTTGAAAACGGCTTGATGGGTGAAACACTTTTCTCATGCTCTCACAACAGAGAGGTGAAGCTGAAAAAAAAGTTTTTTACATCTCTCTCCCTCATTTTCCTCTCATCAATGCATGAAGCTGTTTTACCAACAAGTTTTTTCCAAAATAGCTCAAGTTGACTGAGAAAGTTGCTCGTGAGAAGGCTATTTTAAAGTTAAGCTACGCTAAACTAATAAGCTTTATAAAAAGCAAACAAAAGAGATTTCAATATTATACCAACACAAAAGTTAAAAGGTCATTCATGGAAAGGAGATATTTGCATTGCTTTAGTTTCTAGAAGTTGGCACGCCAAAAATCTTTATGGTGGTCATCGGCGCGCTGAAATAGAACCTAAATAAAATCAAAAGGCTAGTGCGTACCCCCTAAAAAGCAGAGTTAGCTACAAAATCGAGAAGAACATTCCTACTAGGCCAAAATGCTCAACAAATTGTTGCAGCTCATGTCAATAACAAAAATTTAATATTCTAACCGGAACTAAACAAATGATTTGTAGTCTACGGAAGTTATAAATGACTAAAACAAAGTCACAAATCACATGGCTTTGGCACAACGACACTTAACCAAATGATATTGGATAGTTTTTTTAGATGAGTTATGCTCCGGTGATCCTTTTTAAAAAAAAGTTGCACGGATCTTCAAGCACTAGGACAATTAATAAAATTAATTTTGTTTTGGATTTAGACTGGGCCGTGGCTTATCGGTGTCCAACCAAGCCCAGCACCTGCCCACACAGGTCCATCCGACACGGAGGTCCCAGCTCGGTATCTCGTTCGCGGCGGCGACGTGCGAGGGAATGGCCAGGCTGAGAACAGCGGCAGCGATAGCCGGGCGCGGGACGTTGCGACTACTGCTGGGAACGCTGCTCAGCAACTCCAACCTGTCGAACGCGCGGGGCCGGCGCCGTTGACCTTTTGTTATGCGAGGCGTCGAGCTCCTACAGGCTATGCACCGCGGTGAGGGACTCCAGCAGTGGCCCAGTGAGCGAGTTGTGGCTCAGCTCAAGCATCTGGGAGGCTGGAGCTGCGCGCAGGTGCCCAGCTCGGCCGGCACCGACCAGGCTATCCGGTTGCTCGAGGTGGAGGAAATTGATGCTTTTCATGCCCGGACACGGACGTGTGGGAGAGAGGTGGTCGAGCTCGGGCGGGATAAGGCCGGAGATCTCGTTGGTGTTGACCCACCGGCGGCGTGGCCTTGGCGGCGGCGGCGGGATGGTGCCGGCGATGTTGTGTAACACCTCACGGTGTTACGTTAATCTAAACTTTGTCATGTCATCATCGTCATTGCATAAGCATTCATGATTAGAGAACCCTAATGCAAATGATAAAAATGAGTTTACAATTCTAGAGTTTGTTTGAGCTCTTTTATATCATATGCGTATATGTTTACCATCTAAATTCCACTCACATGTTTAATTTGGTTATAAAAATAATCAACTAAAAGCAACCTTGGTGTGTACAAGTGCTTGGCTAACTCTAACTTACATCCCAAAGATGTTTTACAAGTCAAATGAGGTGCAAGGAAGAATCAAATTTGAATTTGGAATTCAAATCCCAAACCCCCGCTCAAGTGGCTAAGTGTGGGAAATTGAATTTCACTTTCAATTTTGAGGAGCTAACCATAATTAATTTTGTTAATAAAAGTTACCAAACTTTGGCACCATTTCAAAGTATGAACTTTGTACTTTGAAAGTATGTCATTGGTTGGGTTTGAAAAGTGTCGCAACATCATTAAATAATTGCCCAAAGATTCAACTTGAAAATCCTTTTCAAAGGTGAAATTCAAAAAGCCTTTTGCCCTTTTCTCAATTTCATCTCAAAATATTCAAAATTTAAGAAAACTCTAAAAATACAGTTTGTACATCTCTTTGAGTTCTACAACTTTGGTATTTAAAGTTTTTCAAGTTGTTGAATAAAATTTAAAGTAATTTCAAAGGTTATTTAAATTGGAAAACATCCCCTTTTGATTTTTAAACTCCAATTCAAAATCTATTTGGTTTCATGAAAAACTTTCTAAACAAAAGTTGTAGATCTTGAAAAATAGAACAATTTTTATTTTTGGAGATTTTCATCTTTTATTCAAAATTTAAAAGTAATTTTGAATTCCTTCAGGTTAGGGTTTTACTCTCTTTTCAAATTTGAAATTCAAATTCAAAAACCAGTTTGAATCTGACCAAACTTCTTTAATGAAAGTTGTAGAGCATGAAATTTGGAACAATCTGTATTTTGGAAGATTTTCAACTTGTATTTAAATTTTTGAAGTAATTTGAAAAGGGAAGGGATGTTTGGCTCGCTACTGATAGATGAATAGGGGGGGTGTGCCACCCGCCCGGCCGCCCATGCCGGCCGGTCGACCGCCGTCGCCGTGGCCGTTCGGCGTCTTCCGGCTCTCGCGCGCGCCGCCAACCAGCTCGTCATCATCGTGAATCCTCCTTCCACTGTCCGGCTCATCCTTGCCCTATAAAACCCGGTGGCGGTAGTCGATTTCTCTCTTTCTCCCTCACTTTGCTCATCGCCGGCCGCCACCCTTGAGTTGCAAAATTCACACCACTCACTCCACAACCGATCCAATTCGCTTGCACACGGCTCCGCCGCCTCCCTGCGTATGTTTTGAGCCGCTAATAGAACCGTGAGATCGCTTTGGTGATTGTCGCCGTCGTCTTCCTCGGCAGCGGTCATCGGCGCCGCCATCAACCATCCGCCCCTTGCCGGAGTTTCTTTGAGCATTTCAAAACGCAACCAACTGCCTTGCTAGCTTCGCCTTGACTCACTGGTCGTGGTCGACCTCTTTCTTGTTGCAGCCGAGCCCCGTACGTCCCAGGACCGTGCCTCGCCGTCGAGTTCGCGCCGCCGCACGCTCTGTCACCGCCGTCATCCACCCTCCGTCCATCTCCAAGTTCCTCGCGCCTTTGTTTTGAAGCTGTGGTGAGCCCCTGAGTCTATCCGAGGTGTTGGTTGCGTTGGTGTCGCGCTAAGTTGACCAGAACGTCGTCTCCCCGGCGAGCGCCACCGTCCCTTCCGCGCGCAGCGTCGTCGCGATCTGCGAGCATAGGGTCGCGGGGTATCATTTTTCGGGTAGGTTGAGTTCACGTTGTGATGCCGAGTATGTTGCCGTGCCCAGTTTCGCCGGAGAAGCTCCGGTGAGTGTAACATTCTAAATGTTAATCATGTCATAATTGCATTTCCATTATCATATATGCATCATTTTGCATTTGATCATAAGCACATGCCATTGCAAGTTCTATGTGTGCAACACATAATTGTGTTTGATAATCTCAAAAATGGTTTAAAAGTGTTTAGAATTAAAATTGAGATAGGGTTTATATACAAAATTTTGCTAAAACATGCTCACATGTGATGATAATATCATTTGGGCTTGTTATCAAGTTGCTAAGTGTCCTAAAGTGCAAGTATATGTTCTTTTTAGTTTTTAGGGTTGAGCCTTAAATAGAAGTTTTAGTACAAGTTATGTGCTACAAAAGTTGTTTAAGGGTCCATGGTTGAAGCTCCTTTTAAATTGCTCAAAAAGTGGACCCAAATCTGAATTCAGTTTTATTGGAAGAAGGGACTTGGAATTTTTCTAAGTCCTGAAATTCAGTTTTCAGTTTCAATTTTCAGGGCTAAGCAATTTTATTGTTCATGAATAAAAATTGGAAACCAATTCCACCAATTGTTAGTACAAAGTTTGTACCTTAGTATCACGGAATTGGTTGAGCTTGTTTGCTGTTGGTTAATCTTTATTTAATTGCAAAAAATGAGCTAAACAAACAATATGACAACCCTACTTAACTGAATTGGGTGGCACAGGTTTGTTTTAGCCATGTTTAGCAGCCTGTAGTTTGCAATACTTTTTGAATTAGATCATGATCCCTTAATCAGAATTGTAGTACACTTATAGGAGAGTGCAGTGGTGGAATTGGTTTGCAAATTGGTTGCTTGAGCTAGGAGTTATCGGCGTTGAACTTTGCATTTTCAGTCGGGGAACAAGAACCCCGGAAAGCTTCTCGGCGTCACCGGCGTGCTGCCGCTGTTTGGTCGCCCGCCACGCCGCCGCCGTGCCGTGTTATGACTCATGTCGTGCTGGCGGTGAGGGATTGGAAGGCTCGCGCTGCCCATACCGTTGCTAGGAGCCCGCCCGGCTTCGCCGCCGTTTCTCCCTTACCGCCGCCCTTGTTTCCGGGGCGCCACGACAACAACGCCCGTGCTTCATGCGCGCTCGGCCAAGCATTGCTAGCCACGCAACGAAGTCCGCAAACGCGCTGGCCATCCCTCCATGCTCGTTCGCCTATAAATAGCCCACGCCGGCCGTCGTTTTTTTTTTTCCATTTTACGCTCACCGTCGGCCGAGCTCCCACTGCGTCGTCAATTTCGTCTTTGTCAAGCAATCTTTGTTCAATTGCTTGCACCACCAGCCCCACAACATCCCTGCGCAAGAACGGTCGTACTCGGTTACATCGGTTGCCATCCCTCGAATAGCCGGAATCGAACTTCGTCTTCCTCGTGGCCGGCCGGAACTCCGCCGAGCTCGGTCCTATTGCCGTCCAAACACCACAGTGAGCCAAACACCACGCTAGTTATTGTTTTGGGCTCGCCCTAAGCTATAGATCATGGTCAACCTATGCTTTTCATCTATACTACACAGGACACGCCGGGACCGCTGCCTCGCCGCCATGTTCACACCCGCCATTTGTTGACCTCCACGCCGACCCATCTCTAATGTGTCTCCGATCAAACCAGCTAGCTAACGGTGATCGTGGTGAGCTCCTAGAGCTATCGACCCTCTCCAAGCCCTCTATTAGGTCCTAGCTGCCGGAACGATGCTCGCCGCCGTTGAGCCAGTGCGTCGCGCCGCCATGGCTGAAGGTATGCTCGCCATGGTGGGGTGCGAGGGTCAACCAACACGATAGCGTGGCGCGCGATGACGAGGGGAGCACGTTGGTACCCTCGCCATCGCCGATGACCTCGCCGCCGGGCGAAATCGCCGGTCGAGGTCGTTGTCGCCGGCGTGGTCAGCGCTGGGACCACTGTGCGCTGACCATCGGGCCCCACCTGTCAGTCCCTGTCACTGTTCACACGCGCGGGAAATGTACTGTATAGCTTTGTTTGAATTTCCTGAAAATTAATAAATAGTGCTGATTTTGTTATTTTCATAGGAAAATAATCTGAGCTCCAAAATTTATGAAAATTTTTGTGTAGCCTCTGCATGATGGAATCTATGTAGGAAAAATATAAAAATTGGAAAAACAATAATTTTTATTTGATCAAAAATTGCTCCTTTTAATTATTAAATGAGTATTCCCCGATTTTTAGAGAATAATTTATTGATCCAAAAATCATGAAAATTATTTTACATCTATTTCATGACAACACCAACCTGCATAAAAAGTTTGAGATGGATTTGAGAATGTGTCATAAAATCATTATTTCCAAAATTAGTAATAAAAAGAAAGAAGATGCATTTGATTTCATGTTTGTGTATAATTGAGTACTTCAATTTCATAACCATTCTGTTTATGTATGAAATACCCTAATTAGAAAGTAAATGCCATGTTATTTCATGTCATGGTTGCTAAGTGTGATGATAGTACTTACATCTCTTGTTTCCCTTTTCTAAATAAAACAACCATATGATATATATATGTAATGCTTGCGTGATCTGTAAGATTGCATGATGACCTTGGATTAGAAAACACCACCGATCCTCGGCATTTCTTTTACTTAATGATAATAAACATGATACACTAGTGAAGGTAAATGCTGTTACTTTTTAGTAGTTGACTTGATTGTTCCAGAGAGGAGATATACACCTACTCTGTATAATTTAAAAACAAGTAAATGTTAGTCTATTTAACCAACTCTGATAATATAGTGTTGTCATCAGAGAAAGAGATTGCACACATGGAACCTTATGTAGCTTTCTATTCTTGTCATTCCCATGATCATGTCATCATGTATCATTTCATGCCATAGCATCGTATCATCGTGCATCCTATACGCATTCTCGATATTTATGCATCACATACATTCATATAGGATCAGAGGAAGAGGCTTCCGTCGAGTACGTGGTGACCAAGGAGAAGGATCCACAGGAGTTGCCACTCGAAGGCGAAGGGACGAGACTCGAGCCCTTTGCCGAAGTGCACTAACCCCGGATTCTCCACTTTTCGCCGAGGCAAGCCCCGGAGCATCCTAAATACCTATTCTATCTTTTTGAAATACAATTAATCTTTTTCTTTATATAGTACTGTTATGTGCATTAAGTTATCAGGGGTGGTTGACACTGTTGTTGCATGACTTCCTTGTCCACCAAAATGAAAACCGTTTATCTTACTAGATGAAATAGATAGATTATGCTTAGCCATGCTTAGATCATTAAGAAGTCGGATGATTTCCTGTCATCCGCACCATTTAGGATCGGTACATGTGATATCCTGAATCATGAGGTGAATGATAATTGAAGACCGGACGGGATTCGGTGTTTGGTGATGCTACAAGACATGGAGGTCTTGTATGCTTGTATTTTTTCCGTCTGTGTCGATTAAGGACCGTACCGTATTCTGGACATAGGTGTGAGATTGAACGTACCTTTACATAACGACCAAATAACTCGTTTCGATTTGTGAAACCGATTAGCCCGTTCGAGGTAGATTTTGAACCGTTAGCATTACCGGGAGGAGAGCATACGTTGTGAGGGGATCGATCCAAAATCCAAAGAAGAACTACACGGGCCACGGGTCGTTGGGGTACTTGACCGGTGAGGATCGAGGACCATGAGTTTTGGCGGCGGTTCAATCCTATCTTTCGAATACGAGTGAGCGGTGATTCGCACGGGTGAGGTACACACTCGTGTGGGTGTGTGATACGGGCTTTACCCGGTGGTGTAATCGATTCGAATCGCTAATCTCTCTCCGGGATAGTGAGAAACTCATACCTTTTCGCAGAGACGTAGTAAAAAGAGATGGAATTCACTATTGATATTGGAAGGATTATAATTGGTACCTCATCCGTAGTTAAATGCTTGTTATAATTCAAATGTATGCTTAGAAAGGTGCAAACCTAGTTAAGAATAATACCTTAATAACTTTCTTTGTCAACATATAAACTTTGGAAGTTAATAATGAGCTTTTTTCGCAAACGTTGCTAGCCAACAAACCCCACCATACATAACCTATCATTTATCCTTGAAGCTTTCTTTTATTTTCCCCGTCGGGTAAGTCTTACGGAGTACAATTGAGTACTCAGGGTTTTTACCCATCGTTGCAGGTGTTGTCCTTTGTGAAGGCTTTGGCATTGCTTGCTTAAATCCTGTGGATGTTTTGGATTAGTAAGGCCAACGGGCATGGTCATATCGTATAACTCTCTCATCATGCTTGTAAGGAGGTTTGATGGAAACTAGTGATATACTACAAACTATGTTATTGTAATTTAGAAACAATGCCACTATCTTGTAATATATTTGGAACCAGTGTGTAATTATTTTCCGCTGTGAAACCCCACGTATCTTGATGTATGATGTTTCCTTAATCATGTGATCCCGGATGTAAGTTGATTTACCGAGGTCCTTCGTGATACTCGGCGGACTGCCGGGTTCATTCGAGAAGCGGTGTATACGTGTCAACGTTTTAGCGGGGACAATTACGCTTAATCTCGGATGGATTGGTCGGTTCTGTCACAGCGAGCTCGGCCGTGGCTCGCAGTGAGCCGTCAAGCCGCCGTGGTCCTCGGTGTGCACGCTCCGGTGGTCAAACGGGGTCAAGTAATAGCTCGTTGGGTGCAGTGTAACGTGGAGAATTCGCCGGTGCAGTTGGTCGCATCGGAGGAGTAGTCGTTGGCGAGAACGCAGTCGCCCGCCGTCGGTGTCACTTTGTCTTGCGTAGCGCGGAGACAGAGGAGGAGGGAGGAGGCGAAAGCGGGGCACACGCCTGTCAACCAGAGAGAGAGGGGAGCGCGTGGGCGCTGGGCTGGAGCGGTCGTGCGTGGCCGGCCGCAGCCGCGATCAGGCGCCGCCGTGGGCCGCACAAGATAAGAGAGAGGGGAAAATGTTTTTCCTTTTTTCTTTTTTTTTTTTGAAACTGATTTTTATCTTTTTGTAATAAATTATTTTGGGCAGTTAAAAATGTGAGAAAAATATGTGTGTGCTCCTTGTAATATGCTCTGTGCAGGAAAAATACTAACTCTGTTTTTCCAATAAAATTTAATGGTGCTTTAATTTACTCTTTTAATTAATAAATGCAACTTCCATGATTTTTAATAATTAAAATATAAGTCCAAAAATCATGAATTTTTTTTATGCTAATTAGATGATGATGATCTTAATTATGAAGTTTGCTCCTGTTTTGACTAATTTTTGTATTATGCTTAATTAATACCTTAATTAATTAATGTTTAATTAATTATCCTTTAATTAATTAGGGTTTAGTTAATCTCCAATTAGCAAGTAATTAGTGGCTTTCAATAACTGTAAAAATAGTCAATAAATTAGTAATTAACCTTAATCACTATTAGGGTTGCTTGATTTTGGTATTGAGTGATGACCCTAGGTCATTAACCCTAAGAACCTTCGGCATTTCATGTTGATTGCGTATCGTTAGTCCGTCGTCGTCGACGCTAGTTATACTTCTGTTATGCAACGTTACCGTGAAGGAAAGTTGTACTCAAGATAGACTAGTTGTCGTTGCATCATTATCGCATGCTCTTTTAATTATTGCATTGTAATCATGCATCTACGTCGTGTAGTCATCGGACTGAGGAAGGAGTAGATTCAACTCTGTTCTTGAGGAAGGTGATCATCGTGAGGAGGCGGGGATCGATCTTGGTACTTGTGTAGTGGAACCTCACTTGCCGAGCCCCAAGGCAAGCCCCGGATGCATTTAAACAATTCCTTGTATTTCGAAAAGCTTATTATTTTATGTTCCTGATATAATGCATTAGGTGTTAGGAGTTGTGTGATATCCTACTTTGATGCATTTACCGTACCTTGATATATTACCCTGGATACCTGTTTTGATTTCAAAATGCTTAGTATACGCTTAGTCCTGCTTCTAGTGTAGGGTTTTGAGAAATTGTTTTCAAAAGTATGATAACAATACCCTCTGAAGGGAAGTTACGAAAACCTGATGTTGCTTGTCGTTTATCCTTGTTTCGACGGGGTCAAGGGTACACCACAAGAGCATGATGATGAGTAAATTGAGACCGGGTGGAGTGGCTTGCACCAGGATGGGCTAGAGCCCTGGTGTAGTGTCGTCTACTTGTGAGTCGGTTAAGCACCGTTCGTTGCCTTGGCCCTTGGATCATGAGGTTATTGGATAGTACTAGTCGCATGCTAATGGCAGTAAGCTCCCTTGTACCATCCGTGACGAGAACGGACACCGGGACGGGAAGTAGCGGGTACCCACACTACGAGCGCACCGTCGACGTACAGACGGCGTAGGGAGATGGTGTACCGTGCTCTTGTGGCTAGGGCCCGTTCTTGCAGGGAAAAATACAAGCGTGAGTTGATGTATGTAAGATGTTTGGTCCTGCATACATCGTGTGGCTAGGAAGCCCCAGCTGGGTATATAAAGCGATTCGAATCGTCGTTGCTCCACGATATGGGAGACTTGATCCTTGCACCAGCATCGTAGTAATGATGAAAGTGTGAGACTGGAAAGTTTTGAATTCGTTACATGTTTGACAAGTGATTGCTATAGTAAGGACTAGCTTAGTCTCTCTTCGCAAAAGGTGTCTTTTGATCTTGCTAAAGCCTCACCTTGATTTCGATTAGCCAGCATCCCTGAGTCTTCTCCCCAATTTTTTAGTCGGGTAAGTATTGCGGAGTACTTTCGTGTGAACAAGTGTGCTACGGCCCTTGTTGCATGACGGTGATCGAGGAAGAGTCTACCGAGGAATAGGTTGTGTGGCCCATGGGCGGGGGCACATTTTGTTGTGTGAATGTAATAAGGTTAAGTAATGATATTTCATTTGTTTTTTGTAATAATAACACTGGTTTGTATAAGTTTATCAAATGGTTTGTAAATTAAGTTATTGTAAGTCTTCCGCTACTCGGTATTTGTGTATAAAAACCGTTGTAATACTTGTGATGTCTCGTAAGTATCGATCCTGGAGGAATCGTGGTTTATCGGGGATTCACCCGACGGAACAATCTAGGTTATGTGGTGTACAAGCATAGCCGATGCAGGTCTTAGGGACAATGTTAGGTGCTTGTGGGCCATATAATTTAGAAGGTTACGCCACATGTTGTTATCGCCGAGCATGAGGTCCCGCAAGGCCGCCACCGACCGAGCGACGCCGGCCGGGATGGTGCTTGGGAGATGGAGTTGATGGAGAGATCGAGCGAGGTGAGGTTGCCAATCGAGGACCCACCAATCGAAGGACTCCGGGATGGGGCCTCGTGGAGCGTTTCGTGACGGCCGCCGAAGCTCGGCGGGATGGCGCCATGGTGTAGATAGATAGCGTGCCCGGACTCGATAGGGCAGCGACGCCGGGGGGGCTGGGCGTTAGGCATGGATAGGGCAGGGCCGAGCCCAAATCCAAAATAAAATTAATTTTAATTTATTATTCAGATGCTTTAAGATTCGTGTAATTTTTTAAAAGAGGATCACCCGAGCAAAACTCTTTTTAGATAAAGGAAATGTATTTCTGGCTTCAATCATCCTCTTTCAAAAATACATCAGGCCAAATTATTATAACATGAAAAACGAATATAAAAGAAATTGGCGGAAAAATACATCCCCAGCAAGGAATTCGAGTAGTACTACGTGACAATTGACTTGCTCCGTGATATCAACTTCCCCATAAGATATGACCACCAATGTCGAGACAATACCGCCAAAACACGTCTATCAAATCTAGTAAGGGTACTAAAAGATCGTTGGACACTGACCACCATGGAAGACACTAGATTTTGTATCCTGACAACAACACGAAGCACCTGGGGTATATGCAAGGAAGCCACCATCGTTGCTGGCACCAAAGCCAACAACCCAAGAGATCTTCCAAGAGCGACGTCTCCAACGAGAAAAATAACATCCGCAGACGCCATCATCGCTCCACCGGAGAACTGGAGATGGGTTTTCACTCGAAGAGATCCTCATGAAGGAATAGACGACGCCTCCAGCAAGGAAAGTGGCGCCCACAGGCGTCACCGCCGTCGAAACTTGGTAGTACTGTCATTGCCCACAAATTGTTGAATTGTTATGCCATTGATTGCCGCCTCCGTCTTGATCTGGCCGTCGTCGTACACGCCTAGGCCGGCTACCACCGTTGCGCAGGTAAAGCAGCCGATGCCCAGTCACGCGACGGCTCTGGCTCCGCTGCACCTAGCCCAAGGGCCACAGGATTGAGATCCCATGCCCCAAGCCAGGCGCCACTGCCTCCACCGCTACGGACGCGAGGTTCGGCACCGGCTATGCCGACACGGCGCGCGCCAACGTCGTAACGCCTCTGAATCAGAGGAGCCTTGCCACCGACCAGCCAGTGGAAAGCCGCCCAGATGGCCGGCCCCCGCGACTAGGCCAGGTAGACGGGAGCAGCCCCCCACGACGGTGCTCGGCCCCCGCGACCAAGCCGGGTAGACGGAGCAGCTCCCCCACGACGGTGCCTGACCGGCTTGCTGGAGCTCCATGGAAGAGATGAAGAAAGAAGGAGAAGAAACTAGCCCTGCCGCCGCCATCCTCGCCTTCAGCCGGGCTTCCCAGGGTTGGCTCAGGCGGAGGCAGAGTGAAGGAACGCAGGTGGCGGTTTTCGGCAGCGGCGCGGTGAGACGCCGCCCGAGTCGCCCCGAGGAGCGACGCGGGGGCCGATCCAAAATACGCGGGAAAGAAGATATGCCAAATATTTAAGATTAGATAGTTACTACTAACTTAGTACAAAAGCAACACATGTTACTATTATTCTAGTTTTTCTTAGATAAATTGTTCTTGTAAGGATGATGCTCGCCCCTCTTATAAAGTACTACCACATAAAAAGAATTATTTTGAGAGGTATTTCTTATCTATAACTCCTATAATCCTAACCCCCACTAGCCTATTTCTCTGCCATGTGATTGGTCGAATCAACAAAGATGATGTCATCGTAGCTACGTTTAGCATTGATTACATCTGCTGATTAGTTACCTTCACTAAGGTTCTCATTTATTTTCCACTACCTATTTCTTTTGAAATAGAAAAAAGTTATAGCACCTAAACCAAGTATCGTAATTAAAATCCAATTGCACCATGGTGTTTCTCGCAATAAACTCTTTAAAACAAGACCCCACATGAATATATTTCGATAACTTTTTTGCAAAAATTTAAACCGTTTCTAAGCAAAAACCTAGCAAAACTACATATCATATGGATTACATGTGGTCCTCCAAAATATACGTATGGATGAGATTTAGGTGATGTCCAGTTCAAATAAACTATACCATGTTAATAGATACAACCTCCGCAATTGACCTACTATATCCATATATATATCAATTAATTCATAGTTTCGACCATTATAAACTTCTTATATTTTTACTTCATTCCCGCAGCAATGCGCAGGGCATTCTACTTGTATTATTCATCATAATCTCCCTTGCTGACAACTTTCTTAGACCGTCCTATGCCGTGGTATTTCGCGATCTGCCGTGCTTCCCGGCCGCTAGGGGACGGACGTACATGCACGGTGCACAGCCGGGTGGAATTAACAGCTACGGCCGTCCTCGCGTTGCGTAACGAGACGGCGACCCAGCTGTGCGCTCGCGGTATACCCAGCCACCAGTGAAAGCGTGGCGCGCGTACGGTGACACGTACGCTGGCTTCGGTGTGGTCCGCGACGGGGAAGAAGCGGGCGAGTGCCCGCGCGGCGTGTCGGTGTAGTCATCCGGTGATCCAGGAACGAAGTCGGGGAAGCACGAAAAGCTAGCTGCTAGCTAGCTAGCTATCGCGGGCTTTTTAAATTGAACTACTCCCTCCGTCTTTTTTTTATTTGTCGCCGCTTCTCGAGACACAAACGCCGCAATTTTAATAAATAATAAATATCATCAATTAGTATCATTTAATATCATCGGAAAGATCTTTGGATCTAGTTTTTTAACAAAATTATTTGGAGATATAAATATTGTACGTATTTTTTATAAATCAAGTCAAACTTCAGAACACGTATCCCACGGCGACAAATAAAAAGGGACGGATGGAGTAGAGCTAAAGGACGGCAGGCCATAGGTCCGTCCACTCTCTCCACGGCGGACAGCGGACGGGGATGAGGTGATGACCGGGTGAGGCAGGCGGCCACAGCCCACACAGGTACGCACATGTACAGTGTAGTGACTGCCTGACTGACGAAGCTGCAATGCTGGGGACGACGTGCGGGCGCCGCAAAAAGTGGCGGCTGGGACCTGGGAGCATGTGGCATGCTGGCATCCGCCCACCGGGTGGGGAGCCATGCAAATATGCGAATGCAACTGCGCACGGTTCTCAGGCTGTCCCCAACGGTGGACGCAAAACACGACCCAAACGTAAAATGCGTCGGGCACAGGGAGAATGGGTTCCTAAAACACGCTCTAACGGAATGGGCAAAGAAACGACCCATTTTGCGTGCGAGGGCAGACGGAAGGCAAAAACGCGTCCTCTCCTGTGCCTTTTGCGCGTCTCCACCGGCGGGCCCCCACCACCACAAGGACGAAGACGGAGAAGCAGGCGAAGGGCGCCGCCGGCCGGCCGACGGCCGCTGCGCTGGCCCTGCAGGCAGAGAGCGGGGCGAGGCAGGCCCGGCTATGGGGGACCTCGACCCCGACGGCCATGGACGAGGCCCGACCATGGGGAGCTCGGTCCGGCGGCCATGGAGGATCCGCGGCGAGGCGAGGCCGATGGGGCGAGATGGGGAGCGGGCGCGGCGAGGGAGCGGCCGTGGCGGGGGCACGGCAAGGAGCGCCGCGGGCGGGACGCGGGGCTGGCGCTGGGCGAGGAGCAGCCGGCCCCCGGACGACGACGGCGACGATGGGATTTGGGGCTCTTCTTTTTTGTGTTGTCTGTTGGAGAAGAAAGGTTTTGGGTTCTCCTCTCTCTCCCTGTGCATGACCCAAAGATTGAAATGGGTATCGTATTTGCGTCTTGACTCTTGGAGTCAGTCTCATCAGTAGGAAACTAGGGAAGTTGCTGTCCAATATCGTCCAGGTTGATCACTAGTCAGGGGGTTCCATATTTCCCTACTTTTCCATCAGTGCGCCACAAGTGTCAAGTTGTAATCCAGTCATACTCGTGCTAATAAAGCTACTGAGATTTAGAGCGCCCGACACTGGCTCTGATGTGAGTAGTACGTACCCCTCACTTGGATACGAGTACGTTGTTGCTATCCACCAAAATCTCATGTCCATGTGGGCTGCCTCCGCTAGCTACCAGTGCCGCCTTGGCACACCTACCATTTGGTTACTAGTACTACTCCGTGGTATAATCCACCTAATCCATGGAAATATTCGGACAGCAAGTACTACACGCCAGCAGGTGGCTACTCGATCGCCGTATAAAAACACCAAGCAAAGGCCCAAAGCTGGTGCCCGCGCCAGCGGCGCACGCACGCGAGCTGCTTGCTTTTAGCTGCTGGGACTGGGAGAAGTTGAGGTCAACAAAACAGACAGATCTCGTCTGATCCAATCCAGCGAAAATATGTGGCCGCGAGCGTACGGGCCGCACAGAAAATGCTCAAAAAGAAGAAGAAGAAGAAACACCCAAAATATCGAGCTTTTGGGCCCGGCCTGTAGTAGGCTGTAGGCTGTAGCGATTGCCACCAGCGCGAGTGGCGTGGCAGCGGGCGGCTCCACCTCGTCGCTGCGTGGAGTGAAGTGGAGCATTGGAGCCCTGTCGCTGTCGGCCACGGGCCACCCCACGTGCGGCACCCGGCCCGGCCCTAGACGTTTAAAGCCTTTATTAGGCGACGTCTAGCTGGCAGCTAACCCCCTTGCTCCTGCCGTGCTCGCGTAGTTAATGCTGCTGGAACCAGGGTTTTACTTACCGTTCCGGACAACCAAACCGCCGGCGTCCGGTAACGGGTAACAGGCCGGTATAAATCACCGGCCGAATTCAAATTTTAAATTTGAATTTTGAAGCCGACGTAGTTCAAACGGTAAGAATCGGTTTACCGGTCGGTTAGACCGGTTTACCGGTCGATAATCCAATGATGTCAAAATTTTTCAAATGAAAAATAAAAAATATTTTAAAAAAATGCTAGAAAATTTTTTTTAAAATACTTCATGATTTATAGAATCCAATGATGTCAAAATTTTTCAAATTTGAGTGCGTTTAATATATTTTTTCGACCTTCATGATTTAATGGGCCTTAATGGGCCGCTCTTTTTTTTTTTTTTTTTTTTCAAACTTCTAAACGTCTAAATAAATACTAAACGAACTCAAATTTGAAAAATTATGACACCATTGGATTCTATAAATCATGAACTATTTTTAGGAATTTTTTAGAATTTTTTTTTTAAATTTCAAATTTCAAATTTAAAAAACCCTAGCGGTTTGAACCGGTCCAAAACCGAACCGGTCCGGCCCGGTAAGGTCGGTAACCGGTCAAACCGGCCGGTTACCGAACGGTTTTTAAAACCCTGGCTGGAACCGTGAAAAATGACTTGCCGGTGTACTAGTACTCCCTCGGCTCAAGATAATAAAGAAGTTATAATAATTTTTAGAGTTCGATCGGATATATAAAAAAATACTTTCAAATTAATTATAGAATATACTTTCATAATACCAAATAATAAAAGATACTATGAATAGTATTTGACTGCTCTCGCTCCATCCAGAAAACAGAATTGTTTTTACATAACATTTTTCACTAGAGCTCGGAGAACTAGAGCCGGGTCTGTATTTTAGGACCTAGATTTGTAGCACAAGTGGTATCCTAAATTATTATTTATTGTTTTTGATCTTTGTGCTACAAATTGAACTTAATTCATAGAGAATATATCTCTAAATAAATTTATTAAAAACTAGATTTAAATATTTTTCTAATGATACTAATTATAATATTAATTAATAATATTTATTATTTATTAAAAGTTGCCGGTAATTATTTTTGATAAGCGAAAGCGACAGATATTTTAAGACGGAGAGAGTAGAGTCTCTTAAATATGCCTACCTTATTCTACAAAAAAAAATGACGTGATTTTCATAGTATCTGTCAGTGACAATTGCTACCGACATGGTGGACCCGTTATTCACGGACCGGACCGGCGGTTCGACCGCTAAAAGACCGAACAGGCGCATAACGGTCCGGTTCGCTTAAAAGACCGCCTGTGCAATCGAACCGGTAAAAACCGGTTGAACCGGCCGGTTTTTTGTGAAACCGGTGAACCGGCCGGTTCCATGCAGACCGCTCCGGTCTATCCATGCCGCGCGCTGTGCAGCGTGATACACTGGTGCTGGTGCTAGTTGGTGGGATTTTAATGCTGCATGCGCATGCACCTGCCATCGGGCCCACCTGGCTGCTGCTCAATGCTCATTCGAACGTTGCATGCACGGTGGCGCTGCCCCTGGCTGGCTGTTTTGTGAGTTGACTTTTGGTAGTACCAGCTGACGTCATCACTACCTTTTAAATTTTAGAATTTCATAACTATTTCAAATGGGCTCCAAATTAGACAAAATATATATCCATTTTGATTATCTCAACGAGCACTTGACAATGATGCACTCCATTCTACTATTCGAGATTATTTTGCAATGGTAAATATTTAAATTACTATTCTATTCATTTTTGCACCAATTTATAAGTGTTTCGTATATTATGTTTTCCATACATAAATTTTTACATATCTGACAAAAACAATTCTAGAGCACTAATATCTATGCTCAGAAACTACTAATTATATTATATATAATATATGACATTGCGGTTGTACAATTAAATTGTGTTTTACCATCTGCCAATTACTAATTGTATTATATATAATACATATATATATACCGGTTCAATATATTTGTGGCCGGTTCAATTTAACCGGTCCAAAAGAATTGAACCAGCGGTTCAACCGGTTCTAAACGGTTGGACCAGTGAACCAGTGAACCGATGGCCTCACCGGTTCGATCTCCGGTCCGGTCCTAATAACTTGGATGGTGGACAGTGAAACTGTCAGCAAGCAGGAGGTAATGGTGCAGCCATGGCCTTTTCCCTGTAGTCCATGTACTGTCAATCTACCACAGGCTACTATGAGGATGTGGTATCATGGGGTGCTTTTGGATTGCTGAGGCTATCCGCACTCACTCACGTTACTTTAAATTTATCCTCTAAAAGGCTTGGACATCAAGATTCTCTTCTCTATACTCAATTATTCCGCACCCATCCATCCTTTATATCATCCTCTATCCACTGTGGGGTCCACTTGTCACTTTATCTAAATATACCCATGTGACATCTTGTTTTAAATGATTTATTGAAACAAATTTAACGGCGTAATCGAAATTTAATTTGGTTTTTTAGTTTGCTAGTTATAACACTTTTTTGTTAGATAAAATAGTGGGGCCCACCTAGATTCCTTTCATGCATGTATGCGTGCGCTCTCTGGCTGTCAGCGTCGTGCCTGCTCTCGCGCGTATACCGTGTACCCGGGATCACCCCACATATACCGCTCGCCGGCTCGTAGCGCACGGGGTACCGGACTCCGCTACACCGTTTTCTTTACATTAAATGAGTTACCGGATGTTTTTACAGGGACCGGTGCAGATGGTCTGACCTTTTAAGAGGCTACAAATACTGTCCAGGACACAAGACAGGGGCTCGTTAATTGTGCGGTACCAGATTGGGCACCTATTATAGCAAAGCTCTCGTTAATTGTGCGGTACCAGATTGGGCACCTATTATAGCAAAGCTCTCATTGGTTTTTGTAGTGCAATACCTTGATCCTCGCACGCATGATTTATTGTTCCGATATTGCCCCTGAGGTGTGCAGTGCGATACAGAGGATTTCGTAACGCATCTTCCCCTTCCTTCCACCTCGAGTGCATCGTCGTTGTACAGGTAACAAGTTCTGCCTACATACTTGCCATACAAAATGTAGAGAAAATATAGTCAACATCCGTAACATCAAACACCACTATAGTCAACAAAATGTTGTACCGTTGCCTATTTAACATTTTTTGGTATTAATTAGTTCTATCAGTACTTTTCTATATATCAGTACTACTATGATTTGTAAAGCCTCCTTCATCACATATTACAATTTTCTATCGTAGAGTCAGTCCTCGTTTTTATGTGGCATTCTCCTTGGTCCTCACTACCTCCAACCGTTACCATCTGCCCTACAATTATTGCCTCGTTCAAGTATCACTTGCAAGTTAAGGGACGATGGCCGAATGCAGTTAATGAACAAATGGACTGGTGATTGTTGTCAACATAGTAATATAATACTACTATCTCCAGTCCTCACTATGCCAACCGTTACCACCTTTCGTATAATTATTGTTGCCTTGTTTTCAAGTATCACTTGCCAGTTAAGTGGCGATGACCAATGTAGTTGAGAAACAAATGGACGACGGAGGCAGAACGATAACGGTTGTCAGCATAGTAATACAACAATGAACGGTGGTACAGTGTTCGGCAGCTCAAGATCTAAAGAACTTATATGATAATATGATTTTCGTGATTATTGCACAACAGCTACAAGCTTGTTAGTGTCGTGCAGCAATCACTTCAATAAAAGCCTGATGAACTGGCCAAATGGTAGCCCACGTTGGATGCTAAAATAGTACTAAACTTGAAGTGCCTCAAAACACACGAGTGATTTTTTTTCCATTTGATATTTGATATTTGCATTATTAAATAAATTATTAAACAGACAACTGTTTCCACGCAGAAGCAAAAGGGAAAATTACAGACAGGGGCATTAAGGTAAATCCGACAGTGCTATACTGCCATCATCTCCCACGGGCCCGGCGGGCCGGCACCTGCGCGAACCGCGATTGCGCTTCGCCTCGTGGGCTCGTGGCAGTGCGCGCTAATTATAACTGCGTTCTGGGCGTCCCGTTCCCCCCAGCGTGCGTTTCGCAAGCCGACACCACGCGAAGCATCCAGCATTGCTCAACTCTGTTCGCCACTGCCAGTCTGCCACCCTCCATGCCCCACCACCACCACCACCTCGCCGCCGCCTCGAGGCCACAACCCTAGGCAGCCCCCAATGCCGCCCCACCGCCTCCTTCCCCTGCTCCTCCTCCTCCTGTCCCTCGGCGTCTCCGGCGCCGCCGCTGCCGGGGGAACGCCACGTCGGCGCCGCTCGCCTGCTCCGAGCTCTCGCGCGTATGCACGGCCTTCCTCGCCTTCCCGACCGCCGGCGCGGGGCCGCCAATGCCACGCTGCTCGAGTCCATGTTCGACGCCGCGCCGGGGGGGACCTCACCGCCGACGCCGCGGCCAGCCCGGGGTACGCCTTCGTGCGTAAGAACTGCTCCTGCCTCCCGTCCCGCACCTACCTCGCCAACACCACCTACACCATCCCCTCCTCCGCGACGGCCTCCTCCCCAATGCCACCGCCGCCGATGTCGCGGCCGCGGCGTACGCGGGCCTCGCCGTGCCGCCGCCTGGCGGCGCGGCGCAGCGACCGCCGCGACCGGGGGCGGTGGTGCCGCTCCACCTGCTCTGCGGCTGCTCGTCCGGGCCCTGGAACTACCTTCTCAGCTACGTCGGCGTCGAGGGGGACACGGTGGAATCACTGTCGAGTAGGTTCGGGACGAGCATGGATGCCATCGAGGCTGCCAATGCCATGGCCGGCCCCGACCCTATCACAGCGGGGAAGGTGTACTACATCCCACTCAACTCAGGTCAGTCATCCCAATGTTTGCGATCGTTTTGGACAAGTCGACAATGTTTCTCGTTGTTGAATTCGCTGTGAAAAGATTGATAGTTCCTTTCGTCTCAACATTTGTTGGGTTTTTGCAATTGCAAGCACGGATCTCTAAATAATTGCTCGTTTATGAAGTACGGATCCTCTGGGTTTATTGGTCTGGGCTTGTGAGGCGTACCACGGAATTCACGTTTTACGTCTTGTATGTATTTGCCGTGGAAATTACCAATTGTTCCAGGACCATGCCGTGGACACGGTGAATGATCTTGTCAAGATTGTACGCTAAATGTGTTCTTTACTGAAGTGGCTGGTACCCCTTGCCCAATGATAAGCTGCGACTCAGCTTGTTGAACTTCAGTGGGTCTAAACAACTTCATTACTTTGAGGTTACATACTAAATGGAGTAAAATAGTCTCTTACTGGTCTGGTAGCAGCATCTCAGAGTGTGCTTTTATGTAGTTCTAGGTTGGCACAAGGAGGTACATGTGACATTGAGTGATTGCACTAACACATACACATGGCCTGCACCTAATCTTCATTAAGAATTGAACCGAGTTACATGCATACTATGTAGTGGTTGAGGTATTTAATGGCAGCGACACATTAAGTTTCTCATTCTGGGCTGCTCTGTTCCCAGTTCTCCAGCATTTGATTGCTGAGACTCCCAATAATATCCAATGTCAGCTTACTTGGTCAGCTGAAGCCTCTAATCTGTTTTTCCTACTCCGTGGTGTTAGCTTTTCTATACCACTATTGTTATTCTTGCTCACGCAATTCTTTTTCTTCTTGCAATGTCTAAAAGGAAACCTTACTTTGTGTAATCCTTTTTCTATATTATTTCTTGTAAATTTCCATCTAATGTTTGTATAGTAGACTTGTCTTTGGAAGAGTTCCTTAATGACTATTCCATCCTCATTCTCTGTACCAATTTGCAGTTCCTGGACAGGCATATGTTACACTACCTGCTCCTCCTGCTCCTGCCCCAGCGCCAACAGATTACACATTGCCAGGTTGCTGTTCTTATTTGTAACTCTTTTCGTAATGTTCTTAGTAGGTAGTCATTACGAGTGATAATTTAATACTGACCGGCCATGTTTTCTGATCGTCCGATCAATCGTGATTAATCGTCCTTATCAGTACCTAGCACTCGATAAGGGCCTCCGATACGATCAGAGAGATTAGAAACCTGATTGTCCGATTAATCGTCCATTAATCATGATTAATCGTCCGATAAGGTCTCTTGGCCGATCAGAAGGCTGCTGAATACTGATTTAATCCCAGCTAGTGTTATCTTAAGAACTCGGAATGTTGTTTGCAGGGTTTAATTATTAGTTTGTAGTATGTACTCGTACTGTATTAACTATTAAGTCAGTTGTGGACTATGCTAGTTTTCTTAATTCCTACTTTTCTAGATCTGGGTTGAGTATGTGCTGCTGCAGTGCTTACGGTCGATTAATCGTCCTTATCGACGATTAATCGTCCTGATCGTCCTTATCGCCTTACCGGTACCCAAACGATCAGGAACGATAAACCTATTTAAAAACATGGACGGAAACATATTCTCAGGTAGTCATTGCAATGTACTACTCATTTGTTGACTTTTTACATAGCCATTCCATGATTTTGTGGTAATACAGTATGCTGTATTTTCTGGGTAACCTTTAGGCAGGCTGGATGTTGTTTGAGAATAATCAGTGACAGTTATTTACAATCTGCATATTCCACATTTTTTTGCTTATTTTATTTCGGTTTTCTTTCAGTTAGTCACTCTTTTATGTTCTTGATTCTATATTTCTCTTCCAAGTATCGTCATTGAAAAATGTCAATTTTGGTATCAAGGATTATATACAATTAACAATATTCTTGTTATGATAATCTAACAAAGTATCCTCTGGCATTCAACTGCAGAGACACCAGATCACCATTCAACCAAATTTCCTTATGGATGGGTTATTGGTAGCATGGGAGTTGCACTTGCTTTAATTTCTATTGCTGTCCTTGCACTTGTCCTATGGAAATTCTTTGGATATAATCCCCAAGATCCTAATAACCAGGGAAAGAGCCCAGACCAACATAAGTTTCAACTCCTTAAGAGTGGTAGTTTCTGTTATGGTTCTGGAAGATACTTGTGTTGCCAATTTGGAAATGCAAAGCTACCAAGAGAGGATGGTGGTGATCATCATATCAATGTCCCCAAAGGTCAGTTTACTGTTTGTTAACAATTCTGATAAAAAGGAGCACAAGTCACTGGTCTCAAGCATACACTTGTTCTGGAGGTGGACCAAGTAGTTTTTTGAAATAGGATAGAGTGGAAATTTCAATTGAGATACAGGGCAACAAATTCACAATTAGTATTAAATTAAAACCAGCACAAATTAGCTCCCCCTATTTTTATTTTTGCTTCTTTCTTTTATAACTGACTCAAGCTTCCAAAACAGGCGTGGCAGCAGATGTATTTGATAGGGAGAAGCCTATTGTGTTTACGTACGAAGAAATACTCACATCAACTGACTCATTTTCTGATGCAAATCTTCTTGGTCATGGTACATATGGTTCTGTCTATTACGGCGTTCTCCGAGACCAGGTCCAACATTGAAGTTACCCACTTGTATGCATAATATTCCTTGTCATTGCCTTGTCAGTAGTAAAAAATGTTGTCTACAGGAGGTTGCGATAAAGAGAATGATGGCCACTAAAACAAAAGAATTTATAGTGGAGATGAAAGTTCTTTGTAAGGTTCATCATGCTAGTCTGGTATGGTATTTTACTGCTTATCACAAAATCCTAGTATAAATTCATTTCTTGGTGTTCCATGTTTACTGAACTTTCATTTTGTGACCCATGTTTTGTCAAAGGTAGAATTGATTGGCTATGCAGCAAGTAAGGATGAGCTTTTTCTGGTTTATGAGTACTCTCAAAATGGTTCGCTCAAAAATCATCTACATGATCCTGAAAGCAAGGGTATACCCTCATCTGACACTTGACTTCTGAAAGATTTTCTTGCTCTTAGATATGACTTTCAGCTCTATAAAGTAGTAACATGCTCATAAGCTGTTCATTTGTTCGGACCGTGGACCCCCCTGTGTCAAACAATTTACAATAACTTTCATGTTTACTGGTTCCAGAACATTGTGTTACCACTTACCAATGTTTCAATCAAAAGTCACCAGGCTCTAGGCAACCATTAGACTTCCACCTAGCCCCTAGCCCACCTAGCGAGTGAAATGTTCTCTAGGAGGCAAGGAGGGGAGCACGCTTTATGTGAATATTTACATCTTGCTGAAATGAAATGCCATGTTAAAAGGAAAAAATTGAGCCACATAGAGAGACATTGTCTTAAGAATGGGACTACTGTTTACACCCTCCACCCAAAAAGTGTGCCATTCTAGGTATGCTTGTCCATAGCTAGAATGACATTCTTTTTGGGTCGGAGGGTGTATGTGCTATGCTATGGACAGCCTTGGACCACCAAGTATTGCTAGGGATCACCTACATGTAATTCTTTTTGTCCTCGGTAGTTTTGGACTCTTAGTTTATGCCTCATTTGGTACTATGCTGCCATTTGTTTGAACACCTAATTATGCTATCTCCATAAGGTTTACCATATTTTATTGATTTTTTCTTTTTTATTATTTCTTCCAGGGTGTTCATCACTTTCATGGATCTTTAGGGTCCAAATTGCACTTGATGCTGCCAGAGGACTAGAATACATTCATGAGCACACCAAAGATCATTATGTTCATAGAGACATTAAATCAAGTAATATCTTGCTTGATGGTTCCTTCAGAGCAAAGGTTAGGTGATTTAAAGTATTTGGTTCCCTTATTCTTGCATCAACTAAATATCTAATGCCTTGTGTATTGTATCTTCTGCCTTTACAGATTTCAGATTTTGGCCTTGCGAAACTTGTAGTAAAATCCAGTGATGCAGAGGCTTCTGTCACTAAGGTTGTTGGAACTTTTGGTTATCTGGCCCCTGAGTAAGTGCATATTTGCTGCCATTGTTTTAAATAAAAGCAAGCTTTGTCTCTAACTATGGCATTGTAACAATCGTTCATTGATCTTTTAGATATCTGCGGGATGGCCTGGCAACTACAAAGAGTGATGTCTATGCTTTTGGTGTGGTACTTTTTGAGCTATTATCTGGAAAGGAAGCGATTACAAGAGCTGAAGGAATGGGTGCAAGCTCAAACTCTGAGAGACGCTCACTGGCATCAGTTGTAAGTTTTCAGTTCAGTGTTAGTTGACTTTCTAATATTGTAACTTTGGCTTTACTATTATCTTACCATTGAAGTAGCATAAATCTTCTGTTGAACTTTGTTCAAGTTTCCAATTTATTTGTTTTTACTCCAAAAGTCTTAAGCAATTTTGGTTTGTACTCCACAGATGTTGACTGCGCTAAGGAAATGTCCTAATTCAACTTATATGGGGAACCTGAAAGACTGCATTGACCATAATCTAAGGGATCTGTATCCTCATGACTGTGCGTACAAGGTATGGATTTTAAACTCATGTACTTCTTGCAGTTAGAGCTAGGATTTTCCTAGCTATCTTGCCAGCCCATTTTGTGGCACCTTTGCTCGGCGTTCTGACCCCCCTAAAATGCTTCTCCTAAGATGGCCATGCTAGCGAAACAGTGCGTGGATGAAGACCCTGTTCTACGGCCGGACATGAAGCAGGTGGTGATCACGCTCTCTCAAATACTTCTGTCTTCTATCGAGTGGGAGGCGACACAGGCGGGGAACAGCCAAGTGTTCAGTGGTCTTGTGGCAGGGAGGTGATCTGGTCACACTGGCCTGTGATGCTGATGTCCATGCTCTTCGGTGATCTATTCACCTGATCCACCGGGTGCATATTCGTCTATAGCCCTCCCCTTTATATCTTACTGGTCCTTTGTCCAGTTGAGCAATTTTTGGTTTCTTCTGAGAGAATACCTACCACAGTGCAATATATTTCTTGGTGGGTGGTACAGAGTATATGTAGCTATGTATGTATAAAAGAATCTACCTTGCAATGCAATGTCATCATGAGTCATTTCGTTTGTTCTGCTGCTGCTATGCCCTGATTTGTGTTTGTCTGTCTGAATCGAAGAGCCCAAGTTCGGCAGCAGCGAGCCAGCGACAGCAACGTGTATTTGTTGTGTATTGTGGGCTCTTGTACCCTCTTATCACGTTGGTAAGTTGCCAAAGCAGAAATATTCAAGAGCAATTCTGACCAAGAAACTATAGAGTAGTTTTTATACTCCCAATCTTCCATGTTATATAAACACTATGCATAGAAAATATATTTGTAAAGATAGTTTCTACAAAGCAGAAATATTCAAGAGCACTTCTGAACTGCATCGGTTGGCTCCGCGGATCGCGTCTGGGATCAGTGCGCGACTTGACAAGTGGGATCTCGGAGTTCCGTGCCGTGAAGCGCCTGATTCCTACAGCATATGACGACACGGCATGGACCCCGAATCTGGGTGCTCACGATCACGAAGGCAGGCCCAAGTCCAACTCCCCTGCACGACGGCGGCGAGCTCACACAGTCATCCTGGCTCCAGAAGTCCATTCCAATTTGCATGGGACCGTCACAAGACCGGCCACCCGCAACTGATCTGATTCCTTCCTCAATGTTGGCGCTTTGCTTAGCATTTCGATGAGTAGAGGAACAAGACCGCAACCTGAATTAAACAGAGGCCGGAACGATCAGGTCGATGAAAAGTCCGAATACGTACTGTAAGGCTGGGCCTCGATGCCTCCTCGTGCACCGAATTTCACGGTGCAGATGTCTGAAAATTGAAATAGTGGCACAAAAACGGTCCTGTTTGGATACCAATGATTATAGTGATTACGGAGTAGGTCATATGACCAAATTATGATCTAAACAAAATAGAATTACTACAGTTCAAACTCGGGATTACCATATTCATATAATCTAGGAAAGGTTTGGTTTTGGAGGATTATATGGAGTACTACTTTGGCTGTGATCAAACGAACCTCAATTACTCCCTCCATTTATTTATCTCCTTCATTTAAGTAAAAAAAATTATTCAAAAATCTCCTTCATATTAGCTTGGGACTCACCCGCATTTATTGTCTCTTTGCTACTTATTGACTACCACTTACTAGCATTTATTACTTCTTTACTGCTCATTGGTTATTCCTTGTCTGATTAAATGCAAACTGAGTGCATTTGCTCTGCTCCTTGGTCACTGTGCCGAAAGCTAAGGGCAGTCCCAGTGGTAGAAACTACGCACGATTTCCATGATGACCACATAGACAATAGAAACTATCTCACCCAATGGAGGTTTCGAAACTACGCACGGTTTCCATGATGACCACATAGACAATAGAAATTATCTCACCCAATGGAGGTTTCTTCGAGTAATAAATTTTTACTCTTTTTCTCTCTCTTATCCTTTCCTCTACCTTGGATCCTCTATCTTCGTTCATACTTTGCAAGTTTGCAACCAAAGCACAGACAAGCAAGCTACACCACGCACGCACCGGAGAACCAGCACGCAAGCCAGCGAGTCTTCCCAACGGCATTTCAGTTGTTTCCATGTACATCGATTCTAATGTTGACTTGGTTTCTTAGGCCAGTCTCAATGGGAGTTTCAAAAGAGTTTTATTCTCATTAAATAACATGACACATCAGCAGTTCTGCTTAGGTGGCATGTTATTTATGAAGAGAGAGGAGAAAAGAGTGTCGTCCGGACGACACCCGCTCGTCCCGATTACCCAGGCGATGAAATCCCCACTGAGGCCGTCGAGTTTCATCCCATCGTGCTTGGTGGGATCTCCTGCGACGCGCGTGATTCTCCCTCCCGGCGGCGCCGCCTCCCGCGCTTCTCCCTTCCTGTTCGCGCCAACTCAATCCCCAACCCTGTGAACCCGCCTCCTTCCATGGCTGCAGTTTGCAGCTGCTCCAGTTTCTCGGGTGGGCGGTGGGTCTCCATCGGCGATGCCGTCACGCCGAGTCAAGAAGGGGACTGGAACTCAGAAGCAAGCGCAGGTCCCTGCGACGAGGCTGGGCAATGGAGACTTCACCTCACCGCCCTCTTCTCTGGGAGTTCCGCGGCCGCCGGCAGCGCAACCTCCACGCATCGTCTCACCAAGAGCCGCACAGCCGCCATCTGCGCCACCTCAGGCAAGCTTCCCTAACCCATCGTCAACACAACCATCGCCGACGTTGTGGCCTGGATCCGCAAATCCATGGTATGCTCAGATCTTGCATTGGTTGAATTTATTCTGTATGAGTAGGATAGAAATCCCCAACTCGTATGAGATTGAACCCATGTTTATTTGAGGAAAGTTTCTCGTATCTGCTAGATCAGCTTGTTGGGGTCAGGAATTTTAGTTTGAAGCCACTCCTTGCAATGCTTTGATTTTAGTTGCAGACCAGATAAACAGATACTCCAAGCTTTGATTTTAGCAGTCAAATTCAGAGTAGAAAAGAGTAGCAAATGTGTGCAGTACCAAATCTGCAGTTTCTGAATTGCTAGAAGCGGTTGCAAATGTGCAGTAGCCTTTCTGAATTCGATTTGTAATAGATAGTTGATAATTCATTTCAGTAACCAAATTTGTTTGATATCAATAGCTACCTGATGCTATCTTCGTCTCCAGGTCTCCTAATTTCACTGCATTTTTGTAGGACAAAAGTGACATGGTTTCAGAGGTGAAATTTTAAAGAACAGTTACCTGTAGCAGCAAATATTTTGATGCATGCGTGAACCTGAAAGCTGATGCATGTGTGAACCTGAAAGCTGATGCATGATCGAACCTGATGCATACGTGAAATTGATGGCATGCCATATATATTTTAGTTGTCGAAGTACTATGTTTAGTTTAGTTTAGTTACAATTTAAAACGATTGCATAGTTGCTTGGCACATTGGATCACAGTAACCTGATACATTTAATTGCTGAAGCTTGTTTGTAAACTGTGAAATGAAACCTCCATTGAGAGAGACAGTTTCATTTCTCAAATCAAGTCTATATAGCTTACGTGGCAGTTTTGGAAACCGGAAAATGAAACTCCCCACTGAGACTGGCCTTACGGAAGAAACCGTTTCTTGGCTGTGCACCCTCTTTCTTCATTAATTCCTATATGCCACATCAGCAAAAAGCTGAGTTATCACTCTAATTAATAGACATAGAAACTATCATTAATATATTATTGAGACTACCTAATAGAAAGAAGATTTTTAAATAAAGAGAGTAAAAAGGTGCCGGAGCTAGGCGGCAAGGTGGAGCAATTGGCGGAGACATAATAATCACATACTGTAACGTCATTTTCGAGTCGATTGTCAAGGAACAGGTAAGCTGTGCCTGGTTATTGGTCAACATCAAGAAAAGCACACAGCTGTCGATTGTCAAACAAAGCTATTATTGGTTTATTGTCGCCCTAAATTAATGGCGCACAAGTATCATATACTACTACAGCATTTCTAAAGCGGTCAAACGTTTGGGACAACCAGCTCACTACTACTCTCTCGTCTACCCGTTCAAAAAACCTTATGCGTTTAGACATTGTCAGTTTAATTGAGTCTACATTAAAAATATCAAAATTTAGAGCTTCTTCAAAATAAAAATACATGAATTTCTAGAAATTATATAGGAACTTCATAAAAATCAATTCATTTCCACAGGAGAAACATATAAAATAGGAAATGTTTCTGCATAACAAAGGAAGTCTTAAATATTTCAATTGAGTCTACATTAAAAACATCAAAATTTAGAGCTTCTTTAAATACATGAATTTCCAGAAATTATATCGGAATTTCATAAAAATCAAATCGTTTTCACAGGAGAAACACATAAAACAGGAATTTTTCACCATTCCAAAGGAAGTCTTAAATATTTGTAAGTGCATCTACTTTCTGCTCTATGCAATCTGTTTCTACACGCACATTCTTTTTATTATTGTTTTTGCGAGGAAACAACGGCCGTTTTGAGTAGTGGACTAGTGGTTGAAGCACTGACCTGTAGTGGCTGCACCAAATCATTTTTCCTAGTCAGCCCCACATCCTGACTCCTGAGGTTGGGCTCGAGCTCAAGCTCGAGCGCGAGCGCCATGGCCACGTCTCGCGGCGGCAAACAGCGGCAGCCGCTCCTCCACTCTCCGACGCCCACAGTCGCCAACGGTGGCGGCGCAGCCGGGAGGCGCAGGTTCCTCTCGTTCCTCGCCGTCACGGCAGCTCTTGTCGCGTCCTACCACCTGCTCGTGCCAACCGATTCGTCGCACTACCACGCGCTATTCCTCTCCCTCGGTTCCAACGCCACCGCGGCGGCCCACCTCCGCGCGCTCACCCTCCGCCCCCACGTCGCTGGCACCGAGGCCAACGCGGCCGCCGCCCGCTACGTGCTCCACGCCTTCTCCTCCCTCTCCTTCCCAGCGCACATCACCCCTTACTCGGTGCTCCTCTCCTACCCCGTCCACCGCTCCCTCTCCCTCGCCGCGGCGCCCGGCCTTGCCGCCAGGCCGTTCTCCTTGGTGCAAGAGACCTACAAGGGCGACCCGTACGCCGAGGCCGCGGCGGAGGTCCTCCCGACGTACTTCGCCTACTCGGGATCCGGCTCCGTCACCGCCGAGGTCGTCTACGCCAACTACGGCCACAACGAGGATTATGCTTACCTCGCCTCCCGCGGGGTCGATGTCGCGGGCAAGGTCGCGCTCGTGCGGTACGGTGACATCCACTGCGAGGACATGGTGCGGAACGCGCGCGCCGCGGGCGCCGCCGCCGCTATCGTGTACACCGATGCCAAGGACTTCGGCGGGAGCGCGGCGAAAGGGGAGAAGCGCAAGTGGTTCCCCGACGCGCGGTGGCTGCCGCCGACAGGCGTGCAGGTCGGGACCCTGTACTACGCGAACGGCGACCCGACCACGCCGCTGTGGCCGTCGTGCGCGCCTGGGGATGACTGTGAGCGGCTGAGCATGGAGGAGCTGGACGGCAGCGAGGCGATGCCGGGCATCCCGGCGCTGCCGGTGTCGGCCAGGGACGGGGAGACGATCCTCAAGGCGATGGGCGGCGACGTGGCGCCGCCGAAGTGGCAGGGCGGCGAGGGCGCGCCCGTGTACCGGCTCGGCCCCGGCCCGGCCGTGTTGAATCTCACCTACATTGTGAGTGCCTCAGCGGCCCGGCACCGGCTCGGGCAGTTTTCAATTGCCTGAATTCAAGGAGGAATTTATTGATCATTGACTTACGATTTGTGCAGGGAAACGAGACTTTAGCAACCATCGAAAATGTGTTTGCTGTGATAGAAGGAAAAGAGGAGCCTGACAGGTAACTGGTATCTCTAAACTGTGTATAAATTTGCATAATTTTGGCTACCCGCAGCCTATAAAATGGAGCACAACACAAGGCACCGAATTGCACATGTCTAATGCCCGTCCATCGGTTGTTATCTTACTCAGCGGTCCACACCAAGCACTAGTAGTTTACTCCCTCCGTCCCATGGACTTTATCGTTAAAAAACTATGCCCCCCTCACAAACACGGATTTCAAGTGACAAACTCCATGAGACGGTGGGAGTACTCTGGATATTTGTTTGACCGAGTACATGCATTCGTTGGTGCAGATATGTGATCATAGGTAACCATCGTGATGCTTGGACATTTGGAGCAATTGATCCTAACAGTGGAACGGCAGCCATGCTTGAGGTGACTACTACTGAATATGCAAATCAGACGAAGCCCTTTTTATTGCATCTTCGATAATTTTGAGAAATTTTACTTCAAAAAACAAATTCTGAAGGCATCCGGTTTCCTTCCACTGTATAGATCGCAGAGAGGCTGTCCAAGCTACAAGCGAAAGGGTGGAGGCCTAGAAGAACAATAATCCTGTGCAGTTGGGATGCAGAAGAGTTTGCCCTGGTAACGCCTTATGGGTTCACATATCCTTCTCTGCTGTCACATGCCCAGATGAACACTCATTCATGCTAGATTTATACTGTCTCAGATAGGGTCTACTGAATGGGTCGAGGAGAACATGGACACTCTAGCTTCAAGAGCTATAGCTTACCTGAACGTGGACATATCAGTGTTTGGTCCTGGGGGTCTTATGCCACGTGCGACCCCTCAACTCGATGAATTGATCAAAGAAGCAAGTAAAATGGTATTCGAGCTTTACCCTGTCTCTATTATTACAATTTACGGAGACACCCAATTTACCTTCTCGTCATTCCGTTATTTGAAGGTACCAGATCCCGATGAACCATCTCAAACCTTGTATGACACCATGATGCGCCATCATCCACCGGTATGTTCAGTGTTAAAGATGTACTATAGCTCTGATCTGGTCCAAATGAGTGATTGAAAGAGTTAAGTCCCAGTGGATAAGAACTACTGTTGTCAGGTGCTGAAGTGACTACTACTTTTTTCCAGATTACTAGAGTGGCTGGTGCTGGAACAGATTTTGCAGCATTTGTCCAGCATATAGGGGTCCCGTCACTGGACATGTCTTATGGACTGTGTAAGTGAAACTGATTTGAAGCATTAAAATCAACACCTCCTCTCTGTTTGATCACTTCATCAAATGAATTAACAAGATTGGGAATCATGTTCGAAACATGGCTTTGCATTACCAATAGCCACTAGGAGTATTACTTATCTAGCACAATTGCTGTTGCAGTCGAAGAATACCCTGTTTACCATTCGTTGTATGATGATTATGTTTGGGTGGAGAGGTTTGGAGACCCCTTGTTCCACAGGCATGTTGCAGGTACTGAATCATCTATTTTTAAAGAAAGCTTTCATGTTTACCCAAGTACATGCAAATCAATTTTCCTTGCATAATTTTCCAGTGGCCAGTGTGTGGGGTCTGATTGCACTGAAACTTGCTGACGATGAGATCATACCCTTCAATTATGTCTATTATGCATCTGAATTGGAGGTACCACTTATTCACTTTTGATGTACACAATTTGATTCTTGTTTATTGGTATACTTGTGTTTATGAATCTTGAGACATGAAAGAGTTGTCGTCTTGTTGACTGCAGGAGTGCACAAAAGATATCATAGATAAATGTAAAGGTTTTCCTGTCAGTTTCTCTCCTTTGCAGAAGTCCATCAAGCAGCTCGAGAGTGCTGCCACTAAAATTTACAAAGAGAAGAAGGTAACACATGACGTGTCTGGTACTCAGATGTATAACCTTCAAATTAAAACTTGAACCCTTTCATTTCTGTTATGTAGTTGCTGCAAGCGGAAAAGTGGAGCCTAAAGACAAGGCAATACACACTGAAAGTCCGGGAGATCAACGACCGGTTGATGATGGCCGAACGGGCGTTCACCAACCGAGAAGGACTCACCGGGAGACCATGGTACAAGCATATGGTGAGTAGAGCTCCAGAGTCGCGGTTTGGTGTGCGCTTCTGACCAGTGAAGCTGACAAACTGACAAAACATTTCACTTCTTTTGTCTTTTTGCAGATATATGCATCATCGGATCAAGACGACTGGGGGACCAAAGCCTTCCCTGGTATCGTCTCGGCCATGGACAAGGCTAAGAAGTCCAACACAACTGAGACATGGCGATTGCTGCAGCATGAGATTTACAGGGTTGCAAGGGCTGTGTCCAAGGCTTCTGCAGTCCTGGATGGCAAACTAACATGATATGAAATGCAGATTCCATTCTATTCCTATACTACAGATCAAAGTACCTGATGGATTCAGGTCTTATTTTATTTCTTGAAAGTTGAAGTGCGTGGAATAGCTGTCAGATATCATTGGTAACTGTGTAAATAATGAAGAAATAGTATAGTAGCATGTTCAGTTTAGCATCCTACTGAATAAGATAAGAATAGTGAATCATCTCTCACGGTGATTCCCTTGAGAGTACCGCCAATCAATTTCCTATGACTTTTATGATTGTCATTGCTCCGCTGCAAATTGAGCGTTAAAGCATCTGTGTGTTAAATCTCTCTCGTCTATGAGGGTGTGGACCGTGGACCTTGAAGGCTCAAACTGATCGATCGGCTTGGTGCTGGATTGGTATATACTGCGTCACGTCAGCAGCATGGGGCCTACAAGAATATCTTCCGAATTTTTGGAATCTCACGGCTGAAATGGCAGGAACAGTGATGCAGCCATTCAGGACAGGTTGATGGAGGGTCGCCATCTCTGCATAGAATTCACGAAGAGGTAGTTGCACGCAAAAGATTCCGTGAAGGCAACATCTGAAAGTCGACCCAATAATTTTGTATAGAACCACTAGCTCTCCTATGCATTTTCACCGTGTCTGACTGGCGGCTGGATAAACAAGCACACAAAATAGTAGTATGGCAACATCTCGGTGGCAGTTAGCTTGCCGATCAGTGCTTGTTTCCGTTTCCTTCTTTTAATAAGGTTTCGGTTTCCTTTATGCTATCAATCCCAGCTTGCCGATCTGCACTTTACATAGCATGTGAAGCACGTGCTTAGAAAGTTGGCGTGTTCAGCTGAATTCTGTTTGGTTGCGTCACAAGTTGCACGCAAAAGATTTGAAGGCAACATCTGCAAGTCGACCCAATAATTTTTATAGAAAACTAGCTCTTGCATTAAACCGTGTCTGACTGGCGGCTGGATAAACAAGCACACAAAATAGTAGTATGGCAACATCTCGGTGGCAGTTAGCTTGCCGATCAGTGCTTGTTTCCGTTTCCTTCTTTTAATAAGGTTTCGGTTTCCTTTATGCTATCAATCCCAGCTTGCCGATCTGCACTTTACATAGCATGTGAATCACGTGCTTAGAAAGTTGGCGTGTTCAGCTGAACTCTGTTTGGGTGCACCCAACTAAAGTTTAGCTAGCTAAAATTTTAAAGTATAGTTTTAGCTAACTAAAAATTTTCTAGCTAAACTTTTAGGTTGGGGTGTTTGGATGCTTCCAAATTTAATAGATTCAATTTAAATTTTAAATTGGCTTTAGGCTGGGTGAAAGTAGCTAAATTTAAAATTAAAGCTTTATTTATTTAGGTTGTTTGGATGCCTAAGGCTAAATTTAGCCTGCTAAATTTTAGTTGGTGGGTTGATAAACCGAAAAGACTAATTTTGACTTATGAAACGGCTAAACAGAAACTCGGAAAGATGGGGGCACGGCGATTTCGTTTTCAAAAGAAAAGAAGCTACCGTGATTCGGGTATTCTCCAGTGTTGGCTTGACAACCAACAGTCCAGATCAAGAGAATTCCTGTCCGGCGTCCGAGGAGTGGTCAGCACTCAGCACCCGCCGTTTTAAACCCCGCTACCCGCCTAGCCGCCGCCCGCCACAGCAGAGCACACCGCCCACCCCTGCTCCGGCGCCATGTCCCGCCTCGACGCGACCTCGCTCCTCGCCCCCTCGCCGCCGCTGGCAAAGCCCCGCCGGCGCGCCCGCTTCCTCTGCTCCATGCTCGCCGTCCTCGGCGCCTCCCTCGCGGTGCTCCTCTTCTTCGCGCTACACGCCGCGCCCAACCCGGTCCCCAACTACGACGCGCTCTTCCTCACCCTCGGATCCAACGACACCGCCGCCTCGCACCTCCGAGCGCTCACTCTCCACCCGCACGTCGCGGGGACCAAGGCCAACGCCCTCACCGCCCGCTACGTGCTCGACGCCTTCTCCGCGCTCTCCTTTCCCGCCCACATCACGCCTTACTCCGTCCTCCTCTCCTACCCCGTCCACCGATCCCTCTCCCTTTCGGCGCCGGGCCGCGGTGTCGTCACCTCCTTCTCCCTGAAGCAGGAGACCTACCCCAACGACCCCTACGCCGCCGCCACGGCGGAGACCATCCCGACGTTCTACGCGTACGCGGCCTCCGGGTCGGTCTCCGCGGAGGCCGTGTACGCCAACTACGGCCGCGAGGAGGACTTCGCCTACCTCGCCTCCCGCGGCGTGGACGCCGCGGGCAAGGTCGCGTTCGCGCGGTACGGGAGGATCCACTGCGAGGACATCGCGCACAACGCGCGCGCCGCCGGCGCCGCCGCCGCGGTGGTGTACACTGACCCGCTGCAGTACGGCGGCACACCCGGTGAGGGGTGGTTCCCCGACTCGCGCTGGCTGCCGCCCAGCGGCGTGCAGGTGGGGAGCTTGTTCCGCGGCGTGGGCGACCCGACGACGCCGATGTGGGCGTCGTCCGAGGGCTGCGAGCGCGTCAGCGTGGAGGAGGCCATGAACACCGATGACATGCCGCTCATCCCGGCGCTGCCGGTGTCGGCACAGGATGCGATGGAGATACACAGAGCCATGGGAGGGGCCGTGGCGCCGGCGGACTGGCAGGGCCGAGAGGGCGGCCCCGTGTATCGCCTCGGCTCCGGGCCGGCAATTTTGAACCTGACGTATCTTGTATGTACAGTTCGATTCGAGGCACCTTCGTCTTTTCCAGTTCATTGCCTTGGGGCTTGACGGCTTGACGCTATTGTTTTGGATTTTGCAGGGGAATGATACGATGGCAACAATTGAGAATGTCTTTGCCATTATCGAAGGCGCAGAAGAGCCCGATAGGTAACTGATTCCTTTTTTTTACCCCATTATTAGGTAACAGTTCTTGGTGGAATGTGACGTTCCATCTTTCTGTTTTGTCACGAAAGCTTCAGTCACGTGAAGTTTAGTACAAACCTGTGAAGTTCACGCAGCCCACTTGTGCAGTTGAGAGCACTATTTTTGTAGTGCTGTCCGTTGACCTTATATAGATTATAGAAGGTTAAATGAATGAGGTCTCTGAAAGTGAGGTACCACGCATCCTAAACTTGTAGAATGGTACACGACAAGTCTATTGTCGACAATAGCAACCTGTGTATAAATTAACAAATTTAGAGACTAGAAATCTATTTTCAAAGTTTATAAACCTAAATGGCATCCTTGACAAGTCCATAGACTTCCCTAAAAAAAAGAAGACAAGTTCATGGACTGTTCATACATTTAACTCATATACAAAGAGAAATGGAAGCATTGTCAAAAAAAAAAAAAAAGAGAAATGGAAGTATCTGAGAACTCTTTTCGCTCGCCAAGAAAAAAGAAATTATAGGACCCGGTGTCCATGAAATTTTCTTCCTATTAGCTAATGATTTGAGAGAGTTAATAAGGAATTTATGTAGAAGAAAAAAATATGATGTCCTGTCAAGGTGTGCACGGCGTGGACGCGTGGTACTACAAAATTTTATAATCATGTATGTACTCCATGATTTTTTAAACCAGTTAGCATCCTATAGAGGATATATAGGGCCCACTTTGCACATCGCAAAGTTCTGCAGGTACATCATCATTATTTTGAAAAAGATATCCACCATGTAAGTTAATCACTCCGACCTTTCATACATGTTCATTTATTGGCCTTCCTTGTAATATACAGTAGCTACGAAAATCTTACCTTCAAGAGAAAAAAATAGCTAAGCACAATTAAGAACCATATGCATAAGTCAAGCTCTTTTGTTCTTTTAATATTCTGGAAACTCTTTCACTGAAGGCTCATTTTAGATGGGTAGCTCTTGTAATATCTCAGCCTCTCATGACTGTAAAAGAATTTCCTTGAAAGCAAACTTTTTTTTTGAACGAACAAAAACAAAAAATTATACTCAGTCCTAGCCTCTGAGGCACTCACAGTTTAAACAGATATTGAAGAAGTATCAATCTACTTATCTGCATTTAACCACGTTGAATATTATATATATCTTTTTCTGCCAATGATGTGACTGAACTGAGAATTTTTAACATTCTGTGATCCAGATATGTCATTCTTGGTAACCATCGTGATGCTTGGACGTTTGGTGCATCCGATCCCAACAGTGGAACAGCAGCCATGATTGAGGTAGTCGTCAGTTACAAAGTGTCTTCGCTATACTTTAGTACACTTTGTTTTTGTTGACATACTATGCCAGAATACTTATTACAGTAGTTTAGAACAGGTAATAGCCTTGTCCTCGTTTAATACCTAGTGCGTGCCTTGCCTAGGTCTTCGCTTGTTGCTGGGGCTTTAAACCCTCCCCTCGTGTTTTTGAGGAAATCTGTGGTCCTGGCCTTCTGGTCGTGTCTTGGACATAAACTGCTTCCCCTTAATTGAAAGGCGGAGCTCCTGCAATGTGTTCATTAAAAAAAAAAAAAAAAACTAGCCATGTACTCCGAATAGTAAGCTGAAGTGACTAAACCTTTGTTCCATTTCATGTTTCTATGCCTGACCTCAATGTTATACTGCTGTACATGATACACGATCTACTACTTATCTGGTTGATAACATATTATTTCATTGTTTGTCCATCTAGTTAGCTCAAAGGTTTTCAATGCTGCAAAAGCAAGGATGGAGACCTCGAAGAACCATTATCTTCTGTAGTTGGGATGCGGAAGAATATGGACTGGTGTGTTTTTATCTCTGAACCAATCTTGTCGTCTTTAAAACAGCAAGATTGATCACATTTGCATGTACTCAGACAGGATCTACTGAATGGGTTGAAGAAAACCGGGAGATGTTATACTCTAGAGCTGTTGCTTATCTGAATATTGACGTTTCAGTCGTTGGTCCAGGATTCTTGCCTTCTACAACTCCCCAACTTGACGAGTTACTTCAGCAAGTAACTAAAGTGGTATGTTCAAAAACTAGTGATAGTAGCATACCCAGTATGTTCAAAAACATGATACTATAGTTAACTTTGTTTGCTTTTGGTCCCCATGTTAGAAGTCAACAATATGAATAGTGTTTTCCTTGTTACCATGCCCAAAATTTAAACTTCTCTTTGTCAATCTGTGAAGGTTCAAGATCCTGATAATTCATCTCAGACTGTGTATGATTCATGGATTAAATCGAGCATTCCTCCCCGCGTAAGTTGTTGCAACATGCTTATCCAACAGTCTACCCTCTATGTAGTGCTAAGGACCCAGTCTACAAGTTCCTTAAAGATTCAGTTCCATCCCTCAAGAATTATGTGGTTTCAGGAGGGGGAACCACTTCTTACTTCCTGACAGATTATATAACATTACTCACTATTCACTGTGTATCTCCTACATAAGGTTCTAAGACTAGGTGATGGAGGATCAGACTATTCAGCATTCGTCCAACATATTGGAATTCCTTCGATGAATATAATTTTTGGAGAAGGTAATGGCCCTGCTCTTTTCTATTTGTCTGCTCAGTAACTCCCGTATTTTTCTATGAATTTTCCTGGCCACTTTTGTTTTTGTAGGACCAGGATATCCAGTTTACCACTCCTTATATGATGACTACGTATGGATGGCGAAATTCGGAGATCCTGGGTTCCGTAGGCATGTAGCAGGTCTGCTCAATTATACTTTTTTTGTGCAGAATATTAGTTGAGGTGTTATCTGCGCCACCATGACATGGTAACCAAGATTTTTCATCTTGCAGCTGCTAGCATATGGGGAATGATGGCTTTGAGATTGGCAAATGAAGAGATCCTACCCTTCAATTACATGTCCTATACAATTGAGCTTGAGGTAAGACGTCTCCAGTGTTCTATATGCTGCTTCTGTAGGCCGGTAGAGCCACTCAGACACAGGGGACAGAGGAAAATAAACAAAGATATCCTTGTTACTATGGAAACATGACGAGGCCCTAAATTTCTTCCGGTGGCAGGCATACACAAAGACGGTAGAGAATGAAGTGAAGGGAACAACTGTCACTTGTTCCCCACTGTACAACTCAATCAGGACTCTCAGAGCGGCAGCTACCAAAGTAAATAATGAACAAAAGGTACCTTCACTTGAGAATTGCTGCTCCAGTTATGCAACACTTACAGTCTACCATACTGCGTTTTGTGCACTGTGATGACTAAGAGACATGGGCACTTTCAGGAACTTCAAAAGCAACTCTTGAGCAACCAGCTGAATAAGGATTCACTGAAAATCCGACAGCTCAATGACCGGCTTATACAGACCGAACGAGCATTCACTAGCAGGGAAGGCATCTTCAAGCAAGAATGGTTTAAGCATCTGGTGAGCAGATATACTCATGCGCAAAGCACTCACCTTCCTCTCTGGAAATTGCATAGGGCTCGTACACACGGCTTATAAGTACTTATTACTAACAGTAAATGTTCCCATCCACAGGTGTATGGACCTTCAGACCAGAATGACTGGGATACTGCAGTCTATCCCGGTATAGCCAATGCAATAGCCAGCGCTCGGAGCAGCAACACTTCAGAATCGTGGAAGTTTGTACAGCATGAGGTCTACAGAGTGGCCAGGGCCGTGACACAAGCATCTGCTATACTGAGTGGCCGTCTGACATGACAGGATTCAAACCATCTTCGTTAAACAAAAAAGGAGAAAAGGGGGAGAGAGAGTGGAATTAGGGATGAAAACGGGGGGTCAGAACTGTATTTGAATTCAAACATTTAGTTTCTGACCGTATTTGGATCCGACTCAACATTGAACTTTTGATATGTACATGAAATAGATATCAATATCCAAATGATCCAGATTCTCAAAAAAAAAAAAATCCAAATGATTCATATTCGGTTCTAAAATCCGATTAAATACGAGATACAATATGGGATATGAGACATAATGCAGGATCACTAGTATCTGTCTATATCTGATCCGCTTTCATCCAATTTGAAATCCACTATTTCTTACACGAGTCAAGTTGCTGTTAGTTGGAGTTAGAAGAGACAACAGTACCCATGCTAATTTCTGCCGCACCAACCCCACTTCGCACCCCTTTCTTTCCATCTTGGCATGGACGTAGCCACCACCAACTCGGTGGACCAAGCACCAATGGCGGAGCTCAAGCTCCTCAGCTGCGGCACAATAGCAGGATCGACCGATCGAGGTCGAGGGCCTACTAGGCGAGCTCTGCACCGCGCGCGGGAATCCATCCCTTCACCTACGACGGCCCGTAGTCCTGTACATGGGCCGGCTCAGAACCGGGCCAGCCCATGAAACCAGCTCATACAAAGCAATTATGTAACTTCTGTTTGGGTTGGTTTGGGTACGGTCTGAACTCTGAAGCCGCCAAACCCGTACATAGGTTATCTTGGCCGCCGGCGTGCAGACTCTCATCTTAACTGGCGGCGACGGCGTGCAAACTGCAAACTCGCCGGTGGCGGTGCCGTGGTCTCAATCAAATCGAAGGTCCAGCATCTTAATTAATTATATTTTTATAGTATACCTATTTAATGTTATAAATCTTTATATTTTTTATAATTTTGATCAAATTTAAGATGCTTTAACTTAAAAAATTTAAATGAATTATAATTTCAAATGGAGGGAATAATATTCTATTTAGACTTTCATCCCTAGCTACACCAGCATTGATGATGCTGTTTCTAGGATGATCTTTTTGTAGCTGTTTCTAGGATGTTTGTATTTGACAAATATTTCTAATCATGGCCCAACTAGGCTCAAAAAGATTCATCTCATGATTTACAAGAGTAATTAGTTATTTTTTTACTAACATTTAAGCTCCAAGTACAAATTGAAACTCTCAATTCATGAAAGTTGCAACTTTCATGGCAACTAAACAAGGCCTCAATTCATAACGCATCATGGACACAATTCATAACGCATCATGGACAGAATTTAAATGTGAAATGTGGAGAATGAGGATACCATGCCATTCATACTACTAGGATGTTGATGCTTTGGTTATGTGACAGGAGGATGGATATGTCCAGGGATAGCATCACTGTATGATCCCATTATCCTTTGTAAAATGCTATTGTTCTATTTCTGTGGACGATATCAGTTTGATGGATGAAAAACTTTGCTTTTTTACTTTCCACAAGTCATTTACATACGAAATAGTGTCATGGTAGTGTTTTACGAGCAATTTGCATAAAAACAGTACTCTGTGTTTTCAAGAGTATTATAGGTATTTCTTCCACGGTCTACAGTTTTATAGTTAATTTAACCAAACATTCTTTTACTGTCCCACAGCTGTTTTTCCACATCCCACAGTTTAACTAAAGAGGGGCTTAAGCCGTTATGACTGTTGGCTTTTTTTTTCTTCTTATGGTTTCTTACCACTGCCTACTCATTGTTATCTCTTCTAGTTTTGGCTGGTACAGCTGCAGCCGTAGGGCATCTGTCCATTTCTATCTTTTTGAAAAAGTGATATAAAAATTGCAAGAACGAGCCTAATAACCTATACTCCCTCTGTCCCGCAATGATTGTCGTCAGGAGTAGCATTTTGAATGTCTATATTCACGTGGTCTGACAGCATCTGGACAAAGGATTGTCCATGTTCATGACATCATCGATGAACCAGCTGAGAAGCTACAACGACAATAATTTCCGTACAAAGGGAGCATGTAGCATATCAAGTTTGACTAAATTTGTATATAATAAAATAATAACATTTATGGTACCAAATAAATTTTATTAGATTCTCAGATAATTATATTTTTATAGTATACTTATTTAATATCATAAACCTCTATGTTTTTCTCTATGATTTTAGTCTACTTAAGATGTATAACACATACAACGGGAGGGTGAATCTGGGCTAGTGGATTGGGGGAGGAGTAGGAGGAGGGAGGGAGGGGGCGGCCCCCTTGAGGGACGGTGGCGGCGCGGCTAGGGAGGGAGAGGGAGGAGAGGAGAGGGAGGCGCGGGAGATTGGAATAAAGAGAATTACCTCAATTACTTTCTTGATTTCAACTGATTACAACGGCCTAGTATTTATAGTCCCAAACAGACACTAACGGGAAAGTTATTACTGAACACGAACTTTTTTCAGTTTATCTAATATTAATTACCTAATTAATTATAATAATAAAATGTAACTGGTGGCGACGGCGGCGGGGGCGGCCATGCGGGCCCCCCTGCTCTCGGTGCATGGCGGCAACTAGGGCAGCCGCCGCCCCTCTAGCCGGCGCGGCGCCCTCACACCGCCCCTCTCGAGTGGGCCGCGGAGCCCGCTATCCTCCTTGAACTTCTCCTTTGGCCTATTAATCTTCGCAAAGTCTATTACGCGACCGTCGCGCTGCAACTCGAGCGCGCGACACTAGGCTGCCAAGGCCCGGCCCAGCAGACCCTCCGCCCTTGCGGCTTCCACCGGAAGAAAAACAAATCCAACGTTGTGCTGGACTGGTCCTTCCATCGGCCGCTCTGCTCCTGCCGGCGGCTCCCCTCCACGTGTGTGCACATGCTGCTGCTCTGCTCTACTCCTCCAAGTAGCTCCCCTCCATGCCAGGCTATTCAATTTTTAAGTTTTTGTGCATATTCTTTTTTAGCATTCAGGTTCAGTTTTAGGCGTTCTGGTTCATTTTTAGATTCTTGTAGTTTTAGTTTTATTTTTATTTTAAAGTATTTTTTTAGTTTTATTTATTTTTTGTCATTTTTATTTTTTTAGTTTTAAGTTCTTTTTAATGTTTTTTAGTTTTAGTTTTCAGTCAAGTATTCTTTTTTTTGTTTCATTTTCAGTCAATTTTTTATTCTTTTAGTTTTAGATTTGAGTCTCCCTTTTAGGTTCGAATGTCTTTCTAAATCCTCACTTACAATATATAAGTTGTTACAAAAGATAGTCATTGCACACATAAGTTGCCACAAAAGAATTCTTCCCCCAGTTTTAGTCTTGTGTTTTTATCTTTTTTAGTTTTAGTTATCGGTCACCCTTTTTAGTTTTAGTTTTATTTTTAGTTTCTTGTAGTTTCATTTTTTATTTTTTATTTTAAAGTATTTTTTTTTTTATTGTGTCTACTTTAGTTTTCACTTTAATTTTGTTGTTGTCATTTTCAGTTTATTGTAAATTAATTTATGTTCTTTAATTGTTTTAAGTTTAAGTTTCTAGTCACTATTTTAGGTTTGAATGCATTCTTAAATTCTACGTATTAGTAGTATAATAACTTACCCTCTAAATTGGTACTTTATATAATACTTTTTTACTAATAATTTTTCTCTCAGAATGCAGCTTGTCTTATTCTTGGTCATTACTCTTTGTCTTTTTTATAAATGTTCTTCCAATCAGCTAGTCATGATTTCAGCACATACAGTGGGTTTAATAATAACTTGTCTCTCTAATTGGCAGCTTATACCATGCTTTATTTTAATAATTTGCCTCTCTAATAATCAATATGCATACCATGTAAAAACTTTTGTTTATATTTAGAGCAGTAAGTTTAGTATTACACGGTAGCAACTTGTTTCATAAATCTTTTAGGATATTTTCACATATAAATTGCTATTAAAATAAAATTCTTCAAAATATAGGCAATTGGGGTCTAGTTTTGTTCATCTCATCACGTAGAACATACTGGTGCAAACAAAATTGAAAACGGATATACCATTCAAAAGTTATAGCTTTTGAATAAACATTTTGCTTTTTTAGATTTCCGTGCAGGGCATTGATTAGAGCGTGAGGCTGAGTCCTCGCTCCCGTGCGTGTAGTCCGCTCGATCACTGCGCATGGGTCGTCGCGCCGTGCTTGCTCGCGTGCATGCAGTCTGCTTGGACACTGCCTCGCGTGCATGCAGGCAGCGCTCGGACACTGCACATGGGAGCTATAAAACACCGATACGTGAAGGTGGTCGCGTATCCCGTATCGGATACGTATCCGATACGGATACGCGGCCGATACGTATCTGGAAAGTATCCACTAAAAGTAAATAAAACAAAATTTCGATACGTCTGCTGATACGTATCCAAGCCATTTAGCGACGATAGGAAATATACCCGTGCGTTGCAATGGGAGAAAAATAAGTAAAAATCAAATTAAGATGAATAAGAGAAAAGTGGTTATTGCTAAGAACTATTTGTTCATAATCGAATCGAATAGTTAGCATCGTAAATAAGAGGGCTACATTAAATTTGTGATCCATGCTTAAGGTTTATGTAGAACATCTAGGGTATATTTGGTTTTTGGATGAGACTTGCATTGTATATTGTGACTGAGGGATGTAAGTTGAGAGGAACCATATTTTAAAAAAAATATGTGCCTAATTTGTAGTTTTATTCTCTTGAACTCAATTCGCATTCTAATTCCTATTCGGATTGAGATAATTTCTAGCCACCAAGCAGCTATTCGTAGATTCCTCCTTCCCTTCTCGTCCTTATGTTTCTTTGCACTTTGGCTCTAGCATGTTGCGTTGGAGTCCGACTATAATAAGACAGAGAATATATACGTGTGTGGTAGTGTGAGTCCCGATAACTGATATATGTTTTTCTCTACCTAATACTCAAAAGACAAAAAACCCCATGAAAAGAAAAAAAAAAGACTCATGAAAATAGAAAAATGTAAATGGTAACAAGTTGATGTCTTAGTTGGATGAAAGATTTTATGCTAGAAATTTTGTTTTTTTATTATTAGATATATAGATAGATATAGATATGTTAGGTTCTATTTTTAGATTTAGATTAGATTTTGGAAATTGAAAGGTTAGTGTTTGTTTGGAGGAATTGAATGGTTCTATTTCTTGTTTGGTTGGTGAAGAAAAGATTGATTGACACCAGCTCCATTAACAACCATTATGGTGGGGCTGCCGTTAGCCACTAAAATCCTGTTTGTTTCTATGGGTCGTGTAGTACTGTCCATCGCTGCAAGTTTCTTATTGCTCCCATGTATTACCCGTGGTTGGTCACGGAAGAAGCAGGCTGCAGCAATTAAAAGAAAAAGGAAAAAGAAAGTGAAAAAAAGAAAAAACGGAATAACTATCTCGAGGCACGAGGCCTTCCCTCCCCAACCCTAGCCCGACGGGACCCGGCCTGCCAGGCGCCGGCGCCCTCCCCCCCCCATCCCACCCGCCCCCACTTCCTCCTCATGCGCCAACTTCGCCGTCCGGTCGCGACGCCGGGCGCGGGAGCCGCTCCGCCGGCCCGCCCGCCGCGCGTAGCCCGTTACACTGCAAAGGCCGCCCGCCGGCCGGATATATAAACGTTGACCGTGGCGGAGGCTTCCCCCCTCGAGACTCCTCCCTCTTTCTCCCTTGTGAGCCCGGGGATGCCGATCCGCTTGAAACCGATACGCCCCGCGGCACGCCTGGTAAATATCCCGTATCGGATACGTATCCGATACGGATACGCGGCCGATACGTATCTGGAAGGCATATCCACTAAAAGTAAATAAAACAAAATTTCGATACGTCTGCTGATACGTATCCAAGCCATTTAGCGACGATACGTCCTAGCCCAGCCACCAGACGTACGCACGTACAGAGGCAGGCTAGCGCGGGTGGAGGAGGGCTGCGGCCTGCCATCGGGGAGGGGTGAAGACGGACACCATCGGGGACCCGCAGCCCCTCTTGGAGACGGAGCAGGCTAAACGAGCGCAGTCGAAGAAGACAGCTGAGTGAAGGGCCACACGCCGAGGCTATGAGTGTGGGGGCCTAAGCGGCCTCGAGGCGGGGGGTGAATAATGCTTCTAGGCTTGGCACTTTGGGGAGAAAGAAGATAAAACTTCTTTCTTAAATGCAATGATCGCAAAAAAGCGAGCGTTGGGCAAAAAGCGGTGCCACGGTGGAGAGGGTTGTTGGCGGTTGGGAATCCGAACACGGAACACGGAAAAAACCGGACAAGAAAAATTACCGCAGGTGATGTATCTGGTTGGACGAAAAATATGTTAGCGAGATAAGATAGAAATAGATAGATAGATAGATAGATAGATAGAGGTAGAGATGTATAGATTAAGTAGAGATAGAGATTTATATTGGACTTTACCCCGTTGTGGGCTATAATACGGATTTATCTTAACCATGTTTCAATTAAATACTAAGGCCTATAAAAATTAAATACTAAAGCCCATAAAAATACTATGTGCAGTATAGGAATAGTACCATATGAAAACCGATGAGAGATCTAGTTTCGGTTTATTAGATACTATTATATATGTATTATGTAAGGAAGCTTACAAAAAGATAGAACGCTAGTTACAAATAAGGTTTTGTAATTCTAAACTAACTAAGTAAGTGGTGCATTTCCAAACTAAATAAGTGGTGGTTCATTCTTCTTGAAAGAAGAGTTAGTTAGAGGAGGGTCGGACCAAAAAAATAGGAAGAAATTTTGCCTCTTTATAAATATAAATAGGTATAGATATAGATACGTCCTAGCCCAGCCACCAGACGTACACACGCACGTACAGAGGCAGGCTAGCGCGGGTGGAGGAGGGCTGCGGGGAGCAGGCTAGCACGAGCGCAGTCGAACAGACAGCTGAGTGAAGGGCCACCGTGTGGTGAATAATGCTGGCTAGAGAAAGAAGATAAAAAAATGGAAAAATCTAATCTTCGGCCCAGCTAAGTGCAGGCATTCCACGGAAGAGCATCCATGCATACTGACTGGCTGCCAATAATTTTAATCTAGTTTATTTATTTTTTATTTATATAAAATATTAATAAAACGTATCCACGTATCTTTTTTTTTTTGAAAAATAACGTATCCGCGTATCCGTATCCATCCGATACCGATACACGTATCCGTATCCGTGCTGTATAGCATGGGAGGGTCGCGCGCTTCTCGTATGCGCGACCTGTCGCGCATTATCCTCGTCCATTAATCTTGCAATTTGTCACCGTTGTTGTTTGACGTGTGACAAGATAAATGACTCTCAAATAAAATTTACAACGATTTATAATTTAAAATAGAGGAAGTAAATATTCTAATTACACGTTCATCCCTACTTCTTAGCACTTTCACCAGCATTGATGAAGCAGTTTCTAGGATCATCTTTTGTTACAGGCCATACTGAGCTGTAGCCACTAGAGCAGGCAAGCTTCAGTCTCAATTCATAAGGCATCATGGACAGAATTTAAATTCATTTCCAGCTCGTGCTAGCCGGTATGGCGTTGTGATTATTTGGCAGTTATGGCTACAGTACAGTACAGTTTGGTTTTTTGCAGCTATGGCATCTTGCATCTTTATGATATACTCCCTCCGTCCCTTTTTATTTGTCGCTTCGCTTCCCGAGACATAAATGCCGGCAATTTTAATAAATAATAAATATCATTGATTAGTATCATAATTAATATCATCAAAAAGATCTTTGGATCTAGTTTTTTAATAAAATTATTTGGAGATATAAATATTATACGTATTTTCTATAAATTAAGTCAAATTTGTGGCACACATCCCACGGCGACAAATAAAAAGGGACGGAGGGAGTATACTACCTCCCGTCTCTTAATAAATCGATTGTATTGTCAATTTCTAAAAGTTTGATCAAATTTATAGAAGAATATAACAATATTTATAATATCAAATGGACAAATTATAAAAATATATTTCATAGTGGATCTAGTAATATTAATTTAGTGTAATAAATCTAAGCAAAGACTCGCGTACGTGCAGGCATTTAACGTGCCAATTCACTCTGGCAGATTTTGAACCAAAGCCCTAAATAGATTTAAATAGAGAAAGTTTCAACTATAAAGTTTTAGATATCATCGAGACCTACAACTTTGATTTTGATTGTTTTTTTTCATCCGAGATCATTTGTGAAATTTAAATAAATATGAATTTTAAAAATCATTAATTTTTAAATCAAAAAGTTGTCAACTAAAAATTATAGATCTTTTTTGAATCCCACAAATTTTGTTCAGACCATTTCTCCATCCGAGATTATTTAAAAAAACTTTAAAAAATAATTTTAAATTATTTGAAGTGGTGCCAGGTTAAGAAAACAACCACTGTAAATTGATTTTTACTGGTTGTTTTTTTTAAGGCTATTGCCAACAGAAATCATGTATTTTTTTACTGATGATAGTGTTAAAGAAACAGTCAATACAAATAGATTTATGCTGACGGTTCATGGCCTGGACCCATAGTTTTATTTCTTGTGGCGTCTTCACTTCAGCTAAAAAGCCGTTTCAGTTTACAAGTTAATAGTATTTTTTTCTCATAAAAAATCAGCTATTTCTATAGTATTTTGGCTTATTAAGCGGCTTATAAGTCATACTGAAGAGTATAATTATGAACTGCCAGTTTTATTTCTTGTGCCGCCTATACATTATGAACTGTCTGTAAAAAAATCAACTGTCCTAGGAGTCGTTTCTCACTGCCATATGTCCATGCAACCACAGAGATGCACGCATGCCTTCCAGGCCCTGATGTGATATATATTCCCATTTTGGGGAGACGGCCTCGCTACAATTTCGAGTGCCGTTCCCTAGCTTGCTTGATCACCAAGCAGAAGCAGCCATGGCCATGGAGGAACAGATGAAGACCGTGGTCCTCTACCCTTCGTTGGGCGTCGGCCATCTTAACCCCATGGTTGAGCTGGGCAAGATCTTCCTGCGCCGTGGCGTGGCCGTCATCGTCGCCGTCGTCGACTCTCCCGACGCCATGGGGCGCCTCGCCACCGCCAACCCGGACATGACGTTCCGTCACCTCCCAGTCCCTCCCACCGGCGAGGACAAGTATTCGCACCCCATCATGCGTACCATCGACGTGCTTCGCGTCGCCAACCCGGCGCTCCGGAGCTTCCTGCGCACGCTCCCGGCCGTCGACGCCGTCGTGGTCGACATGTTCTGCACCGAGGCCCTCGACGTCGCCGCCGAGCTCGACATCCCCGCCTACTTCTTCTTCACCTCCCCGCTCGGCCACCTCGCCGTCAACCTCCACCTCCCGTACAACTTCCCAGCGGTCTCGCTAAAAGACACGCCCGAGACCGTGCTGCGCTTCCCCGGGGTGCCGCCGATCCGCGCGATGGACATGGTGACCACGGTGCAGGACAGGGAGAGCGACATTGCCAGGGCACGGCTGCGCCAGTGCGCGCGCATGCCTGAAGCGAGAGGCTTCCTCGTGAACAGCTTCGACTGGCTGGAAGCACGGGCCCTGAGAGCGCTCAGGCGCGGGCTCTGCACGCCCGGCCGCTCAACTCCGCCGGTCTACTGCATCGGGCCGCTGGTGGTGCCGCCCGGGAACACGGGAGGAGGAAGCGGGGAGAGGCACCCCTGCCTTGAGTGGCTGGACACGCAGCCGGACCGGAGCGTGGTCCTGCTCAGCTTCGGCAGCATGGGCATCTTCTCGGCGCCGCAGCTGAGAGAGATGGCGCGCGGGCTAGAGAATTCCGGGCACAGGTTCCTGTGGGTCGTGCGGAACCCGCCGGAGCACGAGAGCAAATCGATGGACCCGGATCTGGAGGCGTTGCTCCCGGATGGTTTCTTGGAGCGGACCAGGGGGAAGGGCCTGGTGGTGAAGAACTGGGCGCCGCAGATGGAGGTGCTGCGGCACGGCGCCGTCGGCGCGTTCATCACGCACTGCGGGTGGAACTCGGCGCTGGAGGGGATCGTGTCCGGCGTGCCGATGATCTGCTGGCCGCTGTACTCAGAGCAGAGGATGAACAAGGTGCACATGGTCGAGGAGATGAAGGTTGGCGTGGCGGTTCAGGGCTACGAGGAGGTGGTGGAGGCAGACGAAGTGGAAGCGAAGGTGAGGATGGTGATGGAGTCCGATGAAGGGAGGAAGCTTAGGGAGAGGCTCGCCATGGCGAAGAAGATGGCCGCAGACGCTCTCGTGGAAGGCGGGTCGTCACACATGGCGTTCGACGAGTTCCTGGAAGGCCTGAACCTGAAGAAGAGCAGCGCGGAGCTGAAAGCGTAATTAAGCAGAGCACTCGCCAGGTCGTAGCATACTGATACTGTCCTGCTGCTTCTCTGCTGAATGTATCTTTCAAGTTGAACAAGAAGACACTAGATGTGTAAAAGAATCGAAAGAATTGAATGAAGCAACGAAAGAATAATGAACGTACAAACCCCGTCCTGTTCTTGTGATCCGACCCAGCCTACACTAAAAACAGCAACAGGGCCATCAGCAACTCCACAGGACATAGCAGCAGTCTAACCTGCTAGATTAATCACACAATTTCACAGCACGGAAGCCAAACCCAAGAGCAGCAGTAGTAATGCACGTCGCTGGCTCGGGTCGGCCTCTCTCTCTCTCTCTCTCTCTCTCTCTCTCACTCATCCTGGTCCTGGCACAACTCCTTCCTGAGCCGCTGCGAGAAGAGCTTGCAGGCGTCCATGCAGAGATCGACGGCCGCGGACAGCGCCACGAACACGGCGACGTCGCCCATGCACGTCACGTGCTGCACGCCGACCTGCACGGTGGGCCGGCTGGCGCGGCCCTCGCCCTCCACCGTGGAGCCCATGACGAAGCCGCCGGCGAACGGCCACGCGGCGCCCGCGGCGGCCTCGGGGAACGTGGCCGGGTCGATGACGAACTGCCCGCCGCGCTTGGTGCTGATGGACGACTCGGCGATGGGGGGACGGCGCACTCGTGGGCGCCCGAGTCGAAGACCAGCTCCAGGCGGTAGCCGAGCGCGTCGACGGGGCCGCGCTCCCGCCACGCCTCCAGACGCGCCCAGGGCTTCCAGCTGGACGGCCCGGCGCCCGTGGCCTGGAGGATGAGCCAGGAGCCCGGGTTGGCGCGGGAGACGCGGCCGGAGCCCGGGGACGGCACGAACGGCGTCACCATCGACGCCGCCGCCACGGGGACCCCGACAGGTCGTGGATGGTCACCGTCCACCCCTTCCGCTGCTCGCGCCGCGAGTGGTGCGCGCGCGCCGCCGTCGCGGCCTTCGCCGTGGAGGAGGGTGCTGCTCAGCCAGGACCGCAGCCGGCGGCTGGTGCTCCGGGTCATGGACGACAGCGGCGTCAGCGATCTGGTCAAATTTTGCAGCGGGCATGCGAGATTAGTTTACATGAACGTAACGAACAGGTGCATGGTTGCAGCATTACATTACTGGTGAATCCGGTAAAGTAGTGTCGCGCCACAAGATAGCATGGCGTGGCGCCAAGTGTGCATGCGACAAAATTAACAAGTACTATGCCGATGGTAATGCGATCTCGTGTCGTGCTCCTTAGTTGGACGTGATATATGGAAGATTCTGAGCCAGCTATGTGAGCATTTGTTTTTTTTAAAAAAAAAAAAATAAAGCAGCTAGGTTGGTAAGTCCATCACATGCTCGGTTGGTGTCTGTACTCTATCTGAGCATGACGGATGTGTTCAGGTTTAAGAGACCTACGCATACCTATAAGTAATCTTTTTATGGTACCTTAAGCTAGCTGGATGCATGGGGATCTGAGCAGCACTGACACTGAAGGTTTCTCTAGAGAGCCAACTTGACTGCTCAGACTGCAGGGCTAATGGGAAATTGATCGATCTGGTTTGTTTTTACCTTTCTTTTTTTAAAAAAATTCTGTAGACAGCGATGTGTTCACCAGTTCATTTTGATCCGAACGAGAAATGCTAGCTTACATGGCGAATAGATAAATTAGGCACAGTTGCAAGCGCAGGTTGCAATACACATTTGTCAAGTGGCATTGCCAATATATTTATAATGCTTGTAGTACTCCTATGATAACCAACAAAGTATCTAAGAGCTGGCACCCTATTATGCAAGTTGTAAAGAAAAAAAATCAAAATAGAAAAGAAAGGAGTGGTGCTAAAGTCATAATAGAATTATGCAAACTATTTACAGATAGATATATACACTTTATTTGATTAGCTCATGCTAACTGTCACTGGCTTATTTATAAGTCTCCCGTTCTCTATCTGATGACCAAATTCCATTATTGCAAACTTATTTTGTTTGTGCAGGTTTGCTAATTTAGAGCTATCTGTTTATCCTTGAGTTTTAAACTTTTGACCATTGGATTTCTATATCAGTCTCTTATAAAGCCACTTAACTGTACCCATCTGTTCTTTTGGACCAAGAGTAATGCCCGCTAATGTCTAGCTAGCAATTAGCATTCTTGGTCCAGTGCGTGCCTGTAACTATGAGCTACACAAGCACTAAGTAGGCATGAAATTAGTTTCAGACGACGAACGATGAAACAAAATACTATTGAAAGATGACTGAATGAGCAAGCAAATAGATGAAGATGTTGCAAGTTGTGCACAGAAATATGTGTCACGTAAACTCCACGCCAAGCTATACCAACCTGCTCCTGGCTGCCCTCCGGCCGGCGCTGAACCGGCAGGTGAAGACGGGCTGCCGCTGCCCTCCCCCGGCGGCTCCTCCGGGCACCTGGTACACGACGGGCCCGCACTCCGGCTCGCCGCCGAACTGGAACACGTACCGCGGGTCGGGCTCGGCCCGCACGACCATGTGGATCTGCGCGCGCGCCGAGGAGGCGGCGGCGGGCGCCGCCGACGAACCCGACGACGACGCGGGCTTCCCCACGTCAACCCAGCCGTCCCGGGCGACGACGGTCTCCCCGGCCGCGGCGCGCCACGTCGACGGCGACGCGCACCCGGCCCAGCGCGCGGGAGGCGCTCACGCCGCAGCTGCTCCCAGTCGGGCCCGCGTGCACGGACACCACCAGCTCGGCGGGGCGCGCCGAGAGCCTCCGCACGGCGTCGGCGTCGAGGCTGAGCACGACGGGGTCAGCGTGCGCCGCCGCCGCGACAGGGCCCGAGGCGGCGGCGGACGACGCGAGCGGCATCAGCGCGGTGCGGGAGAGCGAGGACGGGTGGTCCTGGAGGGTGAGCGTGCAGAAGCAGGGCGAGCTGGACGGGTGCACCCCGGCGCCGGAGCTGGGGCGCGGCACGGCCGGGAGCTTGAGGAGGAGCTGGTCCACGGTGAGGCGCACGAACGCGCAGGGGTCCATGGCGACCGAGCGGCCGGCCGGTGATCGCGCGCGAGCTCGGCTCGCTCAACTGCCGCGCTTGCGCTCGCAGGTGCAGCGAATGAATGTGCAGCTGCCAGCGCTCCGTCCCCGGGGGGTTATATGTAGCCAGCCGCGGGCGCGCGCGTCCTGGACTCCTGGTTTGGGTTGGGTTCGTGCGTCCTGTCCTGCCGGCTGCCGCGCGGATCGGTGTGACATTGGCATCTGGGGGCAAGGCGTCAAACTGGTGGTTGGTTTGTTTTGGTGGACAAAATTGGACGCTAGTAGGACACGCATGTGCTCGCGTGGATTAGCCATTGAGCCCACTACTGCTACAATTTGGCTCGTGCCATAGCCTTCAAGATATACTCCAGACTGACTGCGCGCGGCGCCGTTTGTCTGGACCTTAGTGTTTTAACCAAACAAAACGTAGACTAACCTCCAACGTTTTCAAGTAAATCTACGGGAACTAATTGCCCTTTTCGTGTAATGCCAGTGACCAGAGGTGTTTCCAATGTTGTACTATATGCCTGTACTACATGTCCACGTCGATCAAATTAAAAGGACAAACCATAAAACGTCGTCGATCTCGTCGTTTATATCATTCATCATAATATAAAACGAAAGCTTAATTAATCAAGAGACAGCACCAAGACGAGCTAGATTAAGGAGAGAATGAAGGGGGGATTTAATTTAGCGACTGACTGACCATACATACCAACAACGATACGACAGTTGGACGAGAGATTACGAGCGCTGCTAATGCACTATTATGGAATTGGGAGATGATGATGGTGCTGATGATGCCATGTATGATAGAGATCGAGACGGCGTGACCTGTCGGGGACTCACCCGTGGGCCAGCACACGCCGCTGGTGCCGAGCTGTACTCACATGCGAGTACGCTTGCATTGCATGCATGCAGGCGCCACCGGACGTGATAGTTACTCGCATAAATGTACGACTGCTACTGCTTGGACTCGTGGACTAGCTTTATCCGTTGCCGGCGGCTCGATCGGCTGGCCGGAGGATAGGAACCAGCTGCTTCGTTCCGGATGGGCTCGGCTTCAGTTCTGATTCATCTTTCGCGGAAGGATTAGTTAGACTTGATCATGAAATGTGCAGGAGCTATAGCTAGCTTCGATTGTTCTGCAAGACTGGCGTGACCTAATTTGATTTGCGTCTTCATTAATCGAGGGCTCTTGCAGGTTCTCAAATCTCAATGAGGCAACTAGTAGTGTATAAAAGATGTTAGATTTAGTATGGCTGGTTTCTCAAATGACGATCTCAATGAGGCACAACTAGTAGCGTATAAAGATGCGGTATGAGTATATATCTTTCTGGGATTTGGTTGGCGAGGTGTAATCATATTCCTGGATACCGAAGCTAGCTGGGTACACCTGAAATGAGTAGTAGTGTATGTAGTTGTTTAAGCTAAGATAAGAGAGCCCAATATAGTACCAATCAAGTTGGTTGCATATATATCTATCATATTCTACTTACTTCCTCAATCAAAAAGAAAATCCAATATAGTACCAATCAATCGCGGGGTCCATCCAATAATAATCTATCTATCTAATTCTCGTTTCTAATTCTACTTACTTCCTCAATCAAAAAGAAAATAAAACATGCAGAATAAAATAGAGATCATATGCAATTCTGGATCGGACTAGCTCGATCAAATTTAACCGCGTCGGTAGTGCAAGCACAGCTAATCCAATTGGTATAGTTGGTTGTATATATACCATCACAAGCACTGCACTTATTCCATGCCTAGTATATACAGTACGTAGCTAGATAGGTACGTACGCACCTACAGTACTAGTAATACCAGTAGGCGCCGATGGGCTGGGCTGGCCCTGCTGGTACATATATACTGTATGCAATCAGTAATGTACATGTACCACTGTATGTATACAGTTCTCAGCCATGAACTGAATGAATATATAATTGATATATGCAGCGTTGCACGCTTCATTGATCTCATGCATCTTCGTTCGTCCCATGCATCTCACCAGCAGTTAGCTAGCCCGGCCGGCCGGCCGCTTTATTTTGGTCCCGTGTACCGTGTACGTGCACGTCCGGTCCAACAACAGTCGCGCGCGCGGCGCCCATCATCCAGCACTCTCCGATCCATCGTCGATCGGCAAGGCTACCAAATTAAACACGTTCACATGCTTGCATGCGCATGTCGCTTCTTCCAAGCTTCAGCGATCGATCGAGCTGGGACGAAAGAAAGTACTAGTGGCTCGAGCAGGGCGCATGCAGCGGCGCGGGCGCACCGGCCGGGAACCGTTGTTTTTTGGCCATACGGACACAGTCACACAGACAGCGGCGTACGTACGTCGGCGCGCGCCAGTCTCCACGGCGAGGTGCACTGCTCCGACACGCGCGTACGTGACTACGTACGTCCCGCCGGCGCCCGCCGCTGGTGCCCCATACGCCTCTCCATCGATCGGGTGCCGACCGGGGGTCGGGCACAGGGCACTGGTCGGGGCTCGGGGACTGTCTGACCAGGACCCTTTAATTTTTTTCGTGTGGGGAGACGCATGCATGTGCATGTGTGAGTGCGACGCAACGTCTCACCTATCGGTCGACCGATCGATCGGTATTTACGCGAGACGACGGGACCGCGAGCGTGTCCTCCTCAATCAGTGTGTTCCGCATTCATTCAATTTTTGCAAGAGGATCATATCAGCTCGATCATCTGCATTTCGATTCGATTGCCGGCGGACCGGGCCGGCCAGGTTCCCTGATGACAACACCAGCTTATTCACACTTCATAATGAGTTCGTTACACATGCATATGTGTGCATATGCATGGCCATGTCGTGTCGTTTCTTTCGTGATAATAAGAGAGAAATTGCCGATCCGAGTTAAGACCGTCGACGTGTTACTTCTTTTCCAGACCAGTGCCAATAACATTCCGTGCTCCATCTCTCCACAGGAATAATATACTACTGATCGGAACACATGAATGACGAAGTAGACTAACTAGATCATATACTATATGCTATAGTGAACGAATAGTCTACTATAATACCTTTGTTTCCCATTACGTGTACACTCCTACTCGAGTAGTACCAGCCAGGGTTTTACTTACCGTTCCGGACAACCAAACCGCCGGCCACCGGTAACGGCTTACCGGCCGGTAAGAACCGGTTACCGATTTATACCGGATGAATTCAAATTTCAAATTTGAATTTCGAAGCCAGCGTAGTTCAAACGGTAAGAACCGGTTTACCGGTCGGTTAGACCGGTTTACCGGCCGGTAAGAACCGGTCACCTATTTCCAGAACCAATGATGTCAAAATTTTTCAAATAAAAATGAAAAATGTTTTAAAAAATGCTAGAAAAATTCTTAAAAATACTTCATGATTTATAGAATCCAATGATGTCAAAATTTTTCAAATTTGAGTGCGTTTAGTATATTTTTCAACCTTCATGATTTGATGGGCCTTAATGGGCCGCGGCCTTTTTCTTTTTTTTTTTTTTTTTCAAACTTGCAAAGGTCAAAATAAATACTAAATGAACTCAAATTTGAAAAATTTTGACACCATTGAATTCTATAAATCATGAACTATTTTTATAAAATTTTTTTAGAATTTTTTATTTTTTAAATTCAAATTTCAAATTTGAAAAAACCCTAACGGTTTGTCTTGGGTTCAAAACCGAACCGGTGCGGACCGGTAAGGTCGGTAACCGGCCTTACCGGCCGGTTACCGATCGGTAAGAAAAACCCTGGTACCAGCTAGCCCCAATTTGGCGTATACAACTACGCGTGCTAGCTGTTTTTGTGAGTTGACATACATGTTACCGGAATCAATTCGTGTCGTTCTAATTGTGACTAGCTAGTAGGCCTGTGCACCCAGCCAGTCATGTTGTGTCTATCCTTTTTTTCTTTTTCTCCAGCTATCGAGCTAAAGTAGTAGGAGTATGTGTGGTTCAGGCAGCTTACGTACGTCGCGATAGTGCACGACGTAGTGACAGAGCGAGATGGCGCTCACATGGCAGTATCGCAATGGAGAACCTAATCCGATCTCTGTCGTTGTCCGGTCTTAAAGCAGGCCTCCTTGGATGCGGACATAGCCTATCTGGCAGGTCCTGGACTGATGTGACACTACTACAGTAGGAGTACCATCAAACAATACCAATATATATATGTGTATAATTGATTGATATGCCTATACGTATATATATAATCAGGCTGTGCAAGGCTAGCCAATAGTAAAACTGGGTTTGAAAAATACGATCGTAGTACAACTATGCATCTTGTTTGACTGCATGCATCCAAGGATACAGACCGCCGACCGCCGGTAGATCAAGGTGACAGACAGATAGCGACTTCGGTGTGTAGAATCCTAGGCGTTGCAAAGAGGGGACTCCAGGATCCAATACTACTACTGCAAAGCAGATCTGGGAGAGCAGTAGTTTGCTTGCAGGCAGGTTGCAAGTTGCAACGGTTTTAACGGCCGGGCAACCGACACCCACGCGACGCGACCGGGGTGAGTCACCGCGCGCGGGCACTCCGACGCAGCAGCAGGTCGGGGCATCGGCGCATCGCGATTTTCACGGTTCATCCCATTGGTTGGGTACGGGCACTATTCTAGTATCCGATGGCGGGGGCATGCACGCAGCTAGCCAGCCGTGCGGCTCGTGCGCGAGGGATCGCGGAGCAGGGCACCGAGATCCGCAGCGGGATACGCCTGTCTCGTCAGCTCTTGCCCCTCATGCGTCCGCCCCGTCCTCCTCTCCTCGGCGGAAGGGCCCCGCGCGTGGTGGTGATGCCCTGACTGGCGAAATGCCGAGTAGGACGGCCGGGCGGGCGCTCGATCGGCTCGCGGATCGCCTCGGCATGTGCGGTGTGCGTTTGGTTGGTGCCCCCTGCCGCGCGCGCGCGCGCGCGAGAGCCCCCGGGTGCGGCGCGCAGGCGCAGGTACGCGCGCTGGGCAGCAAGGCAGGCATTGAGGCATGTGCCCCGGCCGGTTGGCCGCCGCGCGGCTTCTTTGACCCGCGATGGATTGGACGGGTGCCGCTGCCGGACGGCCGGACCGCATCTTGGACCGGTGAGTGGCTCGGCGTGCGCGGCGGTTGGGGGTCAGGCGGATGGGCCGGCGGGTGGTGGTCGAGGTCGAGGTACAGATGAGGTGCCCGCTATTTACACCGGTGGTTCGCGGTCGATCCGATGCATGATTTCAGATTTCAGGATGCGGACTGCGTTGCTCGCTGCTGTACATGGTCTGTGGACGGCATGAGGGCAGACACGGCCACGCTCTCCGATTGGTGCTACCTAGAGCTAAGCAAACGAAAAGCACAAGAAGAGAGGTAACCAGTGGAAGCGACCTATGATGCCGGGTTTGCAGTTGATCGTGCATGCAATGCATGCAGCCGTCGACCGCTTAACCTGTCGAGGCGGCCGGATGCTGAGAATGGGTTACATAAATACACCTCAATCCATATGGTTTGGTAGAGATTGAGGTGAAATTTAAACTAAAATACACTTTAATTCCTTCTAAACCATATTGTCGGGGGACAAACAACCGGCCTGTTGGGCCCCCGACTAAACAGAATTAAGCAAGCCGCCATTGGCGGCCCACAAACGGCCTACGAAAGCCGGACCAAGTGGGCCGACGCTCCAACGGCCCGCTGGAAAACTGTGACAGAAGCCCGCGGGTGAACTACACCATGCGCGGGGGCTTGACCCCCAGGGCGCACGGCCCGCACGACCCCTGCGGGGCTAAAGGACTCCCGGGGTTGTGACCCGGGAGCCCGCGGCTCGCACGACCCCTCACGGGCGTCTTGGCGAATAAGCAATCCAAGGCTTGCGCCCCACGCGCGAACCACGACCCCGCTGCCAGCACGACCGGTCAAGCCGTATCTTCTTCGTCTGCGCTCCGCGCAGGGCATGGGCCAGAAGCATCTTGACTACACTGTTTGACAGTGCAGGGTATGGAAGCGGATGCCAACGGCACTGTTGGTCAGAGCAGGGCGTGGCATAGCTCTTGACCGCACTATTAACTAGGGGAAGGGCATGGCTCGATGTCTAATCACCCTCCTGATTGACAGTCCGGACAACCCATCCGTCGCGACCCACTCACACGCCGTACCACGTCATTAACTCCGGGACAATACTATAAGCGCTCTAATCAACTGTTCAGCCTCTCCGTCCACTGTGAAGGCATGGGCAGACACTCCGGCGACGCGACCACACCGGCGACCGATCCTGATCAACGCGTGCGACGCAAGAAAGAAGGACGCCCCGACCCCAGGGAGGCAGACGAGCCACTCCACCATTATCTTTTTTTCTTTTTCCATACGGCACGCCCATCTGTTCTCCGTGTAAGGCCGTTCCCTCCCTTCATCTATAAAAGGGAGGACGAGCCATTCCATAAGACAGGCTCTAATAGACCAGAGATCACCGAGACCATCACACACACGCCACGATATTGGCACCACTCTCAATCAGAGACTTGGGAGCTTTTCCCTCTCTCGAACCGGTTGTAACCCCTACTACAAACCGCCGCTAAGTAACACGATTCCTTCGAACTAGACGTAGGGCCTCACGCCTGAACCAGTATACTCCCCCGTATCCTCTTAGCGAACCATCCGGGCATAAACGCGCATCTATAAATTTACTAGTTAGTGCTTTCACGAAACACCAACACATATAGATTGAAGTGTATTTAGATGTAGTCAAACAAGTCCTAACATAGGTCCCATTGGCTAGTTGCCTCACTCTTCCGTAACACTTACATCGTTCTAATTCTTATTCTTTCAACAAGCTTCGAAAAAAAGGTGGCTTCGGTTTGGAAAACAAACAGAAGAGGCCTGCTGGATTCGGAATCAAATCGCCAGTACAGCTACCAAATCGCCGCATGCAACGACCGGCAGCCGATGATCGGAACCTGGATTCGCTTGCCTTGCTCTCGCCTGCTGCAGAGCAAACATGTGCAGCAAGTTCTAGAACCCCGGCTGCCATTTGTACTAAACAATCGGCTGTGCCATTTGTGCCAAACGAATCAGCAATAACTGTAAAATGTGCCATTCTCCAACTTGCAGGTCGCGCGCAGGATAAACAAACAACAAGTTGCGCCACTGGAATAAGCATCGCATCGTGCATGGACCAGCTTCTGTACAGGCGGCATGGTGCAGACAATCACAATCTCAGAAATAACCTGCCGCAGGAATCGAGATAGCTTAATACTATATTTAGTTTGTTTTAAAAGAAGCAGTAACAACTAGTAGCAATATTTGTGCATCGATGTATAATTTGAGTTAACAGTGACAAAACACGCATGCCGCTGTGCATTTTTTTTTTCGTTCTATTCTCATAAACTACACAAGATGGTGATTGAAAAACTCTACTTGACATTAGTTGCATGTTTGGAATATTCGCTTCGTACAGCTTCTTCAGCAATTTCATAGCAATTTTACCAAAGAGTGGGCAAAAAACTCTTTAAGTGGAGCTTCTGAAAACTCAACCTCAGAGGGGTAGATCCTAGGGCAGATCCAGGGCCCGGGCTAGGGGGGCTGCGGCCCAGGGCGCAGCCCAAAATTCCTATAAGCAAGTCTTTCGCAGCACATGGAAATCTCATACAACCAGGCCAAAATGACCCATTCTACGGCCAGCCCAAACAGCCTTTTATTAGCCCTCTCTTTATGGCGTTTCTAGATTCGCTCCTGTGTAGGTTGATGTTAGATGGACGGAGCTAAAAATACCAGCTTCTCCAAACTCCTTTCTCATGCTACTAGCCCAGCATGACCATGGTCAGATTTGCCCCCATGGCCCATTAGTGTGGGCATGACCGGCATGATGATGGGCGAGCCAGCAAAGTGCGGGGGCTAGATTGAAGGCTCTTCACTCTTAATACATGGTCCATTTATCTCTTTCCTCCATCTCAGCAAACAGCTCGCTTATGCATAGTGTGCTCCTTTGCCCTTAGCATAGTCATTACTCTGGCTTGGAATTGGAGATGTTGTATACTTGGGGCTCGACTCCATGCTTCCTGTTCCCGAGTTAGCCAAGCTCCCAAGTCCTCCGAAACGGCCTTTTTCAATCCCAAATCTATCTATCTTATCAAATCCACTAGCAATTTATATTGCCACACAAAGTGTCCACATCATTATCCACTATAACATCCCACTAACACATGCAACTATCTTGCCATGAAAGTGTCCACTTCAGCAACCACTAACACATCCAACTAACACATGCCATTATGTCTTTATTAAAGCTATTCATAATAGCAAACCCCATCATTTACTTACTCCCTCAGCTCCACATTTTAATTCATTTGACTTTTTTTTAATCCTAAGACCACTTGTCTTATTCAAAAAATTTATGCAAACATAGTCAAATTCAAGTCATTCTTAATGAAATTTTATTAATAAAGCATGCCACAATAAAAGAAAGTGATATTTTTGCATAATTTTTTAATAAGACAAGTGGTCAAACTCGTGCAAAAAAATCAAATGAACTATAATTTGAAACAAAATTAGCATTTAGTTGTCCATATTAGAATGCTAAAAATCATCCACTAATATATATTATGATATTTATTCATTTGCATCACTAAAGATTAGTGTAGTTCTACTTGTGATTTCGACAGCAAACGTGCAGGGCGGCGTTCTGCTAGTGGCCTACTGTATATTTTTCTATGGTTTTCGACAATTGGCCTGAGCTGGCGTTTTCTGGGCTACTGGGCCGGAAGGGCCTGCATGCGAGGAAGGACATGTCTGGTTGCATCCTTTAGGACTCCAATTGCACCGAACCTATTTGAGCCCAAATTGCCATCCCACAAGTTGGATGTAAAAGATCCAATTATATTATATGGATAAAAAATTACAAAGTCGAACAAAAACACAAGCTGAAGCTATGTTAAAAAAGATTCAAAAAACGCAAAACTGATAATCATTTTGTATATTTTCCATATGCTTTGAGAAACTGGAAGAGATTGCACGAAATACATTCATACACATTCTCGTATATATTACAAAAGAATAGGTAGAAGCAGTTCAATCACATATATATATATTGTTCCGGGTTTACAAATCATACGACAACCAAATTCGGGGGTGAAATCACAAAATTATTTGCCAAAACGACACCAACAAAATATATAAACACAAGGAAAAAAAAAAGAAAGAGTCTCTGGCGATCGGCGACGGGCAGGGGAGAAATTCCGGACGGAGGATCGGAGGTAATTAACGGAGCCACGCACAATCCCAAGGCGTGGGGACTAAAAAAAATTCGTGCGTAGATAGATCGAGACTACTAAATGCTGGCGGTCGTATCGCTGCTGGATGGATGCTTGAACCGTGAACATTCGGGGTTGAAGCAACATTCCATTTACAGGCCTTGCTCTACGAGGTAGTCGCCGAGCCTCTCGACCACCATGTTGCACTGCCCGGGGGTCATGGGCTCGTCGTAGATGCCGATCACCAGCGCCTGCCCGGTCTTCTTCACGGTTATGCCTCCAGATCCCTAGTAGAAAGCAAAAATTAAAAAGGGGATGCATGCCTGTGATTGAGATCGGCGGAGATACATATGATCGAGAGGGCGCCGGTGTATCCGCGCGGCGACGGATGGATCAGTACCTTCTTCCCGCGGATGACGGCGCCGGGCTCGCCTTGGATGACCATGTACTTGGTGGGGCCGAGGAAGAGGCCGGTCGGGGCCAGGAACCCGGGCTCGTCGAAGTCCTTCATGATGTTGGCCATCTCCTCAGGCTTGAACTGGATGGATGGATGGATGGATCCCGGCGACGGCGACGGCGAGCCAGCCATCATGCATGCAGGCGCGCGCAGCAGGCACAAGGAAACCGCGTGTCAGCCGCCGTTGGTACGAGACCGATCCGATCGGCGGTGGGCCGACGCAAAAGAGCTAGCGAAAACGAATAAGGAAGGGACGAACGAACGAAGGAGCGGATCGAGGCGCGCTCACCGTCGGGAACGCGGTGCTCTGGGCCCAGACGGTGCCGTCGTGGCCGATGATGGCGGCGGAGGTGAGGTGGTGGCCCTCGATCTCGCACATGAGGTGCTCGTCGACGTACGTCTGCCACGACATCTTGCCGCTGGATCAGCTGCGACGACGACGACCTGCAACAGGAGGAGGATGACGACGGCCGGCGGCGGTGGAAGCTCTGGTGGTGGGAGGGGAGCGCTCACGTACGCAGGTGTGCCGGGGGCACGGCCGCGGTATAAATAGAGGCAGGCGGGGGGGGGGGCGCCGCGGCGTGGCGGGGGACTGGATCGCCACCACTTGCAACCACCCGTTCCATCGCTAGCTCGCCCTTCAACCTCGCCCCCTCGTTTTGGTGCGCCGTGCGCGGCTCGCCACTGGTCGTGCCTGCCCCGGTGCCCCCACACCCGCCAGGCGCCAGCGCCACAGGGATGGACGACGTGCGGGCATAGGCTGGACGCCGGGCCCGGGTCCGGGTGGGGGGGACCCTGCAATGCAACTCACAACTCGTACTGCCCGAGTGGCTGGCGGGCCATCAGAATCTCACTTTCCAGCCTCTCTGCACGGTGCCCCCCACCCTGGCCGAAAGCACCCGCCAAGCTGTTCCTGCTGGGCTGGGCTGGGCTTTCTAAGCCCAAAATTTCCGATATCCCCAGGTATATCATCTTGTTATTACGGCCCCTCACCTTTCTTTTTAACATTTTCCCTCCCTAACTGATTGATTTCTGACGCATTTTGGAAGAGTGGAGAAAATGAGCTTCTTATTTTCTTAGAAACTACTGCCAAGTGCCAACATTCAACAGATCTCATGAGTCCAATTAAAAATCAGGCGGTCTTTTTCTTTCAGTGCTCCTTCAGGCGTGTATATCACTGAGACATCGCTGCTCGTGATAGTACCGTGCACAGCTGACAGCTCTACCACATATTTGCCTGATTTTTCACAAAGATCATCAACACCAAAGAAGCATGAAAGCGTCTACATACAGCTTAAAAGGAGGCATCAGAATTCAGAACACGCATATAGGAGCAGTAGAGCATAATAATAAACTCCAGGACATCTCTGACAACTGACTCCGGAGCTTTTCTGCAATCCAATGATGGTCCAGCTGCTCCACAGCGATTTGGCAAAGTACCTCCCACCTTAATATTTCCATCCACGCATCCAATCATAATCCATTGATGGTCCATGTTCGCAAAAGACTATCTAGAGGTACGTAGTACTACAAGACTTGCTACCTACCATACTTCAGAAAAGAACCATGAAACACGAGATTTATGCAAAATACAGCGACGATGAGAAGAGAACCGAAAGACAGCACAATAGGATATCAAGTTCTTAATGCCAGCTGATATATATTGTCTGCGCGACGATGTACATCTTAACTGACCAGAGAATTCCTACAGCATGATATGCCTCTCTACTAGGACTGCTACTAATAGTCTACTGCTCATGGCAAAAACAGAACATCGCTGGTTACCAGCATTATGCAATTCACCTTCCATCTCACATCTGAAGAGGCTAACTGCAGCGGTTCCATAGATCACAGCATAACTGCAGCCACCACGGAGGCCATCATGATGAGCAAAGTGGTGAAGCATTTGGTGCATGGAACTGGACCGGAGTCACTCTGAGCTGGAAGAGAGGTTGAATTCATCGTGCTCATCTTATTGCTTCAAGTTATAAGAAAAAAATGTGTTATAAGAAAAAAATGTTAGTGTAGTGGCACTGGAACTGTTTCTTAAAATACAAAGACATGAGAGAGTATTTCATACCCGGCAGCCAAATAGACGCAAGTGTCGTAACCTGCGCCAGAAATAAATAAAGCAAAGAAGCTTATTAAACTGGTATAAGAAAAAGGAACATACATTTTTAATAGAGCTTATTCAAGGAACACAAAACAAGTTATTCTCATGCCAATCAATAAGCTACACTGAAATGATTGCTGCAACATTCTACCATCAAAATTTTCATTATTTCATATGCAAGATAAGAGAATAATTTAACCAATCCAAGACTCAAGTACACTATAATAAGTTAAGAAAGTTCGAACATTACTGCATCATCAGTAAGTAATTCCAAAGTCTTTTTCAACACTTGAAGTGTTACTACAATGCCATCAAATTTGATAACATATGAATACGAGGGAACAGACACTGCTTATGCCTGTATTCAGAACCACAATGATCTACACAAGATGCAATGGAGAAAAACAGAACCACAAGCTGAGAAAGCAAACTCACAATTGCAAGTAAGCTACTGTTCTCTAATAGACATATATATAGCAAAAGGCACCTCATCAACATGAAATTAGCTACTGCCTCCATTCCAAGTTGTAAAATATTTTTGCTTTCTAGAAATCTATCTAGGAAAGCCAAAACGTCTTACAATTTGGAATGGAGGTAGTACTAGTAAATGATACTCCAGCCATCATATCATATGAGCTAACTGCAACATGAACTAAACACATACTCCATAACTTGAATATATGCACATGAATGTTATCAAATGAAACCATGCATAGTATCTTGATCATCATAACTGTAACAAGGATGGGATTCTTACTTGGATCTTTCGTCGTTCGTATTCCCGTGCCACCAAAGTCACAGGCCACAACGTTAGCTCCATTTTGCTGGTAGTAGCTATTGAATGCATATGAAGCATGGGAAGCTAAAGTGGCCGGCTGGTAGCAGGGTTGGCTTGGTTGAATGGCAGAGCAATCCACGTTGCCTGGACCACATGCCCAGTTGAGGGCATTCTGCAGATCTGTTTCTGATGCATTAGCTGAAGCAATACACCAGGTACCATTTGCACTTGTAATGTTTGCTCCAGTCATAACATCCACATTGCCTCGGCCCGTCCAATCAAGGCTGTAGATAGAGCTCTTATCAGGAAAAAACAGTCCCCAGTTCCTCTCCGATTCGATGCCAGGTTTCCTGTTCTCATTGAACAATGAAAATATGTAGACATCAATTTCTTCCCCTGGTTTTGCCGGTGTGCCACTGTCATTAACAACATGGCGTATCAAATTGGTATTGTAAGTCTGAGCATTGTCTGGAGTGGCTCCAGTCTCCTTGGCCGCCCCTTTGTTTGGCCACCCTGACTCAGTGATCATGATCTTCAGAGTCTTGAAGTTCAGAGCCATGAGCGCAAAGAAGATGGAATCAACCTGGGCATCGAACATGTTAGTGTAAACCAGTCCAGTGTTTGGGTCAATCACATCCTGAGACTGAGGCGAGAACAGTGCATAGTTGAGGGACACATTGCTCGGTGAGTTCTGGTATGCATAGTAGGGGTATAAATCCACCATGAACGGCGCCTGATTCTCCACAAGGAACTCGAGCATAGGCTTCAAGAAGTAGGCGTAGCTGCTGTTGAACGCCCCAGCAGACGGTGGGAACGACCGAGACAGTATCCCGAGCGAGTGGGTGCTGGAGATGGTGATCTTCTTGTGCAGGCCGGCCTTCTTGAGTGCGGTGTGCACATTGCGCATGGCCGGCACGACTAGGGCGGAGACGTTGACGGGGCTCTCGGTGACCTCGGCGCCGACGGTGATGTAGGTGATCATGGTGGCCGGATAGTAGGGGAGGATGCTGTTCTTGAGCCATGTGTCGACGTTGGACTGGTACTGCGCGAAGGCGAGGAGGTCGGAGTTGGGGACGCCGACCATGAGCTCGACGCCGGTGTTGGCGAAGGCCTTGATGACGTCGATGTTGGTGTCGTAGATGCGCACGTACTTGATGGACTGCTGCTGGACTAGCTGCGCCACCTTGTCCGGTGCCGGCAGGTCGTCGGCGTTGCGGCCGTAGCAGACGCCAATCTTGCCGCCGTGGCATTGCCCTGCGATTGCACATGTGCTGTTTTGATTAGTGATTACCACCAACGCGAACAGAGCAAATGCAGTGATTGGGCTTCAAAAATTCTTTTACCCTTTTTGTAAACACATCGATCAATCTTTGGAAACAAAAGAATATGGTGTATGGACAGATTCAAACGGGGGGCAGTCAAATGGAACATTCCCCCCTAAAAAGAGCAATGTTTAAGAACACGCAGCAAAAAAACATCTAGACCAAAGAACAAGAAGAATCGAATCGTATCCTTTTTCCTCGAGCAAGCAAGGCATCTCGCATTCTCGCCGTCCGCGCGTTGCTAACAACACTACTCCTAAGCCACAAATAACAAGCGCGCAACTGAAGGATCCTAACATTCAAGAACGAACAGGTAGCAACTCACCGACGAGCAATAAGAAGAGGAGCATAGGGAGCACCAGCACAAGCCGCCTCGCCATTGCCGACCGAGCGCCGAGCCCTGGCACCGCCGCCAATCCTGGTCCTCGGCGTCCGCACTCGCAACGGCAATGCCGGGATGGACACGCCGGGGCCTCACCGAGTTCTTGGATAGGAGAGAGGTCAGAGGTGGAGAGAGAGCCGGAAAGGTGTGTGTGAGAGAGTGAGGACAAGACGAGACAGGCACTGGCGCACGGCTGACGGGCGCAGCGGCCGCGGCTGCTGCGACGCAGGCAGTGTGGCTGCTGGAGTGGAGTGAAGTGCGTGACGGCTGTTGCGGGGGCGGACGCCAGCCGGGGCTATGAAATGGAGCTGAGGCCGGCTCAAGTCCGGAACGGAACAGAAGAGAAACGGAAGGCCCAGGAGGAGAAAACGGCGGCGAGGAATGTCCGCTGGTAGGGAGATTCTCGCATGGACCGGGACCAACACGAACACCGGGGGACCCACATGCCAGTTTAGAGCTGTAAAAAATTGTCTTTGTACTCCTATGATGAGAGGTCGTACTATACTGATGCTTATAAAGAATTAAAAATGCAAAGCACACAGTCTGGGTTTTGTTTTTTTTGACTGTAGTTTTGACTTTCGTTTGTATTTGGCAAATATTGTCCAATCGTGGCCCAACCAGCCTCAAAAAGATTCGTCACGTGATTTACAACTAAACCGTATAATTAGTTTTTTTTTTACTAACATTTACTTTGCTCCATATACTAGAAATTGAGTGATTTGCATGAAAGTTGCAACTTCATGGCAACTAAACAAGGCCTAAGTTGCAGAAGTCCCAAAAAAATCGAGTGCACATTATGCGATTCTTTAACCGATGTGAAACGACAAGAGCTTGGAATAAAGCAGCATTTTTGAAAAGCATAGGCGGAGGAGGGAGGGCCCATGTTTTTTTTCTCCTTTTTCTCCAAGGACAAGGAAACTACTCGGATTTCGAAGGAGGCTTACCAAAGAGCCTGTAACTTTATGCTCACGCCGCAAATTCATTTTCTCACCTGGCTTTTCGTTAAAGGGAAACCTGGCAATATTTCGCAAGCAATAATTAGCCTGCAACAAAACCCCCGTTTTGCTATTTTTTATGATTTCAAAAATAAAATTATATAAATTCTTCGTTCTATCCATTTGAATTATCAGTCAGATTTATTAGCTATTTAAATAATATTTTTTTACATATTAAGGGAGTGTTTGGATAGTGTGGAAAAAGTTTTACCTGTGTCATATCAAAATGTCCGAGGGATATCGGAAAGGGGTTTCGAATACCAATACAAAAATAAATTACAGAACTCGTCAGAAAACTATGAGATAATTTTTTTTTAAGTATAATTAATCCATCATTAGTAAATGTTTACTGAAGCCACAATATTATCAAATTATAGACTAATTAAGTTTAAAAGATTTGTTTCGTAAAGTTATCGTAATCTATGTAATTAATTATTTTTTAGATTATATTTAATACTTTATGTATGTGTGACAAGATTCGATGGCACAGGGTAAAACTTTTGCCCTTTTGCCCGTGAATCCAAACACTCCCTAAATCAGTGTGCTTATTTTGGAGCAGTGATATACCAAACACTCTCCGTCCCTTTTTTCATTTGTGCTTATTTTGGAGCAGCCGAATTTATACAAATAATTTTATTAAAAAACTAGATCCAAAGATCTTTGGATAATATTAATTATAAACTAATCGATTGATACGACAAATAAAAAAGCGAACGGAGTACAGTATATGGCATTAAACTATTGATGAGGAACTGTAGCGTACTACCCCTGCGTCGGAGTTCTGTGTCCTGCACGGCGGCGCGGGGACCCGAGACCGGGAAGCTGCCACTGCACACCACACCGGTCACCGAGGCAAGCAGCGACAGGTCGCATCGGCAACGGCAAGCGCAGCACGCTGCGGGGCCCTTGCATTGCATCGGTAAAGCTGGCGCCGTGCTCTCTTGCTTGGCTTGTTGCGCCTTTGGCGCGCATTTTCGAGAACCCAGGGGATGGAACTCCGCGCCAAAGAATTGAAATTGTCGCACGCTGTGACGCAGACGCAGCTGTTTTTTCCACCACACAGAGCATGTGCTATAATTAACTAAATTATATCATCAATAATAATAAAAATTAATGCAGTTCATTAGCCATAGAGATAGCTTTTAAATTGTTTATAAATGATACCATCTGTAATAATAAACTAGTATTGTTTATGTTCTTAAGTATTCATAGATATAGTTTTTAAAAAGTTTTACCACACACTTTGTTGTTCACAAATAAAGGTCATAAAAAATTAAATATATTCAGTCATATCTCCATTAAAATCAAATATGCATATAAAAAAGTCCTGACTGCTTCTCAGACACTATGGCAGAAATTGAGAACAGGAACAACAATTTCGTTGAGGGAAAAAAAGGAACAACAACTATAGCTCGGCGGGAGCGTGGGCTGCAGGCCTGCAGCCCATCACACTTTCAAGGTGGGGGCTGAGTTGGGCCTTAACATGCAAGCGCGAGCTCCTATTACCGGTTTCCAGCCCTGGCCACCCCCAGGCCTCCTTGTTTTCCACCTTTTTCTTCTAGACCGTTGAATCATCTAAACTCTGAAAAGGAAAAAAAAAAAAAAGACTCCACAATGAATTCATAGTATTAACGAAAAGAAGTGATCCTAATACTGCAACTCTGGGTCTGGCAATCTGGCATGCCTTTTGTTGGGCCCGTTCCTCGTCGCTTCATCGTCAGTTACTACTACTAGAACTCTCGCCGTCGGCCCATGCATAACCACTCATGAAGCATGATGATGATATTGATCTGGCTACAATCTGCCGAACTACTCCGTATGACCAAATCATGGTCTGAAGTAGAGCCATAGTATATCCCTCCTTATCCATAGTACGGCTGACCATGACCAGCACAGCCGTCCAGGCGATAACATACATAACGGCGGCGGCCCAGGTTGCCTGCCTGCTATCTCTACCGGCCTGTGCGTTCCAATTCCAACCTCCAGCTCCCAGCCGCCGGTCGGCCGCCCGCCACCTTCCCACCTGCTGCATCCAATCCAGTCCAATCCAAAATCTGGAGACTGGATTCACTCTATCCGCCCAACTGATCCATCTCTGCCGACCAGCGGATACATGGTCATACTTCCTCTGCCCGTCTGTTGAAACCGCCACCACGCACTTGCCTGCTGCAAACAACAGGATCGACCTGCCCAGCCGTGAAAGTACCTTATTACATAATTTGGATTTTTTTTTCGAATATGCAAAAGACTTGCGTATCTTTGTATTTAAGAAAGGAGGTTTTTACGTGACGTTCGAAGGCACCTATCGGCGGGGACTCTGTCCAACGGTTCTTATAGCGGACTACTCACGGATGAGACAAGCTAGGTTTGTAGCCCCGGCATCGATCCAAAGATCGGCGGTGTGCTTGACTACGGACAGTACATGGGAGACCGGCAAAGCTGTGTCACGAAAAAGACATGTGTTTTGCTCCTTCCACAGCTCCAAACGACTAGAGTGAATAGTGTGTCGGCACCCCTCCTCTTTTGTCCGTGCCATCATGATGTTCACGCCTCCCACTAGTCGATGAAGATGTTTCGGCCCACTTTCGAGGCCCACTGTCAGATCTACCGTCACTTAAAAAAAAAAATACTATTCTAATAATTGATAAATCCAACTAATAAGATAAACGAACAAAATAAATAATGATACGCTGAAGTGATGGTAGATCTGACAGGACAACGGGTGCTTGTGCTCCGTTTCCGACTTGAGCTGCGTGCGTTGCGATCTTTCCTTCCATAGTACGTTGCTTGGATCCTTCGTTCATTCACTGAACAAAAGAGCTCGAGTCCGCGACGTCTCTTCTTCGTGTCGCGTAGATTCAGACATGCCGTTAAGCCAGGGTCCAAGAATAGAAGCTACTACTAGTAGCTCTGACTGTGTCCGCCCGCCGGCAGGAAGGTAAGAACGACTTGGCATCCAAAACCATCAACGATTGTCAAATGTTAGGTTTGAGCAAGAAGGGTCGTGCGAGACACGAGAGCAATAACCAATGAGGGAGGTATGTAGTAGCCTACCACGTACTCGTACAGACCCATCGATCGTGGGGTGCCAGCAAGTAGGTTTTGTCTCTCGATAGACGGCTGATTCACATGATATGTATGCGTCGTAGCAGACAGCACTAACTATTGTACTGCCAGTTTCGGATGGCCCTTATAATTCCAACTTTTTTCCACTCTCTCCATCACATCAATTTCTATCCATATATATGGACCATTAAATGTTAAAAAAAATAACTAATTACACAGTTTAGTTGTAAATCACGAGACGAATCTTTTAATCCTAGTTGACCACGATTGGACAATATTTATCAAAAACAAACGAAAAAAATGCTTCTGAGGACTTTTAATCTTTTTCATCTAAACGAGGCCGTAGTAGCCTAAATATAAATAAAAAAAAAAAATAACCCATCGATCGTGGGGGTTGTAAAGCAAGTAGGTTTTGTCTCTCGATAGACGGCTGATCCACATGATAAAAATGCGTCGTAGCAGACAGCACTAACTATTGTACTGCCAGAGAAGCACACGTAGCGTACTGCTATTGCAATCGGCATCCATCCGCCGGCTGGACCCCCTTTTGTTAAATTCCAAAGTGCGGATCCGTTATTGTTGAATCGGCTCCCGACAGTAACGCTGAAAATGAGAGCTCAGGCTACAGCGATTCCACAGGTCCTCCGACCTAGAACTATTCCGGACACCAAGCTCGGAAGCGATCACGTATCACACAAATCCCAATCAGTGTTGCCGTAAATGACTTGCAGGTGTACCCGTGTACACACTATGCGAACGGTTTAGATCCTAAGCAGTCAATTACACGATTAGTCCATATACACGGTCAAACACGATACTTATACAGTAAACAGATTACACAACTTGGGTAAAATCAAATTTTATTGGCAAATCAGAGTGTTATGGGAAGTTATGGTATTATATTTGACTTTATCATGGCATTTTATATGGCTGGTTGCCGGGTGATAATCTGGTGGGCTGGTAGTGCCTACTGGCTGCATTACCATGTATTAGACAAACTTTAACAAGGTGACCCAAACTTAAATGGGTTGTACACAGTGCGTTTGCGTCCCCAGAACACGCTCGGAGCCTCGGAGGACACAAAACTAACACGAGTTTTGGGTGGAAGGAGAGAGGAAAGGTAAATAAGCGTTCTTCCCTACGTGCAACCTAAATGCTTGAGCTCAGAGTCCTACGTGCCAGATGGTGGCCGGCGGCAGCGGCTCGCCATGGGAGGCGGTAGGATCACACTGGCGTGTGGTGGCATGGGGGGCCACGTGTTGCCGTGGATCCGGCCACCCAACGCCACATTGCCGTTGGATCTGGCCGCGCCGCCGCCCCACGTCGTGTCGTTACTGGAGGAAGGACAGAAAGGACTTCCCTGCCATAGTGCCACTTGAGCACGCCCCCTCCCCCCCCCCCCCCCCCGTCCCCACACACGGTGGCAGAGGAGCTCGGGGAAGGTAAGCCATGAGAAGGGAGAGGAAGTTCGGGAGACACGAAAGGAGGACGCAGCAAGCCATGGGCAAAGGGCAAAGCGTAGCGGCCCGACGCGGCAAGGCTAGCGATGCTCGGCTAGGCAGCTTTACAACTTCTCATTTGCGTCGTCTGTTGAAAAGAGGAAGTTTTAGGTCCGTAGTGCTTTCGCTATGCGCAACGCAAACATTGAAATGCCTCTCGTTTTTTAGGTCCTGACTGTTGGAGACAGTCATATATGGCTATGTTTGCCATTCATGAATTCTAGATGCAATGAAGTCGGCGTGTTCGGCTGGTCACATAAGACGACTGATAAGACAAGCCGACTACTGTGAGAGAAAAATATTGTCCGAACGGCTGATAAAACAAGCCGGTAGGGTGTGTAGGCTTTTTAACGGTATAACTATGCTCCCTAGTAGATACTTCCTATGTCCTAAAAAAGATTAAATTTCTTAAATTCATGCTAGTCATTAACTTTATAGAAAAGACTAACAATATTTATGATAAAAATGAGCATATATGAAAATATATTCTATAGTAAATTTAATGATATTAATTTGACACCATAAAATTTAATGATATTTTCTAAAAAATCTGGTTAAAGTTTAAAATTTTGAACTTTGAACAACTCTAGAAATTTATTTTTTCAAAGATAGAGAAAGAAATTCAGACAACGCAGTGAAAGAGAAGCGATCAGGGTTTGTTTGGCTGTGCCCAAATACATCTCAATAGATACGGTTTGGAAAAAATTAGAGTGAAATTTGAACTAAAATAGATCTCAATCTCTTCAAAACTATATAGATTAAAATGCAAAACTATATAGATTAAAATGCAGCCAAACAAGTCCAGGAAAAAGTATCCTTGGATTTTGCCTGTGTCCCTGCGCGCGCCGACTCCACGCCCGTTCCGGCTTTCATCAGAGAGAAAGAAAGAAAACCGTTCCGGGTGGCGAGGGGACGCCGCCCGGCCCGCCGCCCCCTCGTGAAACCGGCAGGTCTCCTCCCGACTCCCCAGGCCGCGCGGCGCGTCCGGGCATGCGTTTCCATTTTCTAGGCGCATCCATCCATATATCCTGGCAGTTGCAGCATGCGCCATGCGCGCGGCGAGCAGCGCCGCAGCCCGCGCCAGCCGGTGAGGCGCCGATCGATCGGAAAACAAAAATATCGCCCGGACAGCGACGCGACGCGGACGCGGATCCGTGGCCGATTCCGGCCGGGTCTCACATGCCCTGGCTGCCAGAGCAGGCCGCCCCCCCCCCCCTCCCCGCCCGCGCCGGCCACGTTCCCGCCGCGCCTGGCGCCTGGCGCGAAGCCGGGACAGGCAGTCCACGCGTGGTCCACACGAACACTGGCGCAAAATTTCGGGTGGTGGCCCCGTCGGTCGCACATGATTTTTTTGGGGGCGCGCGCGCGCCGTGTGCTCTGCTGCTGCCTGCGATCGTATCGCGGCCGGTCGCTGTCGCCGGATCCCCGCGCGATTCGGCCGGGTCCGCTGCGGATCGCGTCGCGGCGCTCTTATCATCCTCCTCTTTCCGTGCACCCTCCCGTCCCTTATCGGCTCATGCATGCGCATCGATCGACCTCGTCGGGGTTAGGTTTATTATGGTTAATACGAGGACCGGCGGCGTGCCTTTTGGGTGATGATGGCTTCGCCCGCGCCTTCAAGAGTCGTTTTCTGTGTTTTTGGATAGGATAAAAGGGCAATGGAATTTCGGATAAAAATGGGGGTGGCCGCGTTCCACGTTCTACGCACGAGCTGCTAGACTGGGCTGGTCAGGAGGACGATTGGTTCCGTTGTCGACGCGTTTCAAGTTTGAACGCACACGACAACATCTCGATCAACAAGGTAAGGTACAGATCGAGTGAGAAAAAAAGAGATAGAGCGATAAAAGATTCACCTGGCTGTCCTGGGGTCGCCGTCTCGGCGCACAACAGAGAGAACCAACCGGAAGAATCGTCATACTAGCTCGTCGAGCTCGGTATCAGGCGTGTTTGAATGGTTGGGAAAGAAGAAGGAAAATAAAAGACGACCTAAAAACCTTCCAACTCGCCAAGTCATGGATTCATTTTGCGCTCGCTCGACTGAGGCAGGTGGACCACACCACACCACTACGAGCTTGAACAAGTCCAGGGCATGGATAAGGATCAAGAGCAGCACCACCACGATCCGAAGCACGGATTCTTCTCCTCTAGCAGCCACCCCCTTGACCGGAAAAGGTAAACATTGTTTAGACGAAAGCACATAGTACTAGCTTGCTTAGTGTTGGAGCACCGAGATTTGTTTTAAGCCGAAAAGCAAACGTTTTACTGAATTAGGGCGCGTGATTGGCTGGAGCAGGAAAAGGGGAGAAACACATGAGCAGACAGGGGCATATGGATTTCTGCATCGGCGGGGGACTTGAAGCCACGTCGGGAAACACCAGAGCGCCAAGCGGCCGGCCAGCGCACACATGCGGACACGAGGGGCTGTCGCCGGTTTCGTTGGCCCGCCCGACCTGTGGCCGTGTCCCCGGACACGTTGCTCCTGCCATGTGTCCACTTACATCTTGATCACGCTCAATACGTATACTAGTACTTATTAATTAAAAATTATTCATACTAAATTATTGCTACTATTACTCCCTTGCAGTGTATCTGGCCTTTGCTTTGGTGTCAGAATACGTGTGAGGAGGAGGTGTTTGTTTTGTTCAGTGAACATACGCCTGGCTCGTAGCTGGATCACGCGACAGGTGTCCAGTTTTGCTTGCGTCGCTCCCGCTCTAACCCTGGTCGACAATTCAGGTCTTAAACAATGCAACGCTAACAAAAGCGCAGGCGGTTGAGACTGAGACACAAAAACAATGCCTTGATACTCCTCCTGGCGGTGGTATTATTCAATATCTACAGTAGAGGGGAAAAGCAACATTATCATGTGCAACGTTGCCAACTCTACTAGAGTAGTACTACAGAATTTGTAGGTGAGCAATGAGCTAGTACAACTTACATTTTGAGGCAGGCATACTCATGTTACTTTTCACCTTTTTTACTCCCTTGCAGTGGAAGCCAAGGAAGGAACAACAAATCTGGTGCAAAAACAGATGAGATGCGGAAAACCATACACGTGTTTGCCCACCTACTTTGATAGGGTCCATGGATTCCACTTCTGTTCTTGTATTGCCTGATGAGGCGGTATTGCGAAGGGGGATCGAGATGTTCCAGAACCACGAGTAAAAATGACACTTGCAAGCTAAGACTCTGCTGTGGCTTACGTGAATTTGCAGCCAACCTCTGCAGGCTTCTGTTCCAAAAGAAGAAGAAGAAGAAAAGAAGGAAACAGCAAAAGAGTATTCTGGCGATAAGCAGGGAATGACTGATCAACCGGGTAGGATTGCTATTACTATTTACTAATTCCAAATTTCCATGGGATGATGTTTGTGGGGTACAAGTAAAACCATCACAATTCAAGATTTCCTCGAACACCACGATAAGCAAAAATTTCCGTGAAAAATCTGCGACTAAGATAATAAGTAGAATACAAAATGGATGGTAACACAACAAGAGCGCGACGCGTGTCCTCGGCTCCCACATAAACAAGCAACATGATGGGGGCGTCATCTCCGACCCAACATCCATGGCCCACAGTCCAGTCTCACTCCCGAAATGCCAAAGAGATATGCGAACGGGGTCACATTCAGCAAACTACTCCAGAAGATAAGATCAGATCAGGCGGGCACCAGCTGCAGAATCTGGGGCAAAGGCATATGGGAATGGCCAACAGACTTTCACACTCTTTCATTTTCTATTTATTCATATATACTCGAAAAAAAAAGGACAGATGCGCAGACCATGAGGATGGGGTCCATGTCATCAGTGTCCTCGAAAAACCTAACAATTAGGCCATGTTGGCAGACAGCAGGATGGTGATGTCACCGATGCAAATTGCGCGCATTTTATATACATTTATAATTTATAGTATAACTAGTCAAAGCGCACTGCGCCGTGTTTGAATTTTTTTTTTGGGAGAAGGCTCCTAGCATTATCCCCTTCCAGCTAGAGCTGTGTCTCTGTGTATATATACCCCCTCCCCTCCCAGCGGCCCTGGCAAAAGTTCGTCAAAGAGAGGAAGCGAGAGGAGCTGAGGAAGAATATATCCATCCACTCCACACAGACACACCTTATTCTCCGCCGTTTCTTGGCCTCCGGAAATCTCCTCCAATCCAATCCAAGTCGCAAGCATGGGCGGGTTCAGCGGCGCTACAGGTCTCGCGGTGTACCGCGAAGAAGACGACGAGGAGCTGTTCGAGACATCGTCTTCGATCTCCGGCGACTCCGACGAGGAGGAGGACCAGTTCTCCGATGGGGAAGAGGGCGCCGCTGGAGCTCTGGAGCACCAGTTCACGCAGCAATCGAGGTCGCAGCAGCCGGTGCGGAGATTGAATTCGGACAGCCTCTACGATCTGTCGTCTATGATGGCACAGCTCCCTGTCAAGTAAGTTATCCATCCGGACTTCTCGTTCTTTTTACAGACAGACATCAAATTGAAGGGGGAAAAGAAATTCTCAACTCTTGTTGTCTGTCCTCTGCAGGAAAGGGCTATCCAAATACTACGACGGCAAGTCTCAATCGTTCGCGTGCATGTCTGAAGTGAGATGCCTGGAAGATCTGCGCAAGAAAGAGACGCCGTACAAGAAGATGAAGCCATCCAGGAGTTATGTAGCATTAGACGAGGAGCAGGACTGTCATAAGCCTGCTGGTCCTAACGGCAGGGCACCCGGAAGTTCTTGCGCAAATCTGGTGGCTCGGAACAACAGCAAAAACATGCTCTATAGACCTCCCCCAATCCCTGTAAACAAAAGTGGATACCATCAGTAGGCTCAAGGACATGACTGAGTGTTGTATCCAGGGTTTCACCACTGTTCTTTTTCTTTTTTTCTTTCTTTCTTCTTTCATTTTATAGGGATTTTGTTGATAGGCGTATTGGCCTGTCTCAGATGTAAGAGGTTTTCCTTCTCTGCTCTCAATAGAGTATCATCTCCTATCTTGTTCATCAGACATTGATTCATGTAAATAAGTGATACTGTAGCCATACCACAAGATCCAGGTAGCTTGGCTATTTTGTCCTCGAAGTAAAGAAACGGGCAATCTTTAAGAAAGGAACGGCTACATACAAATTTGAGAGAAATAGTAATCTGATTACATATTCCAGATTAGACTATAAGAGTATGTAGAGCTCGATTTCAGTGCCTGCCAGCTAAAAAATGCCTTACAGCGCTATCAATTCAAAAATTCTAAACCCAGAGTGAGATCTCACTCCACTGTAATTTTTTGAATGGTGTATTTAGAACCACTTGACTTGTCCTGTGTTGAATACAGGAAAAATGGGGAATCAAAAGAGCAGAAATGAATCCAGTTCAAAACGATTCATTGCTGTTAGAAGGCATATTCATAAATAGCTTGTGCAACTCCATCTTCATCATTAGTGGCGCCAATTACATCTGCCACCGCTTTAGTCTTATCAGATCCATTTGCAAGGGCAACCCCAAACGAAGCTAGCTGCAGCATTTCAATGTCATTTTCTCCATCACCAATTGCCATTACCTTGCACAACAGAAATTGATTTCAGAACCTTGCAACTTAGTTAATAATAATAATGCCTTAAATTGGAGATGATCTTCTTTCAAGTCAAATAGGTTGAACTAGTTTTATTATGTTGTTTTGTTCTGTAAAACTATTGAAGTCATAAAAACAGAAGAGGTTTCACAAACTATGCAAGGGGATAAGTACCCAAAGAAATGGTATTTAACAACAGTAGTGATTAGTCTTGTGTTTCGTTTGAGTAACTACCTCAACCTAAGCTCAAAATATTTCTCATGAATCCATGCTGTGGTTTTGATCCGATAACACCATTCCTTTTTTAGTAACACGTGCTTGTGAAAAATGAGTTAGTGATGGGACCAGGACCAACTGCATCCTCAGACCAAACATGCAGACTAGTTTCAGCGCTACAGGTTGAAGATCCATTTATCTTCTCATTCCTCAAACCGAACACACACAACTCCTCAAGATCAATTAACATGATACACTATTAACATCAGAAGCATTATCACAGCTGCTTCACTGGTATCTCCATGCTTAAACATCTATCATGATTCATGAACAAACACTTGAATGACCAGGATTCGAATGCAAAACTACATGGTCAGAAGTGTTGGAAGAAAAGGTAAAAATGTGGATTGCAGAAATTAGGTACCACTGATCTCATTGATCTAGAATAATGTTTTGGCATGTTAATCTTCTCTGCAGCTATTGCAACGTTCTACCTCAGCTAAGGCTAGCAAGTTTTGATTGATTTAAATGCGTAATGCAAGTATATTAGCTGGGGACTAGATTGGTGTGTTGTACCTCATCTGGACTAATGGAAAGGTGCTTCAACAGAATCCTCACACCATTGCCTTTCGAAGTTGCCGGTGGTACAAGTTCAAGCATATCAGGCTGTGCCTGAACAACATGGGCCCTTCCCTCTATCGCCTTTGCCCAGAATGGTCTCAATGCAGACGAAATGCCCTCAGGAGTTTCAAGGAACAATACTTTCTGAATATGAAAAATATGGGAATGTTAAGCTGCAACTTATCTTAGCATCACAAATCGTGAATACATCTAGCATAAAAAAAAGTGCAATTGATCCAACAGTGTTCCATAAAATTATACATATCTTGTAAGCCTACAGAAATTGGCATTTTTTTTATAACAGAAATTGGTCTTGTTTATGTTTATATCAACTAAATAAATAACCTTAGAAACAGCTACTTGAGCATGGATTTTCAAGTAACAAATTACAGCTATTTGAGCATGGATTTTCAAGTAACAAATTACCTACAGACAGATACTCCGATGCTAATATAGTTTTCTTTGCTGAATAACCTATTCAGATAAATCATTTGATACTTAAATAATAAACACACTTACCTGTATCTCAGCTGTTTCTAAAAGCTCATCAATAGACGGCACTATTTTAGCCTGTAAAAGAAATTCCAACTACATTCAGAATGGATAGGAATACGAAGCCCAAAGAGTGATTAAGAACAAACTGCCAAACCATCATACCTTAGGTTCATGGTATACGTAATGGAGAGAATCGACCAAAGGGTGATCAAACATAGAATAGCAATGATCCTGACTAAATGCTACTAATGGTATCTTGTTCTCCAAAGAATATAAGAGTGCCTGCATGAATGTCAATGATATCATATTCGTAGAAGAATAGGTATATGTTGCCTAACACACTAAAGTAAGGAGTAACGCAAGTTTCTAGATAGATACAGGAGCACCAAGCAAACAGTGTGGACTACAGACAATGGAGAGTAAGATTAGTTTATTCGGATGAACAATTCTGCAAGTTCTTTCTCTTGAGCATTCAGATATTATCTCAACATGAGAGAGTCCTCCATTCTAAATTATAGTTCGTTTTGGCCTTGTCCTAAGTCAAAACTCTCTAACTCTGACCAAGTTTTTAGAAAAACATTAACATCTACAGTACAGTAAATGGACTTTTGAAAATATTTTTCAGATTTAATGAAACAAATTTGACATTGTAGATGTTGGTCAAAGTTAAAGAAGTTTGTCTTAGGACAAAACCAAATGAACTATAATTTGGAACAGAGAGGAAGCTCAGTTGGTCAAGGGTGTGGATGTGTACCCAGACCACTCAGGTTCAAGTCCACATCGAGGCAAATTTGGATGCCTAATTTATTTTTAACAAAATGCCACCTAGTTCCTCCAAGGTCAGTCTAGTCTTTTTTGGGTCAACATCGTGTTTTGTTTTAGAAAAGGCGCATATTATTTTTAGTTCTTGGTTTGAGTGGTGTGTGTTGTACGGGCTCATCCCCTTTTCATCTTAATAATGATACGCAGCTCTCCTACATGTTTGAGAAAAAAAAATGGAACAGAGGGGGTAGCATATAGGATATCATACCAGTGTGCAAGAAAAAAACATGAAAATTATGTACCATCAATTATGGTTGCTGTGATGCATGAATGCAACCTGTTTATGTGCAGACATATTTCCTGATTGTAGTATGACTTTGTTGAGTGGATCCAAAGAAGATATCCACAACTAAATTGCACTTCAAAAGCCACGAGATTTTGAACAGAACAGCAACTGCCCTTCTATCTATAGTCTATACAGCGACTTATGTCTACATTTTTTTCTCTCAAACAAAAACAGTTGCTTACCTCTCTACATACTTCTTGGTCCAAATTTCTTTTATAAATCTGTCTCCCTTCCAAACCATAAACCAACAGACCCTACAAGTGGAAGTATCAAGTATGCACTCGATGAGAGTAGGGATAATGATCACAAGGATAGTCAATGGCATAATTTATGTGATTTGATAAGAATACAACAATATTGTTCACAATAATAATAGAATAATAAACTACATTGACATACATAATTGAGGGGGCATCAACTATCAAATACAGCAGGACACTGAATGAAGGGTAGAAGCACTAAGCACCAAGAATTACAAACATAAATTTTGTGTGTCCAATGCCATCCGTGTTACTGTGTATCATCTCTTTCCAGCTAATAGGGACCTAAGTGAACTGTGTGGAATGGTGTGGAGATGAATTAGTCCCAAACTGGAAGTTTTAAGTATATAGATTATAGATAGACAATAGATACCTTCACCTATGATTGAGGGTGACCATGACTATTTTAGTTATAAATGTTTCTCAATCTCTTCTTTCCCCTAATTTTTCCCCAATTCTCGTGAATTCTGAAAGTGCACAGAAAATGCATAGAGTACAAAAACATACACAATAATCTGCCCTATCATTTTATCACCTCAGATGTAATTAGGGTCCCAATAAGGGCATGTTGTAAGCAATACAAGGTTTCAGTAAACTGAATGTATTGACAATGATCAGGATGTTTAGAAGTGCAGCACTTTCATCACTCGATACAACTAATGGCTAAAAAGACTGCATTTCCCAATAAATGTACTTCATAACAACCTGAAGGAATACACCAGGTGATGATTCTGAAACAATGCCAGTTCTTCCTGATAAGTCCATCATACTAAGAGCGTCAATTACAGCAGGACGTGCCTGATTTCAGAATGATTATGGAAGCAAAATAGTCATCAGCGGTACTGAAAAGATCTAATTCTAAAAAAACAGCCAAGGCAAATAATGTCCATTCAAGCTTCATACAAATTATGTTCAAGGAAAAAAAACTTAATAAATCTGGTCCAAAATATTAAAGATATGTCAAGAAAGGCCTGTATTTGTCCTATTCCAGCAGGAATTAGTTTAAGTCCATTTACCTTTAGATGAGTTTTGCTTTCTTCAAAAGGAAGAAGTAGAGTATCAATGAAAACAGATCACGCAGGGTAAGAAAAAAATAATGCAACATAATCCTTTTCTCCTATGGAAAGTCTAGCTGGTGGACAACTTCTCAGCATGTGAATTCTGTGACAAAGCCATCTTTAAAAGTCTATTTCCAGGTGTCTATTCTTTATTAGTGCTGTAATACTGGGTGCTTGGACCTAACGGAATCACAGGAACAAATGAATTTTTTATGATGCATCCCCTTCCCTCCTGATCGTCAGGCAGTTCTAAAAAAAGGAGATGCTATGGTGCCTCAGCCTCACTGGAGCCCATAAGCTTCAGGAACTGGTGTCTGGTTGTGGTGGTGCGTGATGCCTGATACCCTAGTGTGAGTGGTCCCACTCAGATCATTTCTTTGGTTTTAGGTGATTATCTCTTAAGATATTTTTTTTGCAATCTCCTCTTACCTCCTAGGTAGGTAAGGGCATCACCTTGCACAGGACCGTTTTTTTTCCCTCTCTATATAATATAATGTAATGTAAAGATATGTAACTCTCCTGCGCGTTCAAGAAAAAAAGTGGCATGCCTAATCAAACTTATTAACTATGTCCCTAGACACATAGTCCCATACATGTTTGGTTTTGAAATTAGGTGACTTATTGCAGGCTACAAATTCTCCAAGAGGGTTATATCTTCTGCTATGAAATTACCAAGACAGCATAACTGAGCATTAATTATTTTAATTCCTCAAAAGTTATGATTATCACTTTTGGCATCTTGATACACTAGGCTTAGTAGGCTATATCAAGGTCATCCAGTGGTTTCAATTAAAATAATTAAAAAAATCATATAGCACCTCTGCTCTTTGAATACATTAGTTAAACAAGAGCAAAGAACGTATAATACCTTTCCAGTAGCAATAACTATGTTTACTCCTCTTGACCTAGCTTCCTTTAGAGCTTCTGCATTCCTTGCTGTAACTTGACTTTTACTATTGAGCAGCGTGCCTTGTTCAAAGGAAAAAAAACAATAATAAGTGAAAACTATAGCACATCTAGACTGTAAAGATGTGCAAAGAGCAAATGATATACCATCCATATCACAAAAAATATATTTGAATTTTGGTTTGTAAAATCTTAGGCTGCCAGCTTTCTTCAGACCATTTGTCACTTGCCCTGTAAACATTCTTAGACACCAAGAACTCAATTAGATCATGGGTGTGGTGAGCATTTCTATAACACATCAACTTAGAAAATTCATTAAGAATATACCATCCAATGAATCTGTTTGAGGCTTGCTTGATTCCAGAGCACTCTTAGCTAGACCTTTTCCCTTCCACCTAAGACTTTTTAAAATGAGATGCTCCTCCTTCTCCAATTCTGCTGCAGCCTCATTGCTCGACTCGTGATGAAAACCAAGAAGATGCAATATGCCACGAACCTAATAGAGTAAACAAGTAATGTGTAGAATAATATCTGAAACAGTAGTTCTAAGAGTCGGTGCAGCTATGCAGTTTGGAATTGTGCACACAAATTGAGGTAGATGGTATGCTTGCAATACCTTAGTAGATTGATTATGGTGCATTTAAGTAGAGGTAAACCAGGAAATGTGAACTGAAAAGGTGCTACATTGACTTATTTTGGAATCGAAGGGAATGATATATGAGTTGAATGGTTTGGGATGTCCATATGGAATACACAAACTATAATAAATTTGAAAGGAGCTGTGAGGAATGAAAATCACTAGGTAAGTTCAGGGAAGAAAGATAAAAAGAACCATACCACTAGAACCCGCACTTCATCAAGAAGTGTAACACCTTTCTCCTCAGCCTGCCTTGCAGCTGCCTCGACAGATATTACTATATCACCTAACATTAGCTACATTAAAAAGATATTCAGAAAAGGAGAAGAATATAAGATGTATGGATAAAGCTCACATTCAAAAAAGTATTCCTACTTACAATGGGAACATCAAGATCTGGAATGTATTGGGACATCGAGAGCATATCAGTAGTGCAGTCCTCGCCTCTCCATTCTTTGTTAAGATCTTGGATGGATTTATCATTGCACAGCAATACAGAAACCTCAACCTTATCATACTTCCCAACATCACTTATTGATGTATCTCGGGTGCTGTAGCTGGAATCCAGAAGTCCATCAAGTGCAATCTTCATTGCCATCGGGACATTTAACTTTAGGATTTCTACAATGTTCTGCACGTGCATATGACAGCAAATTTACATACATATATGAAAACTCATCAGTCTGAGAGAAATAGTAGGCTACTAAAACGTAATCACAACAGAACACAAAACAATATGTACATACATAAATAGCTAAATTTAGGTAACCAATAGACACCCAGCTACACACTACCCAAGCAAAAGCCAGAATCACACATCAATTGCAGGTGTAAACTTGGATGTGACCTATATTTTCTCAGGCTACTCATGTCTTGGTCAAAGAAAAGTCTATCAGCAGTGCTACTAGAAGCACTTACTTCCATTTGATGCAAAGGTATCTTTTATGATGTGCACTACCAGAGACCCATATTAAAACTTAACAAAAACTACAACAACCATATAAACATATCTAACAATCAATCACCATGAGGAAACAAAAGCTCAAAAGCCAGATAATACCAGAAGTCCACGATACCTAAACATAAATAGGTGAAATGGCTTGAGTAACCAGGATGCATCAACTACACAAATACGAGCCATTATTACAAGCCAAACACAGTTCTTTTTTTCCTTAAAAATAACCTACATTGTCCTAGACATACATAATTACTGGTGAAAGAGATCTCTACTAAAACATGCACTGAGAGACCTGAAACATGTACGTCCTTAGTGCTTAGGTACTTCTCGGGATGTGCCACTCCAATCATTCATATTGAGAACATGGAGACATAACCAGTTCAAAATGGCAAACATGGTCTTTAATCAGCCAGTTACATAAATGAGCAGCTGCATTGATCAAAACAAAAGGCAACAGTCTTACAGTTCCAAATTGTTCTGCAATATCAGGACAAAGCATGGTGTAACATAATGGTGCGCCAAATATAACAGTTGCAGGATTCGCATCGACATTTCCAATGAACACTTCTAAAGCAGGATGAATAATAAGAATAAAGAGAAGTTCCAAAAAGCGTGATGTGTACCAGCACTTCTGGGTCGTCGGGCATGTCCTCCTCGACGCCTATGCGAGCGACGAGCTCGATCTCGCTCTCCTTCGGCGGGGGGGTGGGGGCGGCGGCGGCGAGGCGTCCTGAGGCTGCGACCGCTTCGCCGACGCCTGTCCGCGCCGTCCCTTGCGGAACCCGCGGATTCCAGCGAGAAACCCTGCGAACGGCGGCGGCGCCGCTATCGAGGGTTCGGGGGTGCCCGTGTGCCCGCGCCAGGACAGCAGCGAGGCCGCGAGTGCAGCCCCGGCAGCGGGGGTAGGGGCGGCGCCGTGGCGGCGGAACGGAGCAGCGCCGCCCCGGGGATGGGAGGCGGTAGCGGGAGGTGGAGGGACGAGCGAGAGGCGAACGGGAGCGCGCGTGACACGATGCGCGCCATGGCCGTGCCCCCGGTCGTGTGGCGGCGGGAGAGAGGGAGGAGGAGGATGGAAGAGGGTTTTGGTTGGGTTGTTTGGCTCGTCCAATTTTGATTCGTACTACGCAACATGCTTCCGCGGACCAGGGTTTGCTCGCACACCTTCACCTCTCTGAATTATGGTATGAAATGGGATCTTCAGTTCCCTTGAGTATTATTTTTTTCCTTTCTATTTCACTGTATGCTTGGCAGCTTGAGCGTTTGGAGGAGTAAATTTTGACGCCTTTCGATTGTTTCACGCGTACATGTATTCCCAGTATCAGTTTGAGACTGCATCTGTTCTGCTCTCGTGCTCGCTTCGTCGTTTGGATATTCCGTGGAATATCTTCCCAGAAAGTGAACAGATGAAGTCATGGGAATCAGCAAAGTACTCCCTCCATCAAAAAATATTTGCAGTAGAAATAAATGTCGTAATTTTTATAAATAATAAATATTATCCACCACGCATCATCGAGAAAGATCTTTGAATCTAGTTTTTTAATAAAATTATTTGAAGATATAAATTTAGACGTATTTTCTATAAATCGAGTCAATTGGTACGAAAATCGAAAACGACAATTATTATCGGAGTAGTACATATTTGCAGTACACCAACACCACCACGCACATCAAGCAGTACGAGAATTTCAGAGCTTGATTGGTTGACTATCAAAATTTGCCACGCCATAGATTTAGCAAGCCATGATTTTGACTAGTAATTGGTTGGCTACCAAAATTTATCAACTACTTACAGTTAAGTTGTCAAATCTTTGGTAACTTTTTTGCCCATGATTTGGCTTGCCAAATTCTTGGTAGGGCAAATTTTGGTTGCCAACCAATCAGACTCTCAGTACCACGTCAGCAGAGTCGAATGCAAATTGACGACAATTTCAGTACAGACAGAAGGAATTAAGTTGCAGGTAGAACAAATTTGTCAATAATCAATCAAATTGAGGTCGATGCCGCCCCGTTGGCTGAAAAGACCTTTTTTTTTATTCCAAATAAACAATGATGCAAATTGCAATGAATCACATGCTTTTGAGAAAAAACAAGGATATTTGACGCGTTCACAGCTCTACACTCTAAAAACTAAACAACCCCTCTGGCTATGCACACAACTTTCTTCCCGATGGCACTGTCATGGCTATAAATAAACTCAGGCTTCTACAAATCCAATTTGGATGATTGCCTATCTAGAGATACACTCTTGATTCAACATGGAAAACTGGAGAAAGACACTACCTAGCAGGCACGAACCTCAGTGAACCGGCTTGAAGCTGGTTCACAATTGCTGTTAAGTTTCAGGGAGCCAAAGAGGCAGGACAACCTCCTCATGATGGGCCTGCGAGTGGCTACTTCCAACGACACAGCATCTTTCCTAGTACCAATATAAGTATCATAACCCTCAAGATCTGCTTCTGTTATGAGGACTGCATCGGTGCACCCAGTGGGGCTGGCTGGCTTAGAAAGCATAATAATTTGAGAAAGTGGTAAACCACTATCTTCGTAGTCAAACTCCATCACGTGGTAATCATCATTTTCTGTGTTCGTACAGCGAGCTTCAGTGGCTTCTAGGAAACAGCCCAGGTTTGTACCCAGTACTGGAAGTTGTCCAGTAGTGAGAGTTCCAAATGAGCTAACAGCCTGCAAAATTGTGTGAACCGTCAAAAAGTGTCTTAACACCAGTAGTGTTGTACTAATAACTTAAATGCACTCACAAAAGACTCCATACCTGCCACTGGGACGGTGCCAAAAGCACTCTAGGCCTAATGGATCGGACATGATCCAAAGCTGCTTCAGGGGTCATGTTCCTGTATTTAATCTGCAAGAAAAGGATTATCAGGAAATTAAACAGGAGCATGCATACTGAGTCCAAATACAAATGTAGTTCATCCTACCAAGTAGCACAATACAATAGTGGTGCTTCGTCCTCTTCCAGCTTTACAATGAACATATGTAGTACCGCCTTGTGAAGCATTCCCTGAAAAGAAGGTAGCGATATATTGAATCTACCAATTTGAAAGCATGTATTCAGAATTTCAAAGGGTAACAAAAATTTTTTTTTGCTGATTGCATAAATCCTAGTTTCTGGCCTCACATAGTACTAATTGTATAACTTATTCTGGGTTGAATGCTTGAATATAGCCTATCACATGTACATAGTATATACTATATATATGCATAACTTTGTGGCAAAAATACCTACGAATTTAGCTGAGCCCAACCTATTATAGATTGCTGTTTGACACAAATCAAGAATTTAGATTATAGACGTGCTTTGATGGGTTATGATTCTAGTTTGTTTGAATGATTTACATTGTGTAATGGCTAGGTTCATTCAATATTTTTCTCTTTCTTAGTGAAATGACACGCAATTCTCCTGCATGGTTCAAGAGAACAAAATTCAATATTTATCAATACGAAATCTACAATAATTTCACATAATTGTCATGCATGACATCATATACAACGACATCTAACAGAACCTTAATCTGGAGGTTGGGGATGGACTGTGCATTAAAAGATAGTGCTGCAGCTTCTTTGTCACCATACCTACCACATCAGAACCTAATTGGCAATTACATACCTAATGACATAAACATTAGTTGACCAGTGATAAAAATAATAACCTGCTTTCCTTTTCTGAGTTAACTGCTACCTGCTTTGCTTCCCTAAGTTTGAGTCAACCAGCACTAACTCTCCTACCTATGATTCAACGGTTACTCTTTGGGGGAAAATCCATAACAAATAGGTACCCCGGATACAAGGAAAAGAAAATAACAGAGAACTGATCGAAGCTGGGGTTATGTTTCACAAAAAAGTATGAATTTGCTATTGCGTATTTTTTTCCTTAAAAAGAAACAAGAAAGGGCAAGAACTTACGGTGGATGAAATCTATGGCTTGAGAAATATCCTCGAATGAAGGTGCAAAGAGGTAATCTCTTGTTGGAATTACCAGGTGCTCAATCTCATTGGCCTAGTAAAAGAAAGCATGTGTTGTTATTTTCTACATGTTTTCTCATTGCATATGCACAACAGTTCAACTGAGTCCCCTGAACTCTGAAATAACATACTATTGGCCAGAGCAGAATCTCAAAATAAGTAGATAATGGAGTCCAGTGTTCTAACATGGCAACTCTAATTTTAAACGCAAATGGAATCACATAACTAGCATAAGACGGAATAGTTACCTGGTATAAAGATGTTGGGACAAGAGTTTCATAAGGTTCATTCAACGTTACGACACCTTTAACTCCAAGCTGCTTCAATCGGGGAACATCACTTGGAAAAGGAACAGCGCCAAGCAAAATAAACTGGATGGAGATCGGAAAAAAGATTAGTCAGAGGCATTTCAGAGTGCACACATTCTTCTGATACAAAATTAGAAATTTAGAATACTAGGTTGTGCAAAGACTGAAGAAAAATGAAACAATTAATAACACCAGTCAAGGACTCAAGGTTTGCTACTCCTATGAAGGCAGGGCTCCAGGGCCCTAGGTTTGTGGATATTCATCCTTGGTACTAAATGATATACCAAATACTAAGGGCCCTTTAGAACGCAGGAATTTTAAAGGAATTGTATACTAAGGGCCCTTTAGAATGCAGGAATTTTAAAGGAATTGTATAGGAGCTTCACATGAATCAGTTTATTTTTCACAAGAAAAACGAAAGAAGAGAGAGAAAAAATCCCGTGTTTCAAAGGACCCTCGGCTGAAACAAACATGCACGTTGACGGAAAGTACCCAGTCTTCTCACAAGTCACAACTGGGTTAGAGTCGGAACGTCTGACAAAAGCAAGCACGTGATGACGTGAACAATCACTGCTCACAGGGGGGCAATGAGGTGATGTATTTCGTCGCTGCTGAGTAGAAGTCACTCTTAAGCACAGACGAGCTTTGTTGGGCGATATATGTCCCCGCTGCTGAGTAAAATTCACTCTTAAGCACAAACGAGGTAACAAAGCAAAGTCAATCCCTGCGTAGAACTCAAATTTAGGGCCACTAGCAAGTGCATAACTTCAGAGGGGAAAAACTGATCAAACACCGACTTTCCGAGCAAGACAAATCCAACATTAACAGTACTGATCTCAGGCACAGGAATAAGCCAATAATAACCACATCGCTACCACTTGCGAGCAAGTTAAATCAGAACGTACAATATCATCCAGAACACTGCTACTAACCACAGAATCCACGCAGAACAGAGCAGGGAAGGGCCAGTACCTGGTCGACGCGATCCCACCACCGGAAGTCCGCCTCGAACCGGTTGCGCAGGACGTTGTAGAGCAGCGTCGGGTAGAACAGCACCCTTGCGCCGGCGCCGACGAGCGCGTGCTTCGCCTTAAGCCGTACGAGCTCGCCGCCACCGCTCGCCTGAGCCTCCTCCTGCTGCTCCTGCTGCCACGCAGGGCCCCCGTCACCGTCTCCCAATTCGCAAATCCTCATTTCCCACCACCACAACAGCTCGCGAATCCGCGCGGCCGAGACGACGCCTCCAGCGTCTTGCTCCCCTTCTACAGCGAGTAGATCCGTGGAGGAACGGAGGAGGAGGGGAATCGGTGGATCGAGACGGTGGGTGGTGGTAGCCTTGCTCGCGCGACCGCGGCCTGGGGACGCGAGAAATGGGACGAGTGATTTTTGTCTAAAACCCCGGGCAGCAGAGGGCGGAATGGCGGAATGCGGAAACAGGTGGCACGGGGTGCTGAATCGGAGGGAAGCAGAGGCGCAGAGCTGGCCTCGCTGTTTTCAGTTGGTGGAGTTATTGGTGGCGGAAACGTGGGTGCGTTTCCTTCTCAGGTACTCGCAGTTTTGCATAATCGCTCTCCTTTTCTTATTGGGTGGGGTAGGTGCAACAACAATTTCCCAGTGTTTCTTTCATGATCTAGCATTGCCTTTATAACATCTCAACTCTCAATTTACGAGATGTAGATATGTTATTAGAAGCACTTCAAAAAATATGGCCGCTTAGCATTTCTAGACATTTCTAGACCTGTTTGGATGCACCAATTTTAGCTGGCTAAATTTAGTTGCTAGACATACAAACAGTCCAGCTAAAAGACTAGTTAAAGTTTAGCTACTTCAACTTAGCTAAACCTAACTAAAATTTAGCTGAGTCTATTAGTTAAAGTATCCAAACACCCTAGCTAAAGTTTAGTTGTGTTTCACTTTGAACTTTTAGCTAGCTAATCTTTAGTTGAGTGAATCCAAACAGAACTTAGATACCACCAACCTTTATCCCAAATTATAGGTCGTTCTGACTTTTCTAGATATCTAGATTTTGTTGTTTATTTGGATATATTATGTGTTTAGATGTATACTAAAACATATATATCTAGAAAATTCAAAACCATATATAAACTGGAACGGAGACAGTCCATTGTTTTATAAAGTATATAATACATATCATATCTAGATGCATAATAACCAGAACGACTTAAAATTTATGACTATGAAGTACTATGTAATCCATATATCAATTTTGCTAACTTAAAATTTATGACTATGAAGTACTATGTAATCCATATATCAATTTTGCTAACTCATTGAGGCAGGGATGTATTTGTGTGGGAAATTGTACTTTGGAGATGCATTGAATAGAGGGACCCTGTAATGCAAGGAGGTACAATAGCCTTGAATTCACCATTCAGTTGATGAGCATCCATCGTGATATGTAGTACGATGTTTTAGGAATCGAATGATTAGTACTCCTACCACTATGTTAGCATAAATTTTCTCATTTAATGTATAGTAACAAATATATAATGTTATGTTTACATGTATATTACGTTATTGAAGATGAGGATGTGACACCAAACTACCATAATAGGAAGTGTGGAAGGCTAAAGTTATGAAAGGGAATATACCTACTCTAGTGTTAGTTGCCTATCGATTAAAAGGATAAAGTCATAAGAGCGAATATGTCTACCCTCATGTTAGTTGCCCATCAATTAGACTAAGAGAAGACATATAGAGCAATACAAAGTATTGCACACAAGTAATAATATGTGATGGGCTCATAATAAGTCAGTTGCCTATCAATTCTAGCTAATGTTGCTATCGTGGATGTACTTCTCTTTTAATGGGTATTATTATAGCATTAGTAGAAAGAACTGCATCTATGACAGCGTGTGAACACGCCTAACTAACGAGACCACGCTAAATCCAACTGTACTAGAAGAAACGCACTACCTACGCATTAGCTTCGATAACACATCCCAAAACATCATTTAGAAGCATGCACAAACACAATTTTGAAATATGTGGGGGGCTATGGCAAGAAACTGCCGAATTAAACAATCGCACGCGTCAATCACTTTCCGAGGGGCACAATTGTGAAACCGCCCGTTTGTTGCCAGACACTTCGGATCGGATATCCATCGCGCCCCCGATCCAATCGGCGCCGTATATTCAGCATTCCAATGAGCCGGCCTCCCCGAGCCCAGGACAGGCCAGCGCCGTGGAATCTGGATCCGACGGCGCCAACTGACATGCCTACGCCCCCCGCATCGCTCTGACAAACCTGCGGCGCGGATTCGAGTTCGAGCCCGGCTAGCGGGTGCGCGCGTGATTGGACCGCGGCGGGCAGCGGCGTCACGCGGGACGTACGCGCACGACCTGCCGCCCCCACGTGGAACCACCCGCTCTCTTCCTGGCGAAGCAGGGCATTGTTGCTCCCGGCCCCGGCGGGCCCCGGCGGGCCCCGGTGGGCGGTGTCGGTTGGACGCATCCCGTTGGTGGATAGGAGTGGAGCAGTGAGGTGGTGAGCCCACGGCGGCTGAGAGCCTCGGGACCCGGGACTGATAATAATGGTTTGGTGGGCCCGAGAAGTGGAGTGATCTGGCGCACGGTTTTTGACTCGCCGATGCCGCCAGCCAGCGCTCGGATTTCGGACTCGGACTCGGACTCGATCAACGGATCCAATACACAGATCCACTGGTGGTCGCTGCTCGGAGTCTAGGAGCGACGAGCGTATTGGCTGGGCAGGTTTTTCTGTGGCATCGGTCTCGCATCCGTCCGTGCTGCCTCTCGGTGCTTGAGAGAACGTCACTGGTTGAGAACACAGATCAAATAAATCCATGTAAATAAACACGCGTGGATAATCCACAGATCACTTTTGTTGTAGACTTGTAAAGGAAGGGCGTCCGGAGAAAAAAACAGAGCGTCGGGGGGCACTCTCTGGGTCTGGGTGCATGCGTCGGATGACGGCATGTGCTCGATCGGTTTTGGATACGCATGAATCTAATGCGGTGCTCACATGATTTAGCCTACTATAATTAGAAGAGTGCTTACTCGCATGGACGCCACTGGCTGGTGCTTGCCTGCTTGGTTTATTCTCCACGGGGCATCTCCAGCCGGCGTGGCGTGATCGATCGCTGTTCTGGAACTGGAATGGAATCCGTGTGGTGTGAACGCCCCCCGCCTCAGATCAGATTCGCCACATACGATGCCCAGCGATCTTTTTCCTCGCTCGCTGAGAGCGGAGTGGACGACGCTGGAGTGTGCGGCAGCAGATGATGCATCGCCTTCGCGCGCGTCACGCTCAGCAGTGCATCCATCGGCAGCGTCACACATGACGATCGCAAGTTCGTGCTTTTTTCTCTCAACTGGCTAGCAAATTGGCCCGATGCTTGATGCACGCAGCTTAGGAACCAATATGAAATGTCACTAATTGGGTATAGTCAGCTATAGGGATTGTACCATCAGTGTTATTTTACGATTTGAATCTAATTTCTGGTGGTTGAAGTATCACTGCAAAAGGGGAAGGGGAATGAGTGGCCACGGCTCGTGGCGAACAGAAAATGCCGAAGGCAAACAGACATAGGCGGGCCAGAAGCAAAAGAGAGAGGAGGGGGCAAAAAAAGAAAAGAAATTCCATTTCGCCGCGTATTTGTACTAGTAGTGGCTGGTGCATGGGCCCATGACATTGCGTGTTTTGAGAACTGAGATGGCGTTTTCAAGAATACGGACGCACGCTATATTGGATATATGGCACTTTCGTCTATTTCGTTTCCATAAGAGCAAGTATTATAAGTCCTACTGGGCAGGCTGTATATTTGTCTACATCAGATGAATCCTAGGTGGAGGAGTGAGAAAGGAAGAGAGAGAACAAAACGAGCGGTTACCTTTCGCCAAGCTGAATCGCAAGCATCGAGGTGAAAACGCCCGCTTTCAGCCCTCCGTCGGCGCTAAAGCTGGCGTTTCGTGGGCCTCCTTCCTTCCCCATGATCTAGTGCGTCGTCACACCTCCATGCCATCCTGTGCCTTGCCTCCACCGCGGCCATATCCTGGACGTCTCTTGCTGAACCGTGCGCCAAGATCCGGCGCCGGCGCCATGCCGCCATAGCAAGCTGTGGAAGGGGACACGGAGACATCAGGCAACAGAGCCCGTCGCCGGCGACGCCGGTGGGGGCGCTGTACTAGCTAGCAGCTGGGGCACGTTGCTGCGACCTGTGGCTGCCCCAGATGTGTTCGAATCTTTTGTGAAGTACAGTATGAAATACAACCATGCTTTATTCGTTTGACAATCTACTGCTCTTGGCTTGATGTGATTGGTCATATATATTGACCAATATATTATCTGATCAATAATATCATGAACAATGTTGTTTGATGAAATAGCAACAAAGATGTAGTGCACATCAGATCTTATGTAATGTAAGTTTTAAATACTCGCAATCTCTATTGCAGCTAATCAAATAGCCAACCTATAATATGAGTTGGTTGTATTGCTGGCTATATGTGACATGGCATGGGCTTACAGCCAGTAGCTGGCTAAATTATTAGCCTTGCACTAATAAAACACGAAACCACGTGTTCGGTGTTCCTCTATTCGTGTGATGCATGTCCTGCCAGGCTGCCAACCTCTAGTGGATGGATATTGCTTATCACATCTCACTATCTCCATTCTCCAAGCATCTTTCGCTTCCAGCGTGTACTCCATTGAGGCCAACTGGGAGGGGTCAAGTGATCAAGTCCGCTCCATGCCTCCATGAAGAGCTCAAGCAAACGTGGTCCACGAGCCATGGGCGTGGTGGAACTCGCCGCGGCTGTAATGTAAACTATATAATAAACTAAAGAAGAAAAAAAAAACACTACCAAAACAATGGTGAATAGCCTTATTTTCCCAGAATTAAGCAAATGGCTACCGACGAAGCAACCTTTTCACTAAAAGAGCATCAAGCCATCAACCAAAGCACGTTCCACTCGAAAATATAAAGAGGAATAATAGGCAAAAAAAAAAAAGGAATGACGTGGATGTTCAATTTTCTTGTGGCTTTCAGCTCATCAAACCCTACTCCATTAGTCATCCATCTTTAGAGGCGTCTGGCCTAAAACATCAACGGAGAATAGAAGAGAAGAAAAATTGTTTTGCCTCTTCAAACTATTGTTATACTCTAATTTTATTTCTCAAAATAAAAAAACCAGACGTCTCACCCTAAACTCTCATATTTGTTTTAAAAATCAACTTTCGTACCTGATTTTTCTAGTTTAATAAACTAGTAGTAAGAGAACGGTGACAATGAACACGCCAGCACTAGACGCCATCTGCGTGGGTGTGGTATACCTAAACTATCTCTGCTCCTTGCCGCCTCCCTAGAGTAGCTGGACCTCTACTCCCGCCTCGCCTATGTGGCTTCGGCTTTTCCACGCAAGTGGACCTCCTCCACCACTACATGTACTACATCCTCTTTGCACCTTGCCCCAATGACTTCCTCTTCTTCGATGAGGCCCTCTTCGACCTCGGCCGCCATTCGCTCCCGTATCACTAGTGCTTTTTCGCCAATGATACCTTTCTCTTCGCTTTCGACTATTGTCGCTTGATGACATGAGGAGGGAAAGTGCGAGTCACTATCTTGCCTTCCCGCCATCATTGGGATTTAATGTGGGCGCACACAGAGGTTGATTGGTTCCTTCGCGCATGAGGGCCTTGTAGCCATGAGAATATTTTGTGTATTAGACTGTTCATGTCATATACATTGGATGTTCTTTGTTTTCCTTAATGCGTGGCAGGACATTATTCTACTCTTAGAACATATATTTTTTTTATCAAAATCTAAAATTTTATTTTTCTAAACTTATAGAATTTCTCTTCTTTACGCAGGACATTATTCTACCCCTAAAAAATTATCTTGCTCAATAAAAGGATATTTTATATTCATGAAAAAGCATTATTCAACAAAAAAAATTATCTCTTGAGTTTTGTTTTAAAGTATTTATTGTTAGAAATAAATTATGCAGTCAAATTTTGATTTGGTACCTGGTATGTAAACTATATTTTTTCCAACTTTCAAAATGTTAGCACATGATGTGCCGATGTAAATAGTTTTCCAGTTTTTTTTAGTTCAAAACTTCAAATAGTTTTCTAGTTTTGTAATTGGACCTTGCATGTATTTCCACACAGAAATAGTCAATCAAATCAAACACGTAAAAGCCCACGTAGGTGGTCGTGCGATTTCGGCCCACAAGCAGAAACCGTGTGTCGCTTCTGGGGCCCCGCCGTTGCAAGCCTGCAAGGCTGCAACCCAAACGGCAGCCCGCTGCCACCCCAAGTCCCCAACCTAATGGCAGCTTGTCAAAGGCTATCCGCACTCATGATCCTCTATTTTTATTTTCTATATATTCTGGTCATCAAAAATCTCTCATCTATATATGTTTCTTCCGCACTCATCGTCCTCTATATCTCATACTCTATACCAACAACCAATAGCGGACCCACTTGTCATTCTCTTTAAATTTTATCCAAATATGTCCATGTGAGATCTTATTTTGAAGGATTTATTGAAACAAATTTAATGGTGTAATCAGAATTTAATTTAGTTTTTTTCGTTTGTGAGTTATAGCATTTTTTGTTTCTTGTAAAAGATGGAGCCCGCCACTATCACTCTCACCTCTCTCCTCTCCCTCTCTCCCGCATGCATAGCACAAGTTCCCGTACTACCGCCACATTTGCCGGTTCAGAGGCAGTACACTATTTTAGCATACACGATAGAGCATCCCGTTGCAGCATTTTCTTCTCCAAATCGATCCTGCAGGTCCGTTTGAAGGAGTCCAGTGCAGATAGCCTAAGGCGTTCTCCATGCACCGAATACATGTTGTCCGATTCAACTTGGCAACAGGTACGTACCTGATGGGTATCGGTCACCCACACCCGCACTCGTTAAATTGTACCCATCGGGTTACCCGTACCCGCAGACGGGTAAGGAATTCGTTCCACACCCGCACCCGGTGGGTAAATTTTACCCGACGGGTAATCCGTACCCGCGATCACACCCGAAAATTACATAGAAATATCATTTTTTAATAAACAATATATAGAAAGCTCACAAAAATTTAGGAATTTTCACACCACCAAATACAACTTCATCCAATATGTATATACTAAGTAGTGTTCACATAGACTTGGGATAAATAATTAGGTTATGTGGGCTAAATTGATTATGATTGTTAGTTAATTATTGCGGGTATTTTTTACCCTCGGGTACACGGGTATGGGTAGTATACATCCGTACCCATACCCGCGTACCCGATGGGTAGAGGATTTCTTCCAGTAACGTACCCACGGGTAAAAAAATTCACCCACACCCGCCTCTTAATCGGGTAAAACCCGTCGGGTACTCGGATTTCGGGTACTCATTGCCATCTTGATGTCCGATCCCAAAAAAAGAGCATTTCTATCCATCAGTCGACTGTTTATTTTTTTTTAAAACCAAGTCAGCAGCTTTATTTATTCAGGATTGTTACATCACTACTCAAGAGAGCTAAAATAAAAGTAGGTGGTTCATCGACCTAAGTACAAGTCTACTTATATTGTAAAGCTCTCTTTGCTAGACTATGTGCCGCCTGATTTACCTCCCTACTGCAGTGCTCAATTGAGATCTCCTGAAATCCGCTCCATATGATATTACACTCATCATATATCGCAGCTACCAAATTTGCCAAAAACCCTCCATCCTTCATTGTCTCTACCATGTCAGATTGAATAATAAGTCGACTGTTTATTTGTTTGTCCTCAATCAACTCTTTTTCATGCGTTGTGCTGTGTCCGTGGGCTGGCTTTCCATCCTGGGCTAGCATCTCTTTTCAATCCGATTTATTGGGCCGTGTACGTGCTGTGTAACTGGAAAATTGTTTTTATAAGGACCAGGACTGCTGTTCTTTAATCCTTTTGTGCCTGGTGGAGCAGTTCGATTCCTCGAATATGGAACAGGCAAAAGTATTGCTTAAACAATTGCAAAAGGCTGGTGGCGATGGGCCACAGCGGTGCTATAATTCTGGTTGAACTGGGCCACGACGATGTTACTATGATTCCCTGACTCGTTCCCACGGAACAAAGGACTCTGGGGGTGGGGGGCTCCTCTTGAGTCTTGACGTGTGTCGTTGTAGTACCTGGTTTACGACACAAAACAAGTGGCAACGGTTGTGGCACTCGATTCGCCTGAAGACGTTAGATTTCTGTTGCCTTTTGGTTGGCAAAACCAGCGTAACCCGCCTTTGCGTGCGATCTATCTATGGGAGCGCATACATAGTTGGATTTGATTCCGATGGCTGTAACAGTTCTAGGCGCTGTCATTAATCAATACCATGGTCCAGATTCCAGAAGGATGGATGCCTCATGTCGCTCTCATTACCATGCATTATCTGGATTCTGGAAGGATGCCCCGTGTGTCCGATTGGCGCCCCAACTTCTTTGATTCCAGCTCCAGAAGCTGGACCGCACACTCGTTCGTCTTTGGTCTCTAGTCGACTCCTGCTTTTCCTGACCGCGTGAAATGGACCTTTTCGTTCGTTGGCTACACCTACACGGACGTGGATTTGTAGCAAGTTTGTAGCCTGTTTTGGGCTTCTTCTGGCCACCGGGAATGGACCTGGGACCCTGAACCTTGACTGCGTGGTCGTATTATGCTTCACACGGCTCGCGTTATTATCCATGCAAAGATGCACCTGCGACGACTTGTTTATTTCTGATATGCTTCGTGTTTCCCGGTGGCGACGTATGTACTCGCGCACGGTGGCCGGTGGGTGGATGCATCGCGCGCAGCCGCGCACACCGTCCATTTCTGAAAAGGGGTCGCGCAGTCATGTGCCGAGATGCGCGAGTGCCAGTCCCCACGCGCCCCGCTCGTGAACTCCATGGCCGCCTGTTCCGTATGCAATGAATCCAGTCGGCTCCGGCAGCAAAGCATACCTTCAAAGATGTATAGAAGTTCCAAAAACAACATGTAATTGGAAATCATATGGAGTGTCTTGAATTCGTAGAATATCCAGCTCGGGCAATATGATGGTTTTCTACGAGGAGAGAACAAGAGTATGATCAGTGGCGGAGCCAGGAATTATATATAGCAGGGACCAAGCAATAAAATAAATATAATATAGTATAGTATAGTATAAATGCCAATATGACAATATAAATATATGTATAAATTGGGTTAAATTATATATTAAAACACCAAAATCTCTATTTAATAATTAATTATGTATGTAGAGACAATTTTGCGATGAAAAATAGAACGATGAGCATAAATGGTAAAAAGGAACTAACATGTTTCATTTAAATTTTGCTCTGCGCGTCTGAATCAAATCGAAGTCATCAATAAGTCTGAATCAAATCGAAGTCATCAATAAGTTCATCTGTTGTAAATTTCACTGCAATCTCCTTTTTAATGTGCGAAAGTCTATGGATCTGTAGACGGAAATCTCCTTTTGAACAAAGAATAACATACCTGCGTGTGCGTGCTGCCTGAAAGCCTACTTGCGTGCTGCTGTGCTATGCCTGATCTGTAGACGGAAATCGAACGCCGGAGGCCGGACGCCCGGACAGCGCAGTGGCGATGGCGCGGCACCGGCGCCAGGCGGCATTGCGGGTTGTTCGCGATCGTGCGTGGCGTGCCCTCGGCGGCTCGGCCCTTGGACTCCGGCGGGTTGGGCTCTCAACTCTGTAGACAATAGTACAATACAATACGTACATGTACCATGGGCCTTGCTTCTTGCTCTTGGGCCATACGCAGCACATACATGATACACATAAGTACTAGTTTTTTGCACCAACATTGGGTGGGGCCATGGCCCCTGCTAGCCCCCCTGCCTCCGCCGTTGAGTATGATGTTGTTTTCTTCTCTTTTTAATTAACTAGATTCTCAAAAAAAAAATTAACTAGAAGGATACTCGATGTGTTATTGCGATAGCCACAAATGATTTAAAATAAAACTAGACTTTGGTACTTATTTATTTACATGAAGTGATAATTATTATTACAAACAAATGATTATTGGATGGTGTGGCACATTAACGCAGACAACTAAATTTGTGCATGCTGGCTCGTGGATGAAGAGATAACTATCATAATTGCACGCGCTAATAAGCTACTAACATGGCTACCTTGCACGAAGAGATAGACATGCTAGTAGATGCATAAATAGCTTAAATGAAGAAATAATCATCATAATTGCATGTGTTAATGGACTTACTAATGTGGATAGCTTGCACGGAGAGATAGACATACTGAGTTTTTCTTTTTAAAAAAGAAATTTCGACCTATCAAAAAGGAATGATAAAACACAACAAATGCCATTGATAGATAGGTCAAATGCCAGTTCTTTGACCCTGTATAAATGACAGACGCACAGGAGAATTCGCTTAAGCTAAGCTACCAAATCATCATTCATCTATTCAAAGGATATATATACACATATTATCTGTACAAAATCCAAAAACCAGTCAACCCCATAAACAATCGTCCGACGAAGAAATCACAGAAGAATCGCCTCGTATGCGGCCTCCACTTCATCATCAGCAACGCCGGCGTCACCGTCACCAGACCAGACCCACCCTGTCGCGGACGGCGGACGGCGGACAGCAGAAACCATCACACCAAACCGGAAACCACCCTTCCCTCCAGAACTCCAGACCATTCTCGCCTTTCCCCTTCTCCACGCTTCTCCGGTTCTCCCCTCGCCGACTATTTTAAACCCACGCTTCTTTCTTCTTCCGGTCCCCGTCGGCTTTCAGAGAGCAAACCATTGTTTTTTGCCCCGCGGGAGATCCACACATCCACAGCCGAGCAGCGGAGCTCGATCGCGAGGCTGCTAGAGAGTCGGGGATAGTTCTGAGCTCTCCAATGGCGTCGTCCCACATCATCCTGCCCAAGGAGGAGGAGGAGTCGGAGGCGGCGGCGGAGGCCGGGTTGGGCGTGGCGGTGGAGGCGGATCACGACTCCCCAGCGCAGCGGCCGTACCAGGAGCAGGCGCCTGGGAAGGCGGCGCTGCCGTTCTCGGCGACGTGCGTCCGGATCTCCCGTGACTCGTACCCGAACCTCCGCGCGCTGCGCAAGGCGTCGAGCATGGCGCTCCACGATGATGACGCCGCCTTCGTCAAGGTCGAGGAGGGCGACTACGGATATATACTCGACGACGTCCAGCACCTCACCGACTACCTCCCGGACCTTCCTGTGAGCGCCGCAACCCCGCATCCCGTTCTCTCTGGTTGCTCCGTTGCCCGATCTGCTCTGCCTGGGTGAAAAATGCTAGTAATACTATGAAATCCAATGATGGAATTGGGGATCGTTTTGGGCTCGATTTTCTGTGAGTAGAAAATATCGTTGCTTTATAAACTGAAATGGCGGCTTTTTAGCTGAAGCAAACAAGGTTTATGTGATATAAGGGGCGGTGGTTTTATTTGGGGATGTTTCGGGATTGGACGAGGCGCGAGCTGCAGTTTTTAATAATTGTATATGATGTGTCAGTTTCGTGACTCATGTCAGGCGTCAGCGTGCAGGCATCTCGTTAGCTGGGTACTACTATGATCCAACAAAAATGTAATATTACTCGTCTCCGATCTAAAAATTGAGACTGTCGTGTGGATCTCATGTCTCCTTGCGTCTATGACTTTATGTTTGTAGGTTCTTTTGTTAGATTTCTTGTTTCCATGCTTCTGGAAGGAATTGCTTGTACTAGTTGGCAACCTGTAGAATTACTTACTCCCTCTGGCCACAAAAGGATACGATTATCACTTTTTGAGAACTCAAACTATTTGAAGTTTAACCGCAATTATATATAAAAAAGCACTAGCATCTATGATACAAAATAAGAACCATTAGTTGATTATGAAATAATATTTTCATAGTAAATCTAATTGGAGACATAAATATCAATACTATTCGCTATAAACTTAGTCAAAGTTAAGCTAGTTTGATTTCCACAGATCCCAGTATCCCACAGTTCATCCTTTTGTTAACAGATGGAGTATATTAGTTGGCAACCTGTCCTCGCTGGTGTCAATCATCTAGGTGTCGATTCACAGGAAACATGGCATTTCACCTGTTTACTTGTCTATTTTTTGTTTAACTTCAAGTTAAAATGAAGTCGTTTTTGAGGTGACATCATAGTGGTTTATCTAATAATCTAATAGTTTCTCTTTTTGATTTTCGTGGCAGACTTTTCCTAATCCTTTGCAAGATCATCCAGCCTACTCAACTGTCAAGTGAGCATTTCTTTCTATTTGACTTTTCTTCTTCTTACTGATAACATCTAATTATTCTAGTTGTGCGATCTGTCAAACTGAACTTTCTATTCACACATTCACCAGGCAATATTTTGTCAATGCAGATGATACAGTCCCTGAAAAGGTAAAATATTATCAGATACGATTGTTGCATATGTCAATATTGTTTGTTTGGGTGGTGATTGATGAAATGACATGTTCTTTGTACTACTGCAGGTGGTTGTTCAGAAGAACAGTCCACGAGGAGTTCACTTCCGCCGTGCTGGACCTCGTCAGAGGGTATGACACCTTCGATGCCTATACCATTTGTGAGAGCAATGCAATATTTTCATATAGTATATAACATAAATATTCAACCCTCAGGTGTATTTTGAGTCAGAAGAAGTGAAAGCTTGCATTGTAACCTGTGGAGGCCTTTGCCCTGGGCTCAATACTGTCATCAGAGAGTTGGTGTGTGGCTTGTCCCACATGTACAATGTTACCAATATCTTTGGAATACAGGTTTGATTCGTTCCAGATTACCTATATCGATGCTAGGTGATATACTGTGCTGCTATTCTTTCTGCAGTCTTTAACTGGTTCTTTCTTCCTTTCTTTTTGAGGAAAAAAATGTCTAGTCTTGATATTTGACATGTAAAACACTTGCAATAAATATAAATAAATATGAATTTGCAAATATAAAGTCAATTAAGAATTCATTTTGGTTGCATTGTAATGAAATAGTTGCAGGTTCTGGAACTTCAGATTTTATTGTCTGACGTAAGAGCACAATTTTTGTGATGCACATTACCAATTGTTATGAACTTTGTGCCACCTAGTGGTTTTGTCATGGCAATGTATGCATCATGATTGCAATGAATCAGTGCGATAAAACATCAATCCTTATTTGTAGTCTATCCATGAAACGTCTCTGTTATCATGTAACATGTTATAAGCAATTTTGCAGAACGGGTACAAGGGGTTCTATTCGAGCAATTATCTTCCCATGACACCAAAGAGTGTGAATGATATCCACAAACGAGGTGGTACAGTTCTTGGAACATCACGAGGTGGCCATGATACCAAAAAGATCGTTGACAACATTCAAGATCGTGGAATTAATCAGGTATGTGCTTACTAATTTGTGTTTCTTTGTGTACCCCTTATTTTGGAGGTTGAGTAAATGTTGTTCTTTACCACATCCAGGTGTACATTATAGGAGGAGATGGAACTCAGAAGGGTGCATATGAGATTTACAAGGTAATCTTCTCACTAGTATGTCTGCCATATGTGGTTCAGAATTTCAGATACTGTCAGACCACATCATTTGCGTATTTCTGTGACGTCTGTTCAAGTGCACTCAAGCAGTAGGGATTATGAATGTGCTCAATTTATGTATATATATAGTTAGATGTTTTTATGGACAAATAGCACAAAGAATTGTAATCCAGAATTTAATTCTTTTATTATGTTCTTTTATTAAATTGCCGCAGGAAATTCGGAGACGTGGTCTACAGGTAGCTGTTGCTGGTATTCCCAAGACAATTGATAATGATATAGCGGTAAATTTTTTGCTACTTGTTCTCCTTTCAGCTTGCAGAGATGCTTTTGCTGCATACCTCAATTTGAAAGACTAGTGCAGAGATCTGGAGTATGCTGATTATTTGTTTATACATTGCTAGGTTATAGACAAGTCATTTGGTTTTGATACTGCTGTAGAAGAAGCCCAGCGTGCCATTAATGCAGCTCATGTGGAAGCTTCAAGTGCTGAAAATGGGATAGGGTTAGTGAAGCTTATGGGTCGCTATAGTGGTTAGTTTTCCTGCCTACAAACAGAAGAATGTTCACCCTTTGTCAAAGTGTAGTAGTTTCTTCTTTTCTTTTTTTTTTTTCCCCTTTTCCTTTTTCTTTTTCTTTTTTGCGTGTTTTGACTATTTCATTGTGTTGTCCTTAATGTGATATCTCCTTGATGACGCAGGGTTTATTGCCATGTACGCTACTCTTGCAAGCAGAGATGTGGTGAGTTAATGGCTTCTATTTATGCCTCAACTATCCAGTCAATATTGTGTAGTTTCTTCAAATGACCTATTTTACGTATTTGGCCCTGTTGCCCTTTTGTTTTCTGTCACTGTAAATACAACCACTTAATATTTTGATACACACTTATCTTCTTTGTAGATGGAGCTAATAATTCATGTCCATCTTATTGTAGGACTGCTGCTTGATTCCTGAGTCACCCTTTTATTTGGAAGGGGAGGGTGGACTATTCGAGTATATAGATAGGAGGTTGAAGGAGAACAACCACATGGTTATTGTCGTGGCGGAGGGAGCAGGACAGGATCTTATTGCTCAAAGTATACCTGCTGCAGATCAGCAAGATGCATCTGGAAATAAGCTGCTGCTTGATATTGGTCTCTGGTTGACTCACAAGATTAAGGTACATTCCTATTAGCCCATTTTCATCACTATAATCCATCTTGATTCCACCTTTTGTAACTAACGCTGCTTGAAAGGGCAGCTTGACGTGCACTTTCTGAGCATCTTTCTAATTTTCACTAGAACTGCAATAATGTAACATGGCTGTGACATGTCTTGGGTTTGAAACAAGTCTACTGTAGGCAAGTAAAAATGAAACTGTTGATAGGTTTAACAACTTAATGTCGATGGAAAAGATAGTGTGAATTTGTATTGGGTTTGAAATGAGTCACTGATTAGTGTTTCTGTGGTGTTGCTCCAAAGTTTCTCTTGAGTAATTATTTGTTGTTGCATTATTGCTTTGTAGGATTATTGCAAGAGCAAGAAGATGGAGATGACTATTAAATACATAGGTAATCGTCTTCTGTTTACTTTGCCAAGACAGTGTTAGTTTGTAATTTATAGTGTGTCAAGTTTTCTGACAAAGTGCCTGCCACTTTTTATGTAGATCCAACTTACATGATCCGTGCTATTCCAAGCAATGCATCTGACAATGTCTATTGCACACTGCTCGCACATAGTGCCATTCATGGTGCAATGGCAGGATACAGCTTTACAGTTGGAATGGTTAATGGCAGGCATGCGTATATACCATTTCATGTGAGTATAACTTTCTGCATCCCTTTCATAAACAGGGATAATATTAGTATGCCCCTTTCTGCCTGTTTTTCCATTATCGAAACATGCAGAAGAAAGGGAAATACAAGGGAAAGGGAGCAAGCTCCCAAACCAAAGCACTCTTTAATAGAAATTACAAGGTTTTACCATGCTCACAATCATGCGATCAGAACTACCCAAGGACAGTAGCTACATGTCATCCTTAGATGCCTGAACTTTCCAGTACATTTTGACACAATCTTGCTCACTGCATACCCGATTCAACTCAGTGTAGTGCTGAACTAGTCTTGTGCTCGATTCAACAAGTGCATAAGGAATCTACACTAACCAGTAGCAACATGTTGCACTGCGCTAGGTTTGAATTTGCAGAGCACCTTGGTAGACATTGAAGCCTAACTAAAATTTCTTCTGTATATTTGCTTCCGAGAGAGTTGTGGTATGTCATATGGCAGGAAAGAGAGTTGCTTCCATATGGGACAGAACAAATTCCTCCCTGTCTTGCGTAATGTTACTTTTGCAGTGTACATGACTAAATTTATTCTGACCACAGAGGGTAACATCTACAAGGAACAATGTGAGGATAACTGACAGGATGTGGGCGAGGCTGCTGTCTTCAACCAACCAGCCGAGTTTCCTGAGCCAGAAGGACATCGACGCCGCCAGAGAAGCCGATAAGGCGGCCAACCGCATGAAGAGCGGAGAGGACGCGAAGAAGCAATCTGCACCAGTGTTGGCAAATGGTGAGAAATAGTATGCTTTTGACGGCTCTTTGTTGTGTACAGTAGCTGCTGCAAACTGGCGGAGGTCAGTAGGCCAAAACTGCGAATTCTATGAGTTTTGCTTCCATTTGCATCCGAACAGTATTCACGCAATAAAAGCTTCGTAGTGTGTATTTGCATTAGTAAACATTTGAAACAAATGTACAAGCTTGGATCAATTGTTGATTAATATTTTATCAGGCAGGGTGTAGTATTTTTGAGTTAGTTTGGTTATGCGTTTATGTAGCCACGGGCCTTTTTTTTTATGAAACAATGTTATTTATTTTGGAGATTTGGCTATCATAGATTTTGGTGATTTTTTATAATTGTAATAGAATAGCTAGTAGGTACTTAGTCATGGAGAGTGTGGTATGGTATAAATTTCATAGCAATTAAAATAGAGAAAAACTAACTTTATTAATTATTTTTAGAGGATTTTAGAAAAATCTAGATTTATATTTGTAGCAATGAAAACTTGTATTATTTAAGTTATATATTATCCTAGATGTTGGATAGAACTATTTTTTTTTTTTATTAAGAGAGAGGAGCATTCCATGTGTAATTTTAGTATAATAATATGGTTATGGTCGATAGATTTATATTTATAGAAATAAAATTACAAAAAAAATATGTGATATTATGTATCTAGAGTGTGGTGCTAGTTGTGTAGAGTTCAACAAACTTGGTTTGGTATTTTTCTGATTTTTATTTGATTTGTTATGATTTCTACAATATTTCAGCCGGTTTTGATAAATAATAAATTCCCTGGAAAATGGAAAAGGCCATCGGGCCCAATTCGGCCCAACGGCGAGCAGGGAGGCAGGCCGAGGCCCATAACATGGCCTGAGTAGTTGCGGACCGCGGATTCATTTCAGTAGAGTTGGAGGTTTTTTCTGCAAAAATACATGAGAGAGGGAGGTGGACTGCGGGTTGATTCATACAAAGTTGGAGGGCTTTTTTGAAAAAAGGCCGGGGAAGGCACGATCTCGGCCATCCGGCCGCCCGATCCGACGGCCGGGAAATGGAGGCGACGTGGCCCTCTTCCATGGCCCGAGCTTGGCTCAGGTTTAGAGATGTAGAGATACTGGTGTTCAATTTACTTGTGTTGGTCGTATCGTATGTGCCCGACTGCCCGACCTCCAACTCCATCCGCTGCCGTAGCGGTTCACGGCAGTTGCCACAAGAGAGACTCAGGTGTGAGCGGCAGCTCTTCTACTAGAAAGTTTCCTGTGATCGTGTCTCCGGCGCGACGATATCACGAGAGGTTACTCTCCGCTGCACAACAAACTAGCTGGCGATCGTCCATGGACCACGATCCTCTTTGTTCTGTTGGGCTCAACTCAAGCTGTATCTTACTTTCGCCCGAGTGCTGTGCACGTCGGTCGTTGTGCGCTTGCTGGTCAGCAGGTTTCCCTGATGGCCTACTACGTTTTTGCATGGGGATTGGGAGAAGGCACCGACGGCGTCGAATCGCAACCCGCGGCGCTGACACAACCGCAGCAGCCGGCGACCGCAGTTCCTGTTCCACAGCCTGCAAGACCGGACGTCGACAACGCGAGGGCACCTGACTCCAACACTGCGGATGGCGCCGGTGCAGCGGCAGGTGATCAGGAGGAGCAGGCGAACGGAGAAGCAGAAACCGCGGGGACCGACGTTGCAGGTGGAACCGTGACGCAGGCGGGGGTGAAGCCGACGCCCGGAACAGACACCCCCACGACACCACCTGAGACGCCAGAGCGCGACGCGGCGGCGCCGGCGCCTCAAACCGAACACGCACAGGCGGCCGAGATGGAGCCGGACGTCGACACCGCGAAGCCCGAAAGGTGCACCACGCCGCCACCGCCGCCGGTGCACGACTCGGAGGGGTCCGACACGCAGAGCGCCGACGGCCGCGGCGGGAGCCCGATGCACGGGATGCAAGCGGGCGCGGGCGTGAAGCGGGACGTGGCTGCCTCCATCTCCAAGTCGAGGCTGTTCGCGTTCCGGTCCTTCACGCGGGACAAGAAGGTGATCAAGTCCGTAGGGGCCGCTGCAGACACGGCATCTCCAGATAGACACAAGGGGGGGAGGCGGGCGCGGAGAACAAGGAGAAGGACAAGGAGAGGCGGAAGAGATTCTGGAAGTGATCGAGGTGGTGTGCTACTTTTTGCCATGCACGTCGTGCCGGGCACGTCAGACACAACGATGACTAGTAGGATGCATAGTAGCGGTGCAGTTTGACTCTAGTTAGCACCATGTAAGTATCATGATATATATGTATATAACAGTTGAACGATGTCATGGCTTTAACCTTTTTGACATCATTTTCTTTTCACTCTCGCCGTCCAGAAAATGTTTTCAAGATCAGGACAGCAGTACGTTGATGAAAGAAATGGGTTAATCCCATTTAAATTCTAGTGTAAGGACCAGCAATTTAAAAATCTAGAGTTCTTCGTAAAAAAAATACAGTACAAATCACAAACGGTGGATAAATCCCACCATTTATCCCTCGATATTCTATCTATGAAAAGATCCAATATCAGACCATGCTAAGAAAGGTTTATCATTTTGCAATACTTCTCATGTCAAAAAACTGAGTGCGGATTTGTGTAGGTACAGAACTACATATATGGTTCAAGAAATCAGATATTTTAACTCTACAAGGGCATGGATACGAAGACATGCTCACTCAAGGCAAACTATAATATCTTGATGAAAGATCACTAGATGTTTCCAAACTGCTGCTGCTAGCTCCACCAACACCATTGGTTCCTGCGGACAATGGAAAGCCAGAACTGCCAAGGCCTGATCCAGTGGGCATAGTTGCCCCCATGTCCCATGGAGCAGCTGAGGCTCTCTTCTCAGATCCGTTACTCAGCAGCCCAACAACCACAACATCTGAAAGATTGGCCTTCTTTGCTGCATATAATCATAAAATGATGAACACTCATAAGCAACTGTACCGAGTAATCTAGCCTATTGTTGTCTTGCAAACTCATTAGTGCTTAATTCTGTATGGCATCTTTTATATGTAAAAAAATTTACACAAAGTACAGTCTTTAAGTATGTTCCTCATCGTTTTTATTAATAGTCTATAACTGCGACTCATGATATATATTAGTATGCAGTTTTAGCATGTACAGAGCTGGAACTGTAACTAATGCTATGATACATTCATACAGCTAATAAAGTTTCTAGGAAAGCATAAATGCAGATGCGCCACCAAATAAATGCATATACAAGAAAATGGGTTATAGAAGTACATACGGGCAGTTATATTCAAATCGATGAGGCCACGACTCAAAGAATCAGCCCATATGCCAGACTTGACCTGAAACGCTCCTTTCTTCACATCTGGTTTTGTGGGTAATTTGTTCAAGGATTTAATGTCACTTGCTTTAGGCGATTCCGTATGAGAAGTGAAGGCACCAAAACTCAGCTCCTCTGAAGGACTATGATTGGAACTTTTGACACTTACAGGAGGATCATGCCTCGGTTCATTAAAATCTGAACCAGTATTTGGAGAGAATGCATTGAAGGAGTTGGATCCATCAAGATTCCTCACAGCAATTGCAGCAAAAGGATCAAAATCTGCAGCAACGCAGTGCTGATGAGTGGGGTTTTTAGATTTGGCTGGGCTGTCACGCGCTGGGAACTCTGTGTCTGAAGGGACTGATGTTCTAAAGGATGGTTGGAAGGAATCGAAAACAGAGGCTGGAAGAATGTACAAGGGAAGATAGATTATGCTCTGAGGATTTATTAGAGCTTCCGCATCCTGAGAATTCTGTATCTGAATTAATGGAATCAGCAAATGATGATCTGCCCGCAAATAGATCAATAATGTCCTGTGATGACATTCGGGAAGAAGCAGTGAGTTACAAAATTGATGTTAATATACTAAGCAATTGTAATTGTCAAGTGTTTCATTAATCAAGCATGTATAGTTCATATAAACTATGATACATTTTTGAACTGCCGAGCAGATAATTAATTATTGTCATTGACAAAATGGGTCCTCACAAAAAATCCTTATGAAGTCTTATATCCATTTACTGTGAGAAGATTTGTATCATATTTATGTAGGGTAAATCATAAACAACCACAAGATATGTAAAACTAAGTGAATTATTAAAAGGGTATCAGTAGGTACTAGATTAGGGTAAACCTGTGCGTGAGAACCAGTTGCTGGAGCATTAGCAGAATGGAAATCTGCATTGGCAAATAAATCAACTTCTGGAACAGTAGTAGTTCCAACACGTGGCAGTGCTCTGGAAGTAGATGCAGTGGTGTCAACAAGGTCATCCATTAAGTTTGGTCCAAAGAGATCCACATGATTCGAGCTCACATTAGCTATTCCTGATGCATTTTAAAGGTAGAGGTTAAGTATAGTGTCTGACAACGAAACGATGGATGTGGTCAAATTGCAACAAATCTATACAAAAACGATGGATGTGGTCAAATTCTGACACAAGCATCAAATCTATAGAAAATAACAATGGCGCCACAAGTACATTCTAACATAGGAATACGGACCAGATGTGGAAGGTACTCGTGGGTTGAAGTCATCATCATCTTTATTCGCTTTTTCGGTGAAATTGTTCCTCTAGATGTGGAATGAAGATTTGATGATGGTTTCAGGTGTGATGTTGGGGAACCTTGATTTCTACAACATATCAGATATCTTTCAGGATGACACATATCACAATTAAATCAATTATCCAAGAATTGTTCGCTGAAGGGATTCTGAAGTAAAGAGTTACCTCTTGTGACGCCCTTCTCCCTTTGTTGGCTTATAGTTAGTTGCACTGCCACTGTAGCTATTACTGGATGTGTCAGCTTCTTTTAAACTCTGTGTGCTCCCATAGTGACTACCAGATGAGTAGCTGCCATTGCCAAATGATGCCGCGCTTGACTTATACGTTACTGCAGTTGATGACAAACCAAAGTACCTAAATGTATGATCCATGTAAAGATGAGATTTCTGCAAAGAATACTGTGCTGCATCAGTAACTCAGAAATGAATGACCCACTTATCCCTAGTTGCAGCAGCCTTCTCTCTGATTTGCTGAAGTTTCTCCCTATCATCCACAGTAGCTAGAATATTTTCAGCTTTCTTTCGCACATTGAGCCCAACATCTTTTCCATTAGGCTCCACATACTCGAAACTTGTAAGTTTCTTCCCGAAAGGCAAACATCAGATGAAATCAGGTGTTATAAGCAGTGAAATTTGAATTGAACAAACTGATGACACATACCGCAATCTGTGAGCTATTGTCAATAATTTCGTCGACAACACGTTCAGTTCCATTAGCCAGAAGATACTCAATCACAGCCAATGCCTGCAAGTGATATAAAGCAAGCAATCAAGTATGGAGGAACAATCTAAACACTGTATTGATCAACAATTTAACTCCATATTATTCATCTCTAAAAAGTTGACCTTATAAACATGGCGCCAATTTGCACCAGTGTTCCCCAGACGTTGCCACAACACATTCATGATCATTGCACATTCATCACTGCAGAAAAAAAATGATAATAGAACGATAAAAAGAATTACAACAAATTTAAGAACAAGTGAGGTGGGGAGAAACTGAGATTTGGCACCCACTATCTTTTGGTGGCCCGGGCAATGTCAGCCAAGTCGGAGCCGTGAGGACCCCACGGCTCGTCGCTGGTGGCATCTAGAACCTGCAGTCGCGAAGAAACCCTCGTGATCGAATTCTAAACAAATCTAAGAACCCAAAACATCGATGCACCAGCAAACATCTGGGTATCAAGTTTAGACGAGTGCGGATTCCAATAGAACAAAACCCCAACCTTCTGCTCGATTTCCGGCACCTTGAGGCACCTTGAGGTTCACCTCCCTCTTTCTGCGTATATAAAGGAAAAATAAAAAGGGAAAGGAAGAGGTTTAAAAAAAACAAAAAAAGAAAAGAAAAGAAGAAATGAGAAGAAACGCGGCTCTTACATCTCTCGGACGGTCTGATCGAGCACCTTCATGAAATCCATGGCGGCGAGAAGAGCGACGATCGCGGGCTCGACTCCGGCTGATGCTTATCTCTTCGCCCTCTGGGGTTCCTGCAGGGAGGGAGGATGCGCGAACGATTTTCCTTCCTCGAGACGACAACGCCAGCCAGGCTCGTGCGCAAACGAACTAGAACTATGCCCGGGACGGCGTGGCGACCCGGGGAAAGGAAACGGTGGCGGCGCGAAGCGGAATGGTGGCGCGCACGCGCAGTTCCGTCGGCGGTCCGCCGACCTGCGGCGCGGCTGCCACGTGTGTCCTCCAGGAGGGACTCCGGACTCCGGTCCGGCTCGGCTCGGCGGCTCCTCGTCAAAGGTTGGACTTTTGCTCGGGCCCCTGGATCTTTCTTGCGTGCTCTCTCTGGCTCTACTGCTGGAACCATCATCCCATGGACCGTGGGCTGGGCTGACCATTCATCATCCTTCGGAACAATTTTGTGCACGACGATTCCTCTTGTGAAACAATCTGCGGTCGGGTCCATCTATTCGCGTTCCTGGCGGAACAGGCATGCTGTTCAATTGACAGGACTAAAAACAACTTTTTGCGAAGAAAGGAAAACAAAAAAAACGTGCCTCATCCCCTCGGCCCTCAAAAAAAAAATTTTATTGGGCTTCCTCTGGCGTGGGCTCTGCATTTGATTCCCGTTAAACCAGTGTGGCCCACGACAACCGAACTAAAACAACTTTTTGCGAAGAAAGGAACCAACCAAAAAAAATTAAAATTAAAACCAGAAGAAGCGACACCGACCGACAATCGTGCGGTGCAGCGGTCGCTCCTCCATCCACGCAGCCCGTACGCGTATTTCTTGGTAAGACATTGCCATCTGCCACCGGTTCTCCATCATGTGGCTGCCGCTGCGAATTATTGCGACCGCGTCAAGGCGATCCACTGATCCTGATCGACGCGCGAGGGATGGGGATCTATGCAAATCTCAATGATATATATATGTATGTGCCCGCCCAGCCCAGCCTTTTGACAAAACGGAGGGTGGGAATAATTGAGCGTAGGATGCATTGCATGCAATTCATCACGAATAAAAATTAGCACCGCTAATCATTGTACTTGTGCCCGCCCAACGCAACGCCTTTAGGAGCCTCCTAAGTCAGCATACAGTGAACTGCCCTAATCCTTATACAGAGACTTGCAGTGCAAGGGCAGCAAATGGCCTGCTCCAAAAGCAGTGAGGAAGCATAGTATGATTGTTTACTGGGGTATTTATCAGGGAATGCCAGGAACCAAACTTTCTGTGTACTCTTTCACTGGAAAAAAAGAGGATTCATTTACTTATCTCCTGAAAGAATGCAAAATTTATTCCACCGGGAACAAGAATTGCCTCAGGGAGGAGTAACAAAAAGAAAAAAGAAAGAACGAAAGAAAGAATCATGTAAAAGAGATAATTACATGTAAAGAATGACCAAAAAGAATGTTAATGATCTTGTACCGAATCTGTTCACAAATCTCTTCGGCTTCTCCAGCTTGTTTGGCTCAACTCGTCGCTACAATCCCGGCTGCCGAATTCCCTCAACTGGAACAATCGAATCTCCTCGGATTGTGGCTCTAAGAATACCTCGCTGCGTCCGGGTTGAAGGCCATTGTTTAAATTAGAGTCTGCTAAACTATCTAGAGCTCTAACCACCTGGGAGATGAGACACGGTCACATTTTGATCCTTTGTTGTCAGACATTCAGGAATAGGGGGGTAAAAGGATGTTGCATATTATGTTACCTGCCCCATCCGTGGCCTCATTGCTGCAGAATGCCGAATGCATGCAGCTGCAGCTCCTATCATATGAAACATCTCGTTTTCATCGAACCTGTTTTCCATCCTAGGGTCAGGAAGGTCCCCAAACTCCCGATGTTCAATTGCCTTCATCAAAAGAGGGCGAGCCTGGAAATATTTCAACATGCATAAAAGGTTGAGTTAAGATCTTAACAGTGATAAGCCTGTCCAAGTCCAAATGCTAAGCTCTCACAATGAAAAATAGATAAAACACACACATTGAGCCAAATATAGACCCCATGGCATTCATATTCTTCATTGTAAAAGAGATAGATGTCAAACACCTATGGATTAGTATCACTAGCGCTCACGTCATAGTCAAACTTGAGGGCTTGTTTAGCGAGCAGACTAGCAGAGTAGCGGTGATCCTTGGACACACCACATTGGGGAAAATCTTTGTTTCCCCTTGTGGATTTGCATATCTACACTTGTGTTCTTCAGGAATGTGTTCAGATCAATTTAGGTGTAATTTGTGTAATGTGTCAGCTCCTTTCATGATTGCAACAGTTATAACTGGTGTTTTGCTTTGGTCCTGCATCAATTTGCATGAGTCATTGATAAGTTCCCATCTGAGCTTCTTTCATGTTGAACCACAGTATGAAGACTGCAATAAATAAGTCCCTAGCACTCGAGCCACTTTTTGCGTGCCACTCTGGAAGAATAATCTGGTTGCCCACTTTATAAAAAATACAGTTCCTAGAACTTTTAGCAACTGGGTTCCCTCCAGATCACTCTTGGTTGACATGCAATGCAAATGGGGACCAGCAGAAGGATTAAACATATTATGGATAACAACCAGAGGCAATGCCCATGTCATGGAAGAAATACAAGGACCATTCAGCTTTTAAGGGAAAAGAATAAACTAGTGAAAGCATCGGCAGAGAATTAGCTACTGAAGATAGAACTCAAATTTTGAGGCATTCCACTTCCACATCAACTTAATGGATACTTATTGACAGCCTGTGGAACAGGAAATCAACAGCTGAAGCTTGAGGAAGTCCAGACACATCCATTGGTGTATCACAAAATGATCATGCTATTTATTAGTGGATCTCAATCTCATGACTATGGTTACTGGTTCAAAGTCATAAAATTTACGCATACTTTAAAACCTAATATTAGTGTGCAGTAAGTCCAACTATTATATAAAATGAACTCACCCATTCGACCAGACTTTCATCTCCCAACGGCTGAGAAGCATCAACAGGTTTTCTTCCTGTAATAAGCTCCAAAAGAACAACCCCAAAAGAATATACATCAGACTTTGCTGTTAACTTGCCTGACAATGCATACTCTGGAGCCAAATACCTGGAGAGGATATATATCATATTAGTTATTTAGTTCTGTAAACTAAACTAGAAATTGGGCATAGATTAGCCAATAAACTGAAAACTGTGAGATGGCTTTGCTTTTTACTTACCCAAATGTCCCCATGACACGTGTGGTAACATGTGTATTGGAATCGGCAGCTAACCTTGCAAGTCCAAAATCAGAAACCTAGATAGTTTCGATAGAATAGAAAATAACAACAAATTTAGAATTCAGACAACAATTATGATCACAATACATAACAAAATATTAAACTCTTGACTTATATAGCAAATCACATCATACCTGAGCTTCAAAGTTGTTATCCAACAAAATATTGGATGATTTAATATCTCTATGAATAATGCGTGGATGACCTAATGAACAAAAACAGCAAATACTAAGAAAACCATCCAACATTAGGGGATCGTTGAAGAAATAGTTTAGTAAAAATATTACAATCTTCATGGAGGTAACCAATCCCTCGGGCTGCTCCAGCTGCAATCTTAACCCTTGTCCGCCAATCCAGTGATGCTTCACTTACTGCAGTTTTGAGAGGTCAAGTTAATGATCATACAAGAGATGAATAATTAGAGTGTTCTAATGAAGCCAGCATTAAAAAAATGTTAGAAAATACAATAACTGAAAGAAAATGGTCCTCACCATGGAGGTGGTAATAAAGTGTGTTGTTGGGAACAAAATCATAAACAAGCATTCGCTGGCCCTCCGCAATGCAATAGCCTACTAGAGAAACCAAATGCCTATGATGTACTCTGCTGATAGTATCGACCTCAGCCTTGAACTCACGCTCGCCTTGTCCATTCCCAATCTTGAGCTTCTTGACGGCAACTGGGCGACCATCTGGCAAAATGCCCTTGAACACACACCCAAATCCACCTTCTCCCAGAAGGTTCTCTTCTGCAAAATCATCTGTGATAGCTGCCAAATTCTCTGGTGTGAACAGCATATGGGAATACCCAATCCCAGAGTCCGCTGGAGAGTATGGAAAACCATGGCTCCCAGTGCTGTACCTCATGAAAGGATACCCTGGCGATCTCAAGTAGAACCCATCTGCCCAGCACAAACACTTAGCACCAGCTTGATGTCCAAAACTGGCAAATGCGTGAAAAATAACACAAGTGTTTGCGCTCTTACCTGAAGCTAGTGAGGATCCAGCTGAAGATGGAATGTAATTGGGCGGTGGCGGAGGAGCTGGTTGCTGTGTAGGCAGTGTTGCCGGGGGTTCTATGCGCCGCCGCTTTTTCTTGACGAACCAAATGGTAGCGCCAATAAAGCTGAGCATAGCGAGACCAGCCAGTGCTACAATGGTGGTGGCCGCTTCCCTCGATATTTCGATGTTCTTGCCGCTGCCACTAGCTGCATGGGTCGAGTTCGAATGCGACTTCACGGGCGAGTGCGGCGTATAATGCGACTTGCCGTGATAGTGCGGAGGCGGCGGAGGGGCGATTCTTGGCGGGGGAGGCGAATAGGTAGCAGCACGCGCGGGAGCCGGAGCTTGTGCAGCTGGAGCAGGCGACGGCGATGGTGAGTTGGATGGAGCCGGTGATGGCGGCGAGACGGTGGTAGGCGGCGGCGGAGGAAGGGACGGCGGTGGCGGGGATGGATATATGCGGGGCTGAACGCGAGGCTGGTCCGTCGCCAGCGGGGGCGGCGGGGCTTGAGGCGGTGACGGGGTTGGATATGGCAGCGGTGACGGTGGAAGCGACGGAGGGGGAGCGTCTGGCGGAGGAGGCGACAATGCCGGCGGCGGGGGCGACGGCGGCAATGGTGCAGGCGGCGGTGACGACGGCTCCGGTAAAGGGGACGCCGGAGGTGGGCTACTTACCGGCGGGGGCGACGTCGGTGGAGGCGACGTCGCCGGAGGCGAAGAATGGTAGGACGCGGAGACCGGCGGAGCGGAGGCGGACGACGAGTACGGGCAAGCCGGCGGCCGCGGGGCCGGCTGCGCCTGCGGCTGGCCGTAGTCCCCTGCGGCGCGACGTACGCCGCCTGCTGCTGCTGCTGCTGCAGGGGCGGGAAGGGATCCACGTACCCGTAGCCCATCGGCACCGCCGCCCGCAACAGGCTCCACAGCAGCAGTGAGCCGTGCCCGCGCAGGCAGGGGATCTGCAGCGCCGCGCCGTCGGCCAGATCTCCCGCCCGCCGGGCGCAGTCGGCAGCTCAGCGGACTGCGGGCGACTGAGCACGCCCACGCCGTGCCCCTCCAGAGTCTCGCGGCAGCGCGACAGCGGCGCGTCAAGATCCAGGCCTCCCCACGCGAGCGGCGTCGGCGGCGCGCGCCAGATCACGCCGAGCTGGACGGAGGCCGCCCGCCAATGGGCGCAGCGCCACCAAACGAAAGCACGCGGCAGCTACGGCCGGCCAAGATCCGAGCCTCCCCCGCCCCAGACGCCGGCGGCGAGCCCTCCTGCCCAATGTAGCGCAATGCAGCGGGTGGCCGTCTCCCTCAGCGCCTTCGCCGAGCTCGCCTCTTGCCTCCCCTGTCCGCCTGCCTGCCTGCCTGCCTTGGTGTCCGCGGCTGGACCTGGACAGTAGAGAGAGGAGGAGTATAATTTTCTCTCTCCCCTTTTTCCGAAGAAAAAACAAGGCCTTTTTTTCCTCTTTGGTGTGTGCGGGACTGGAGAGAGAGGGGTTGGTGCGAAGTCTATGGGGGATAGCTGGACTGAGAGAGTCACGCAGTACAGCTACAGAGGCATCGGGAGTTGGGGGGAGAGGCGAGGGGAAAACGCTAAAAAAAACACCGGTGGTATTGGTATTTCTCGTGCCTGTTGTCGCTAGTGGCCCTCCGCACCCACCACCGCTGGCCTCGCGGTTCGGCATCCCGGCGTCCTGGCGCCCCCCCCGCCGCGGTGCGGCCGTGCGGGGTGGTGGTGGAAACCGGAAACCATGGGAGCAACCGCAGCTCGGCAGCTGGGAGCGGGGACTGGAGCGCCGCACGGGCAGGAACGAACCCTCGTCATCGTCACCCACCCGCCGTGTTGACGGCGGAGCGCGGACTGTTTCGGGGCAAACGAGACCAACAAATTGCGGGGTTTGTTTGATTGCGCGCGGGAGCTCAAGCAGCCATCCTGTAGCGCTGTGGGCTCGTTGTTTACGGCGTACGATGTGAGGGTAAGCTGGCTGGATTATGGTGGGCTACGTGGAGCATATTCTTGTATAATTTTAAGAAAAAGGGTCCATACTTGCAGCGTTTCCGTGAGGTACTTTTAGATTTTATTTATTTATTTTGCTTTGGACGATGTTAGAGCGTGTTTGCTCGAGTCCTCATCGACAAGAGTTGCTTGATCTCACCTGATGTTGATGCCTGGACAAGTGAGTTTTTAGGTGAAATCAAACGAGCCCTTAAAGCATGGTATATAAATAGTTAGTGAGAAATGGTTTGGATGGATTGCATGTTAAGATAACTTATAGCGAGGTTCGAATACTACAACTCCTAGAATCCGCTTGGGTCAAACTTTTTCAAAATCAATAAACATAAAATGAGTATCTCATAAAAATATAATATGATAAATCTAATGGTACTAATTTGATACCATATAGTAAGAAATAGTCAAAGTTTAAAAGATATAGATTGGTGTATATATATATATATATACTCCCTCCGTCCCAAAATAATTGTCGTTTTCGCTTCCCAAGAAATAAATACCGATAATTTTTATAAATAATAAATATTATCGATTAGTATCATAATTAGTATCATCGGAAAGATCTTTGAATCTAGTTTTTTTTTTTAACAAAATTATTTGGAGATATAAATATTGAACAAATTTTCTACAAATCGAGTCAAACTTGTGGCATAAAAACCAAAAACGACAATTATATTGGGACGGAGTAGTAGGTTATATCATTTCCATATAGTTCTTTTAGGGACTTCTATTAGTCAAAGGTAAGTTAAACTTGTGCATTCTAGGACTCCTACCAGAGATTTGTTACAAACAGAAAATATTTAGTAACTTATGTTATGTGGGCGAGCCAGTCAAAACCTATTCTGCAGTTATATCTAAAGACAAACATGTGGACATAGAAGAAATATGTTTCTTTTGGAGATAACTTTCACTGTTTATGTGATTTTGTGGTGTTCCACGCGGTGCTACGAGTGTCACGGTGGATCACACTGTATTTGGACTACTATGGGGCGTTAGGAGTCTTCAGACGCCTTTTTGGTTGTTTGGCGTGTGACGTGCTACCTTCCCATGCAGTAAGGTTTGGGCTGAAATAGACGTCGTGGTAGTTCAAACGAACCGAAATCCAAGGAAGAAATCATCCACTGGATAGTCCTCCTTTCCCACCGCGTACCGTATCACAATGACATTGACACATCGGCCACGCCATTGTTTCCCTGATCACACAGTGCCATAGACGTATAGCAGTACCTTCTGGTGGAGTAGTATTTTGTTAATCACCGCTCATATCGTACTAATAAGTATTGATGTTCAGAAGAAGCTAATCCCATTATTCAAGTCGCCCGGCAACTATCGTTGAAATAAAAGAATTCATTTGAAGTCGATCGTGCATCCTTATAAAGATTCTTAAGTGTAATTTTACAGTCATATATAAACGAGGCCTACCGTTGAGGCGGTGGTAACATTCACGCTGTAGCATCCTTTTATCTATTTCTGACTTATATTATTTATTAGGCTAGTAAACACATCTGTTGACGCATTTTTCGTTAAGTTATGGTTGCCCCACACTACTGAATCAAGATACCAACCCCACCTTTATCATAAGATACACTATACATATATATAGTGAGAAAGGAACCACAGTTTTTTTAGTGTTTTTTTTTAAAGTGCATATATACGCCACTGGTTTTTGTTCAGAAAAAAGGCATCCATCATCGGTTCATTTTGGCCTCCCCAAAGGATCGGATGTCGTCCACACACTATTCCCGATACTTACTACATTGTTCGGTTGTATTGCATCGTCATTTGTCAAGAGCCAACAGCCGAGAGGCTTTACGCTGTTTGTTGTCATATAAAAAATTAAAAAGCATATCGAGCTGATTGAATACTTTGTCCACGTTTTATTTGCTAACCCAACAGCATACAAGAACCATCATTTGCTTGCATTGGATGCAGATGCAGGGATGAGGAATGAAAAGCTGCTGGTGCAAAGCACGTAGTACCCGGAATTGAAAGGGAATAATTAAGAGACAGCAAGCAGAACAGAGGAGAAAACAAAGCCGGCAGGGCCACGCATGGCAGGGCGCGCAGCGCGCTGCCGCGTAGGCAGACAGGCCGCCCGGTGGCCGGCGCGCTAGACAAATGCACCGCCCGCCCGGCCCCGCCGCTGGAGCCCAGGTGGCGCCGACTCCGTCGACGGCTGCGGCCACCGAGCGATCTGGCTGTGTGGGGCGATGCGGTGCCCAGCGGCGGCCCCTCGCCATTTTGTCGAGTCGAAGCTGCAAAGGGGAGGGTGGGCACTGGGCGTTCACGCGGGCGTGCATCGGCAGCCGAGAGCGAGAGAGAGTGCCTCTGTGCCGATGCCAGGACGGGGACGGGACGGCCTCGAACGCACCAAAACGCCGAGGAGACCGCTTGCTCCATTTCTGGTTCGATTGCTAGCCAGCTGAGCTGGCCACCGGCGGCAAATCCGCCAAAATGCGGTCAACTCCCCGAGCCATCCGAATCTGGCCATCCATTCCATTTCGTTGGTAAGGCGAGGCGAGGACGTCAGGCAGAGGCAGGTTGTCTGCGTGCCCTCTGCCGGCCCATTCCATGGGATTCTTTGCCCGATCCACGTTCTCCCCACGCGTACGAAGCAAAGCAGTAGTATCTTTTTGTCTTGGATGCCATCAGCGCCTCCACTGGCTTGCTTGCGTAAGGCTGGAAACCATATATGGCTTTGTGATAACCTACTTTAATTAGCGTGGGAACCGTGCCGATGTTAAAACACTGGACAAGTGTACGTAACGGTACAGACAGTAGTACTGCTGCTCTACTGCCACTAGCATCCACGTCAAATTGTCAACCAAAGTACGTACTAGTAGTAAATTGTTTCTTCTCGACCTGTCCACACTTCGTGTTTTTGGTCAATTCTATTTAAAACGAAGGCCTACTGTTAGCAAATGTTCCATTCTTTAATTTCTCGCCAAAACTTAGAAAAGAAAAAGGCTTGCTCCTCCAAGTTGTTGATCACCACCGCCTGTTTGTTTCATTCGCAATGCCAAACAGGTGTAACGCGAAGCATGACAGATGCGTCACGCGCGTGTCACCGGCCGCCGTCCAATCCGTGCGTGCCCGTTCTGATGCATGTTGCCATCCAGTTCCCCAACCGAACTGAGCCGGCGAATTTATCAGGCGACTGGCGAGAGCGAGCACCGACAGCAGCAGCTGCCCCGTGCCGCGCGATCTCGGGTGGACAAGGAAAGAAGAAGAAGGCAGAAGGCACCTGGGTCCTGGGACGTGCCGTACGTGAGACGTTTACGTGCGTAGGGCTTCAATTCTATACTCGTAGTGCCTATGCACCGACCACCAGGGAAAACGAACGCAACGAAAGCGACTTGTGCCGGCCGATGCCGACGGAGGAGATCAGGCAACAGAGGTCAAGCAACTAGCAAGGGCCGATCGACCCCCGCCCGTGTCATGTGGGCAGCGTGCATGCTTTTCTGTGGAAATTAACAATGCGAGTCCAGTCCAGGCCATATCAACTTGCATTTGCAAGGCCACACCTCCCCTCCCCTGTGTTTGCATTGCACGGGAGTCAACAATTCGGCGCTTTTTTTCTGCAGCTCTGGACAGGGGCGCCAGCAGGCACGCTGGTGCGATGGTGTGGTGGAATGGGGGAAGGTGGTGGAACGGGGGGGAAGGTCGTCGTCGACGGGTTCTAGAGGAGGAGTGTCGTCGTTGCAACTTTTTTCACTCTCTCTCCATCACATCAAGTTTTTACCCACATGTATGGAGCACTAAATATAAGTAAAAAAATAATTAATTACACAGTTTGGTTGTAAATCACGAGACGAATCTTTTAAACCTAGTTGGGCCACGATTGGACAATATTTGCCAAATACAAACGAAAGTGCTACAGTTACGAATTTCACTCTCTCTCCTCCATCTAAACAAGGCGTAGGTCATCTTTTTCACACCGGCAGTCCAGGTCAGGCCATGAAATCTGCTTAGCCCTTGTTCGGGTTCGCAAATAAGTTGCATTTTCCTCGACGCGTTTCGTTTGTATTTGATAAATATTGTCCAATCGTGGTCCAATTAAGGCTCAAAAGATTCGCCTCGTGATTTATAACTAAACTGTATAATTAATTATTTTTTTACTTACATTTAATGCTCTATATATACGAATAAAAATTGATGTGATTGAGAGAGAGTAAAAACTTGCAACTTGCATACAAAGAGAATAAGGCCTTAATTAACTAGTGACCGCATGTACTGCACGCGTACTACGTGATGTCTCGTGGGATTATTTTACACGCAATGTGACTTGAACTTTTTGAGCTGCCAGTTTCCAGCCTGGACCATGGAGGCACTTACGGACGGCGAAGTCGTCGTCGCCTCGCCTCCACGCTCCACGCTGCACATTGCATCCATGATGCGTGCGCGTGCACTGACCTGGTCCTGGATGGTGGACACGGAACATGTTTGTGTTTGAAATACAAAAATTGAACTCACGAGCAATTAGGCAGCTACATATACATGGTTACATTCAACCACCGACTTGCATTACGACTTGTGCTTCGTAGCTTGACGGCAACTGAAACCAGCAGGTCTGCCAGGTCAACTGAACTCAAGTCAAACTGGCACTGGCAGGCAGAGCAACCAGCCATGTAGCGGCAGCGGCAAACTGGCGGAGCACAAAAGTGGGCCGGTCGAGGGCTGGAGGGACACTGGGCTTTTCTGCGTGGCCCAGACAGAACGCACATGCTCCAGGCCCAACCTAAACCCTTCCTTATAACTCGAGATTTAGCCCAAGAACAAACAAACTACGCGATCGCCAAATACCGCGAGATCCCCTATCATTGAGAAGAAAAGAAAAATACTACCGTGAGACTCCCTCCATTATAAATTATAAGACATTCTAAAAATATTGAAGAATCAATATTTTTTAAGTTTAACTAAGTTTATATAATAAAATAATAACACTTATGACATCAACTATGTATCATTAAATTCTTTACTAGTTATGTTTTTTATTGTATACCTATTTGATATTTATAAATCTTTGTTATATAATTTTGGTTAAATTTAAAAGGGTTTGATTCTCTAAAATTCTTGGAATGTCTTATAATTTAAAATGGAGGAAGTATATAGCAAATAACAGGCCACTCATGCTTTGAATTTACTAGGCAGTGACAAATGTAATTGTGGTACCGTACATGAAAACTTTCACTTTGGTTGGTCCAAATTAATTGGTAAAGTATATAATAAAAATTAAATAAAATATATATCCTCTATCTGATGCTGGACACAGGCATATAAAATTCCATTTTTTTTAAAAAAAAAAAATCTAGAATGGGAGAAAGTTAGAGACGATGCCTCTATCTTATCTTGTCAGAAAAAATGAGATTCAATACTTCAATTCACATAGGCGGAAACTTATGTAAAGATCAGGAGTATGTCTACAGATCACCATATTGGCCCACATGTCGCTGAAACTAACCATTTCTCATTTCTAGCTTCCTTATTTGTTCCTCCTTTGTGTAAGGCAGTAGGCTCCAATGCCCCAGATGCCACCATCACACGGAGTACCTTGACTTCGGGTTTTCAGCTCACCACTAGGTTACCACTCAGATTTGAAATGCCATAAAGACCCCTAAATAAAATTATAAATTGAACCCGTAGGAGGAGGTTAAGGCGCTAGATCTCATTAAGTTGGAGAGACATGAGAAAAACACAATCAAGATTAGTCGAGGAGGAACACCTCAATGACTAAAAGCAGTGTTTGACTAAACAAATTTACGCCTATTTAGTTGCTTAAAATATTGATTAGCCATTTGTCATCAAATTACTTTAAATTTAAATTAAGGATTTGGCAGTTTGGAACCTACGTGAGATCATTGGTCTAAAAGAAGTCGCTAAGTGACAAGCAAGATGACGACAAACAAACGTTCTATAGCCGAATTAGTAAGTGTTAGTGCGCGAAGTAGCAGTGAGCCGTTAGAACCATGTAAGTTGGTGATGGTAGCAAGCAGCGCGGGAACATGGGGGCGAAGTTGCTAGGGGGTGGGGGAGTTGTATTGGAAGAGCGCTTGGACACAAGAATTTAAAAGCCAACAAGCAACAAAATGAGAGATATTCATCATGAGAGAAAAGAAAGATATTAGCTATGTAAGAAGGCTAATCAATTAGAAGGGTTCAAATAAATTGTATTTTCAGACCAAGAAACAACGTATACAAATGATAAATAAAGATTATTAGGTAGCGGACAAGTTATATATGACGGAAAACTTTATAACACTCTATGTGGAGGAATATAGAAAAGATTAATAAAGAGAACAAAATAAAACAAAGAGACGAGAGAGATGGGGCACATAATAGACAGAACTATCAAAGAGAATCAAAGCAAACTGAAAAAGGAGATTTCTTATTTTTTATTTAAGAACTAAGAAAACAATATATTTCTCCTCAGGAGTAATGGCCATTACAGATTGCTTTATTTGCCTTGTCGGACATACTATAGTCGCACCAATGCGGAAACCATCACTATACGATTCCAAACAGCAGCGAGGATGAATTGAATTTCCTAATAACCTCTGCTTCCCCCACTTTACGCCGCATCTCATCCCCTCCGCTAGTCTAGAGTTCGAAAACCCTCCCCTCCTCCCGTTTGATCGCCTGAACAGAAGCCTTCCCCGCCCCACCCGCCCGGCGGCGCGGCAATGTCCGCGAAGAGCGGTGGGATCGTTATCGATTGGCGACAGGCGATGCCCCCCGATTCCCCGGCGGTGGAGTTGGAGGTCGTCGGTTCATCCTCTCCGTCCGTCGCGCCACGTCCCGCGGCGGCGGCGCACGCCGACGCCGACGCCGACGCCGACAGCGACCATGGCGGAGGCGCGGCGGAGTTCGCGCACATGTCTGATCGACAGTTACAGGAGCATATCAGCCGCTGGGAAGGGCCAGGGCAGGGTCTACTCCTGAAGACGTCGGATTCTGGCGAGAAGATGAAGGCACGTATTCTCAAGATGAAGAAGGAGCTTGAGCGGCGGATGGCCAGGAAGAGGCAGGTGAGGAAAATGTGGACTTTGCGTAATAGCTTCGGGTTTGCTTCATTGTCCCCATCGCGCAACCCCCAAGACCCCCTCCTCCTCCTCTCAGTTTTGGGTTCGGTTGATATCAGGCTTACTGGCAGTTGGATTGTTGATTGGGCTGCATGAATCATCTGTTAGGGTGTCTCAAGGATTTCACAAATGTTGGGGGTTTAGTGTAAGGTTTTGGATAAATGCTGTATTTTTTTCTTTGTGCTTTCAGCGAGCAATTGAAATTACATCTGCAATTAGAATCATCCCAGGATGAATAAGAAGAAATAGCCATCCAAATTGGAGTTGGAGAGGTCAACTTGAATACGCATTTTACTCAGACTAGGTTCAGTCCCTCGGTGGATAAATTGAGATGTTTGTATCTGATAAACGAAAGTACAATAAAATTTGGCTGATGTCATTGAGAGATTGAAAGATCCAAATGATAGTATCATGGATTAGCAATAAAAGATTAAGTGGATATATAAGCATCTTTCCTGTGATGATGTTTGCTTGGACTTGAAATTAGTGTTTTTGTTTTTATGATCAGGATGGCTAACATGAGTTAAAAAAAAAAAGAGTACCATGAGATTACATATTGCTGTTTCCCGGGCTTGCATCAAGCACATTCATATTTTAGCTCGTTTCATTTCCTCCCATGCTGCAACCTTACGTCTCCTTTTAACTATGTTAGGATGACGCAATTTTGAGACAGGCAGGGCAAGCTAAGCATACTGGTGGCAGCAGGGGTGAAATCTACGACTTCAGTAAGATTTATGCATTTATTTGTTGGATATAGTCCGTTTCTTCTTAGGCCTTGCCGGTTATGGCTTGTTTCCTTTTTAGGCCTTATTGGTTGTCTTTCTTATGTGCAATTGCCTGTCGTTAGTAAGGTCGCGAAAGAGCCTCTAGCTGAGTTGGCTAGGTTATGGCTTGTTTCCATTTTAGGCCTTATTGGTTGTGTTCCTTATGTGCAATTGCCTGTCGTTAGTAAGGTCGCGAAAGAGCCTATAGCTGAGTTGGCTAGGTGGCTTCAGTAGCACTCATGTCCTGACATCGACTCCCCATGGGAGCGAATTTTAGGCGGGCTGCTGAGGTTAAAAAAAATACATTCATCTATCCCACGACAAAGCACAGGTCTGAGGCTGCCCAGTCTCATATGGGCAACGATGCCGCTGCGTATGGGTGGGGCAGGGTTTGGGGGTTTTCTCGACCTGCGTGAGAAGGTTTACCTTCTATCTTAAGCAGAATGGCTGAGGAGCTGTCTAACCCCCAATCCTCCAAAGCCCCATGCGCAGGTTGAGTTTTTTTTGGTCATCAGTAAGGTCAGATGGACATACTGTTTCTGTCATTGGTTTATGTGGTCTCAAATGCTTTAGTGTCGTTAGGATGACAGGAGCATCCAACATTATTTATCTCTATGGCAATCATGGTTAAGGTAGAAGACATAGAAGTCCGCTATTATACACAGGGCACTGTACTTCCCATTTTCTATGTGATTTAGTTTTGATCTAAACAATCTTAGTTCCTGACATCCGAAAGGTAGAAATTGAATGCATTACATATTTTTTTTTTTATTCCTATATACAGTAACCATGCAGAAATGTATCCCAGTCCTATTTGATGTACAATATTTTAGTGCGATCATTTGGCACCTGCTGATGGGTAGCTAACTGAACATTGGGTGGCATGCCAGGCTAAGTGAGCCACCTCTCAGATGAGCCCAACCCTCAAACTTATAAGTGACTTCATCCTAGAAGATAACAAAATAGACATCGGTAGACTTGGTAAAAATGATCACCTAATTATATCCTACTGGAACAACACTGTAGATTACCAACTGGAATGTGCATGGGATTTATATCTTCCTACACTTCATTTTAGGGGATGGAATATGTAAAAAGTGAACAACCTACCTGCTGCCTGCTGGATCACCGGGACTTCATAAACTTTTAGATCTCCTTTGTCATGATACATCATAAGTTCAATAGAACTGTACAAACTTATAGATCTGCCTGCACAGCATGTTACTAAGAATCTGTGTTGAGTATTTCATCTGATCTGTAAGGATTACTACTTATTTGTTAGGTCTTATGGTGTTGTGAAATAAATGCATTCTAGCGTGGCTACTCCTTTCCTTTCTGTTGCCTCCTGCCTTAAGGAAGTTTGTTCTTGTGCCATTTTGCAGAGTCAAGTGATGAAATCATGGACACTACAGCTAGCAAATACTATCCAAACACAAGTTGTACTACATCTACAAAGACCTATACCCAGGTGTGCCTCTATAATTCTGAAGGTTTTTAATGATACGTTTTTCAGATATTCTCCTTCCTTAAGATTTACCTTTTTACAGATTTTTTTACTACCTTTCCCGATTGTATGTAGGTTAAGGGAGCTGCATATAAAGAACTTAGTTCTTTAAGCCATGGCAAATGTGCTTACCCAAAGAATGGTGGTCAAATATCAAAAGAGTTGTTGAGTCCTCAACTAAAAACTTGTGATCTTCCAAAGAGCCGCACCATAAATCAACAGGAGAATAGCACTGTCGATAAACGCATCAATGCCACCTTTGGTAGTAATGGGAGGTAACGCCTTTTTCTTGATACACTTGATTTTGTATTTCACATTTTACAGTTTTATATCAAGAGCTATGTTCTTGTGTATCATTCTGTATGTTTGCAAACTGTTGATGTTTTACTTTACACTTGATGTTTAATTGTATAATATTTGCTTCCCTGTTTTGTGCTTTTTTACATCTCTCCTTGAAATGTTTATTTACTTTTTTTTTTTTTAATTCTGATTGTCCATGTTTCCATTGGTTTGTCTTTTAAAATTTGCACTCCCTTTTCAGTTATGTTTGCCATCTATATATTTGTAAGATCACTGAAATCGAATCATTATATCCCCATCTTAGTATATCTTCTTTCATCTTGATTTGCCATGTCATGGTGGAAGTAGCACCTTTCATAAAACCAGCGTGCTTCTCTGACAAAAAGATTCTGATTTGCAGGTGGAACCTTGACAACAATAAGGCCTCACCTTCCTTGAAGATTAAAAAGGTGGGTAACTATACAGGGTAGCTATACATTTTCCACTTACCATGTTTCTTAATATTTGCTCCTGGTGAATCAGTTGTATGAACAATATTTCCTTTATTTGCTTTAGTGCAAATGCGCCTTTTTTTGGTTATTTTCCATCCACTAGTATTTGTTTTCAACAAAAAATGTAATGATATAAAACCCCAGATTTACTTGAAACAAGAAAAAACAATCAAAACACGAAGAAAAGCATACATATTTGAATGGTTAAGTTTAATGCACCAATTCATAGACTCTTGTCTATTGGTTAATAATTGATGCTTCATTGATATTATAAAAGAAATTCTACTACTATTTGTGCAATTTCAGTTGCCTTGTCTGTTTCAGGATGTAGTTCTCTTGGATGACGATGATGATACAGAGCCTGCTAGATCAGCTGGTGTTCAGATATCTAATAAGTGGTAACCCAGCAGTAACATATCTGCCTGTTTAAGATTTGTTTAAATAGTTATAATTTAAGATGATGAGCAATTATAGATAGTGTTTCATTGATGAAATTTCATTTATGTAGGGATAAGTCGAAGTTCCACTATCCTTCAAGGTTGGAATCGTTCTTTGTCATTGAGGTACATGTACATAGGGAGATTATACCTCCATTCAGTCTGATATCCTTATATTTGTCAACAGCACTGATCCAGAAGCTGTTGAACTGGGCTACTCTGACATGAAATGTCTTGAACCAGAAGAATATTTAAATTCAACTGTTATAAATTTTTTCCTTCAGTAAGTTAGCATTTCCAACTTTCTGTACTCTCTTTTCATCTCCCACTTTCTTCTGCATGCATGCATCACTGAACTGCACTCATGCCTTTGCTCCTGAGGTCTCTTACATCCTGTAGAATGCAAGACTTTTGATGCCACCTGATTGGGTCTATGTATCCGTCTAAGTATCATTTTAAAAGCAAACTATATTCATTTTGTCACTCAGCTTCTGTTAGGAAATTGGTAGCCTGAAACTGTTTGATAAGTTGCTGAAGTTCAACAACTGAGATGCTATGTGGAAGATGTTTGTGACTTTATGATATGTCACATATTTACTAGAGCTGTCCCTTCTATTGTTTATAAACATCCAGCAATGCCTTCCATGTAGGTTTTAATATATGGTATCTATATACTCCATCCTGACTATGGCTATGTCAGGTACCTCAAGAAATCAAGACCTCGCAGGGACATATACATGTTTAACACCTATTTTTATAGTATACTTGAAGAAGCACTATCCACACCGGTATGGTTATTGTGTTTCAATGCTATCTTGATTCTGTCCAAATTAAAGGAATACCATGCTCTTCCACAGCTTGGTACCGTGCACTGTTTTGCATGAGTTGGCTTAATGTGGAAGTTCCACTATACCCGCAGAATAAACACTTATCACTTTCTTGATAAGTTGCAACTGTAGTCTAGCATCACATTTTTAATGCAGCATGTCATCCAATTCAGGTTTAACCATACTACCATTTTGTCTGTATCAATACATGTAAAGTAAAATGTGGACTAGATGAAATTGGTTCATGGTGTGAAGAAGTTGCTGGGCCAGGCAGCATTCCCAGGTCTGATTTTGGACACCTTGGGCCAGGATCATAGGCAGCACACCCAACTCATTTTCCTAATCGAGTACAATGTTCGTAGCACACATTTCCTCTGACCTGTATATGTACCTCAATAATCCTTAGTAACTTTGATGATGAATACACAAATTGCAAACATCGATAACTTCAAATTCCTTTAATCTTGAGAGCAGGAAATATAGAGTTTACCAAAAAAACGTTGTATGTCTTTTTCTTTGGAAAATAGAGCCTAATTTTTGCTCTTATATTTATTTCATTGTTGCCTTTCCTTTTGCAAATTGGTCTAATCATTCCCTCAATAGGGTGACCATGACTCAAAATTCAGCAAGTTACGGAGATGGTGGAGAAGTGTTGATATTTTTAAGAAAGCATACATAATTTTGCCGATTAATGAATCGTAAGTTGCTTCTTCTCTGAATATTAAATACATCAATACTAAATGGTAAAACATTTACTTATTTTCAAGAAAGGATTACCTTTCTAAGTAGTTGATGGAGTCTGGTTGACAGTTAGGTAACAATATTCTTTTATAACATGTCATGTACGCATTATGATCATGCAAATTAGGAAGCACTGGAGCTTGATCATTATTTGCATGCCTACAAAAGAGGCAGATTCTGGGCCAATAATGCTTCACTTGGACTCTCTTGATCTTCACTCTAGTGAAAAGCTTTTTGACATTGTTAGGAGGTATGCAATCTCCAGTGTTACAATGCTAAGAGTTTGGTTTTGAGCCGAGTCTCGTTGCAACTTTCATGAGTTCCAAATTCCAATACTATCACAGGTATATTCAAGCAGAATGGCAGCACCTGCAGAAGGATTCTTCTTATGATATTCCATTTTCAGGGAGGATATGGAAGCGTCTTTCAAGAAATATTAATGGGGAAAAGGTTGAGGTAAGAAGCCTGGAATTCTAATCATAGTTTTCTAATTCCTTTTATGACTTTACAGCAGCTCTTTTTTCCCTTTAGTTTTCTTCTTTGACGTATCTTTTTCTAATGCCACCTTCAATTTTCACATGCCAGGTGCCACGTCAGCGTAACGCGTATGATTGTGGCCTCTTTATGCTTTACTATATTGACAGGTTTATTCAAGAGGCACCAGAGAGGTTGACAAAAGAGGGCCTTGGCATGGTACAAATCACATTGCTCCATTTTTTTTTGTTCACTAACACGCTGGAATCCAAACTACTAACGCATAATCTCTGGTTCTTAGTTTGGACGCAGATGGTTCAACCATAAAGAAGCTTCAGCGCTTCGGGTGCGGATACGAGCACTACTGTTTGATCTATTTCATAGTGCTCTAGACGTCAATGGACCATCGGAGCCAGAGCTTCATCCAGGTGAAGACAAGGACATTCAGATGGCCTGAGCCTGCTGTTCCACAATTATGCTGCTTTGGTGGAATATGTAACCTCGACGGAAGAAATGTCCCGTTGGTTGTCCAAGTGAAGTTTGGCGGCTGAGGAAATGTCCTGTCTTTTATTGTCTATTACAAATACATACACCCCTGTAGCCCTGTTCACTCCAAGTGAACTTTGGCGGTAAAATGTACAGTTCTTCTGCATGCAAATGGTATCTTCCCAAATCGAATTCGCAGAGCTTATATATCGTTACATATTATGACATTAAAATATCTGGCCATCTGCGATCAAGAATTTCAGTTGACTGATGCCTGTTGAGCACAAAGATGAGAGAGTAAACTTAATTGCTCCCTCCGTTCCAAATTTTAAGTCATAATAAATATGGATACATAACTTTTGATATACACCCAAATGTATGTACAGACCTTTTGCTATACACGTAGATAGAAAAGGCGAAACGGCCTACATAATTTGGATTGCTATGCAGCTAGAAAAAAAAGCCAAAATGGTCTATAATTTAGAAGGGGGTATAATTCAGATTGCATCGCTTGAACTGCATTTTGTGCACGATGAGGTAAATACCATTCTCAAGTCTTTGATGATCCGGATTAAAAATCTCTGATACTAGCCATTCTGATGACATATTCGAATCCCATGGGCCATGGCACACCAGAAAAGAAAAGGAGGTAACATAGAATACAAATAATTCGATGGATATCATAGAAAAAAGATAATTGGCACATGAGTCCACAATTTTCTGTTCGCAATTTTTAGTACAGATTGCATCAGCAAAAGTCCAAGGTTATACTCCGCAAGGCATGTAAAAGTGTTATTGGAATCCTCTAGTGCAAAGGCGAAAAAAGAGGCTCTTTGTGCCCGATACACCTTTCCTGTTATAGGGGTGTAGCAAATCCTGTGGAAACAAACAATATATATAAGAACAAAGCAGGCAAATGGGGGTGAACGGTTAAGGAGAGCTTGCTGAAAATGGCAATCATATGCACATACAAAAAAATAATAATAAATTAACAAGGCAATCAATATAACTTGCATCTGTAAACATAGGCTTATTTAGAAGTAGAATGGAAAAAATAACTTATAAGCTGTCCGATAAGCCAAAACGGCTGATTTTTTTGAGACAAAAACACTTGCAATGGCTGATAAGCTAAAGCGAATAGTGTTGGCACAAAGTGTTGTAGACACCTTAAATGCCCCTTGAGTACAATTCATAGATCTATAGTTGTTTTTCACGATCTCAGTAACAATTTTAAATGAACGATAAAACAATTAGATAGGCTTATTTAGAAGTAGAATGGAATCACTTGGCATAAGCCAACTGATTTTTTGTGAAAGAAAAACACTATTGCAACGAATGATAAGCCGGCTGATAAGCTAAAGTGAATTGTTGGCACAAAGTTTTGTAGACACCTCAAACGCCTCTGGAGTATAATTCATAGATCTATTGTTGTTTTTCATGATCTCAACAACAACTTTAGATGAAACAGAGAAAACAATCAGATGGGGCAAATGCTTGCCGATGGAAAAAAACATCAAGAAACATGTATTTGGCTAAAAAGCTATTCTAATAAAAAAACATAGCAACAGTCTGCAATTAGTCAAATGATGTTGACAGGATGCTAAATTAGTAGACACCATATAAACAGTAACTCACGGTCAGTCAGACAAGTGCATCCTAAGCATTGTGGAGATAATATTTCTTAGGAAATGACAAATATACAGAGCACTAAGAGAAGAATGCCAAATACATCAATGTTCTTCGATCCCATCCACCAAAGAAGCCACTACTAAAGAGGAAGAAAATCAAGGACATTTTGATCCAATGTCAGACACTGGCACACATATAGCACTAGCCAGTAGCCTACCTATATATAATTGTCATGGGGGGCAGACAGCCGCCTGGGGACACGCATGGCCAGCAGCCCCAAGGCCACGCATGGGCAGGAGAAGCCCAAGGAGGCTTAGGCAGCTGTAATCAATAGTGCTTAGGAGTTTGTTGGGGGAATTAGAGTTATGGCTGCAGCAGTAAAGAGAGCATGCAGCTGCCAGGCACACAGCAGTAGAGGCGCATGTAGTTGGGTCAATGACAACTAGTGAGATGGTTGAGAGAATAGAGTTAATTATGGGGAGAGAAACAAGGAGCCAGCAGCTGGGCGTCTAGGGGCTGAGCTCTATTTATACCCTGTAACCAGCTGAGATTGAATCAAGCAATGAACAACAAAAAATCCAATCTACCCCAAATGTTCTAGTCTCCCTCCACGCTGACTTTGCCCGGCCTTCCTCTTGGCAATGGTTATCCTAGGTTCATAACATCATACTTCTAATTCAGGCATACTTACAGTCAAACTTGGTATCCTCAATAACAATATCAATTTGGCCTAAAAGAGTGTAATGTAGGTGAAGTACTTTTATATAGCAGAAAAATGTTCAATATATTCCCAATAAACATCAGACTGAATAGAGAAACGAAGCAATCAAATTCTGATCTGATACAGTACAGTTAATTCATTCTATGTACTATAGTAAGTTTCAGTGCCATGCATCATTCACAGAATCACGACACCGAAATGGAGCAAACGGATTAAATCACTTACCTTCGGAGAGCCAGCCCCAAGAGCCAGGCTTAAGCCCGAGCATGGAGGTGAGCAGCGCCGACGCGGTCGCGTTGTGCATCGGCATCAGCGAACCCTGCACGCCGGCCAGCGCCGCAACCGGCACCCTGCACCACCGAATCTAAGCCAACGAGAATAACAGAAATGCTCCGCTAGAGAATCAGAGGCTCCAGGCTACCTCGAGATCGCGAGGCGCCGGCGAGAGGCGCGCGGCAGGGACGCGGCCGCTAGCTCCGGAGAGCGAGCCGCCGCTTGGCGGGAGAGCGTTGCAGAGATAGTAAACGGGGAACCGGAACGCAGCGCCGCGAGGGCTCGCCGCACGCCGCCAGCCGCCGCCGCCATCGACGGCTTCCGTTGTCCTCTAAAACCCTTGTTGGGCTGTTTGCAGATTTGGGAGGACGCCGAGGGGCTCGGTGGACCAGGTCTATAACATTGGCCCAAGGCCGTGGACGCCTGCCTACCTTGCAAACTGACACGCTGACAGCGGATTGGAATTACAGTTGAAATCATCAAATGTGCTCAAAATAATAGGTTGATTGCGTTTTTAGATACATTTGGGCTTAGAGCATCTCTAATAGTTTTCTAGAAGAATAATAGGTAAATCAATGACATTTGTTGACCTTTTCTAACCGTTTTCAAAATCTCGCTTCTAAAACATAAAAAACAACCTTAACCGTTTCTATACCCTTTTTTTCACTCGTTCTTCTTCACCGCATCCTTCCGCCTCCAGATTGATGTGTATATTTTCATGCAACTCAGTCGATTTTACAAGTATGGAAAAATTGGAAATTAAGTTAGGGAGTTGCTAGAGAACAAAATTTCCAATCTTGCTAAATAAGAAGATAGGAGTGAGTTTTGGAAACTCCTGGAGATGCATGTAAGATGACATTCGAAACTTAATAATACGCTGGGCAATGTGGAAGCTCCATAGCTTCTTGATCCAAGCGAGTAACACAAAACGAAAAGACATTCCCTAATTATTTGACCTCCCGATCATCTGTAGTAGCAGATTTCTTAAGAAACTCGACTCAAGTCCAGAGCCAAAGGAAAGTCCAATCCAGAGCGGAAGGCAAACAGATACAAGGCTTTTGCTAGCTATAAGCACTGGATAGTGAAGTTGCATGCCAGGGACCACAACCCAATCACATTCTACTCTTTTATTTTGGTGGCAAGTAACAAATCAGAGACAACAGTCGTTAAAGCAAAAACTCAGGCTTAACGTGTGAACTGCAAAATAGAACACTAGATGGACTTAGGGCCTGTTTGTCCCTGATGGCATCATACATCATGTCCCTGACATGAAACTATCAGCTAATTAAATGTTAGATAGGCATCAGCCTACCTTCAGCCTATAAACAACCTATAGCAGTCTAGCACCGATCAAAATTGAGAACGATGTGGACTTCTATAATCTACCAGTAGTCTTTGCAAGAGCACACGCCATTTTCAAAGTGGTGGAACCTCTTTGCATCCCTTGCAATGATCTGACGGCCAACAAGTTTCGAAATTATCTTGAAAGCTGTGTGACAGTCTCCACAGGACCGAAGATTCTTTATAACTCGAATAGGTGAGCGGGGAGCACTTGTTATAAGACCGTAACTAATAGCCAGCCTCTCACTGTGAGCCAGTAAAGCATCCTCTTTAGTTTCTTGATCAACATCATGAAGAACAAATCGAGTGTCAGCAATGTACCCAGCTTCCTTCATGTGAGCCAACAAGTACCTCAGCTCTTCATAAATCTTAGGAGTGTCAGGGTGGGATCGGTCTCCAGCTCTGTATTCATGGACCTTGCTCCGAGCTTCAGCGACACTTGCCTTTTTCCTTTCCTTTTCCTTTGCAAGGTCTGAAGCATCGACAGGGAAAAGACCCATTTTAGACTGTTCGTTCAGCCTAGAAGAATCCAAGTGCTCTATGATTTGAGCGCAACGATCTCCAAGCTCTAAAAATCCATTAAGCCGACACATGTTCATCAAATTTTCCCATACCTCAATGCTTGGATCCACAGGCATCTGTTCCACAAATTCATAAGCTTCAGCAATGTAGCCAGACTGTCCAAGCATACTAACAACGCTTGCATAATGATCCATAGTGGGATGTATGCCAAAATCTTTCTGCATGGATTCAAAATGCAACATTCCTTCATTAACAGATCCCAAAATTCCACAGGCCAGAAAAACTTGTCTGAACATGCCAACATCTGGCTTATCCCCTGTCTGCTTAAACTGGTTGAAGAAATCTATTGCTTCTTCACCAAGAGTATTATGCACAAAACCTGAGATCATAGTGTTCCAAGAAGTCAAATTATGATGATCCATAGAACTGAAAAGCTTCTTTGCATCCTCCATTGAACCACACTTAGCATACATCTCTAGAATTTTGTTTTGAAAATCTGCGTCAACAACAAGTGATGATTCAGAAATTTGACTATGTATTAATCTTGCTTCTGAGAGCGCAGTTGCATCACCACATGCTTGCATCAATCTGAAGTACTGAGGTGCATGTACCACAATTCTGTTTTCCTTTAGCATAGCCAGAACTTCCAGAGCTTCTTTTACATTGCCATCTTCACAACACTTTTCCAGTTCTTCAACAGTAACTTTGCATTTGCCACCAGCTACATTAGGTACATCATAAGGCGATCCAACATTTGAAGGGTTGCCCTGTAGTGACTGGTGATACTTGCCATCTTCATGAGGTGCAATGTAGTGGTTCCCAAATGATCCAGCAGATGGGGCATGCGAATGTTTTTCTTGATGAACTCCATGAGAGAGGCGTTGCGCATCTGTATTTAGGTACATGGAGTATCCTTGAGGAGTACTATGTGTATCAGCTTGCCTAGTGGAATAAGGGCTTTGATACGCCTGCGAAGCATTATATCCGAAATTACTATTGTTGCCTTGCTGAAACCCTGCATCATGCTCCTTATGGAAATGAATCGGATTTACATACTGAGAGGGATGATTCCCAGATCTATCTGGATAGCTTCCCCTAGATCTGTGATCAACATATTGCTGTTTCTGAACTCGCTGGTTATATCCGTGCTGCCCATTATTAGCTCCCTCCCCATAAATCTTCTGGTTACTTTGGGTGTTGTATCCAGAGTTATATGTACTATTAGCTTCTGTGCCATTGTACTGTTGACGATCATTTGGAAAATACCCATCATGGCCTTGCTGGCTGTATGCACCACTACCTCTATAAACCTGTGATGCATTATATCCAGATGTCTCATTATTCTCTCTTGCACCATTATATGGCTGATGACTGTTTCGAAAGCCATATGATCCACCACTTCTGTAATGTTGCTCAGAACTGCCACCAACATCCACACCCCTATTTTTGTGAATACCTGTTATGGAACCAGCTGAAGGGCCATCTCTCTGAAGTTGGAGGTTAGAGCCGTTTGAAGGGGAGTCAGCATAGCTACCTGCTTTGTTTTGTCCCCACTCACGCTGATAGTCTTCATCAGTCTGTTCAGATGCAAAGCTGCCAGCCCCTCGATGTGGAACCCAAGACTGGAGACAAACTCTTTCAGCTGGAAGTCTGCACGATAAAAGAACCATGCTTTAGGATGACCCTGAATTGGAAATTTTCAGGTGCAATGTCACTCGTAGTTGGTAAGTGTTTTTTTTTTTTCTCTTTTGAAAAGACCGCATCTGGATCAGATAAGTAGTGAAACGACATATTTTTAGGATTAAATAAAAGTAACAAGCATGTTCTAATGAACAGAAAACACTAATTAGTATGCGTCTATGCCAAGGACCAAGGTGTCATTTCATGTTCTAATCAGGCCACAATGGATAGAAATTTCCTTCCCGAGCAATTGTCTACCTTTTTTTTTAAAAAAAAAAGTTATATTATGTTCCGTTCTTAGCAACAGAGGAACAGTTTACAGAGAACCAAATCGCTAGAGAAGATCTCCAACTCTAGAAGAAAAGATTAGCAACAAGGAATAGCATCGCGTCATACGAATCAACGAGACACCGCCAAGGTAGTGGTACAGTACCTGGGCGGCGAATCCACGCGCCGGTAGAGGGGCGCTGGCGCGGCCGACGCCGCGATGGCGCCGCGAGGGGAGAACCGGGCGGCTAAGAGCGCCCTGCGCGCTCCAACCATGGCAGCCATCTCCCACCCTCGCCCTTTCTACCTCCCTCGGCGCTCGCCTCCTCCCCCTTTCTCTTCGTCCCTAAAACCCTCGCCAAGCCGAAGCGGCGGCTGCCCCCGGCCGCCAAGCAGAAGCAGAAAGCAGAAGCGCTGCCTGCGGTGGGGCGTCCGTCGCGTGGCTGTGGTCCGTCGCGTGGCTGTGGAATGGGTTGCTGCGGTGCTGTCGGGCTTTGGTGTGGCTATCGGGCTGGATAACATAGCTCTGGGCTCTGGTCAGTGGCTGGGCCGGCTCAATGCATCATTTGGTTGGGAACCTTGCAGAAAAAAAAAATCACCGAAGCAGAGCAGCCGAGAGAACCTTGCACGGCACATGCCGCGGCACAGAGCTCGCAGCCGAAACCGCAGGCCGCAGCACTCGAGAGCGCAGGCAAGCGGCGGCGCCGCGCCTCCGACTCTGCCCCACGCCGCTGCGACCATGGACCCCTCCCCGCAGTCGGCGCCTCCCACCGGGGACGACCCGGCAGCGGCGGCAGATCCCGAGCTCCCGAGGCTCACGGTGACGCAGGTGGAGCAGATGAAGGTCGAGGCCAGGGTTGGCGACATCTACCGCGCACTCTTCGGGGCCGCCCCCAGCACGAAATCCGTCATGTGAGCATCCCAGAGCGCACGCTAGTTTTCTAACTTCTATTAGGAGAAGATAGGAGATATCCCGGGCTGCCGGCAGTGCTAGGCGGATCTAGACGCATGAGTTTAGTTTGGATTTTGGAGAATTTGACAGGCAGTAGCTTGAAATATGGCTAGTTCTCTGATAACTTTACTTGTGGCACCAGATAATTCAGTGCAGGGTTCCTGATTTGGTGCTTACAGAAGCTTAATACTGCTAGTTATGTGTTGTTGCATAGCGTCTTATTTATTCACAAACACTTGAATGGGAGTTGATATTAGGGTGCGTGTCCACTGCCTCCTCATCAGTCTTTTGTTGTCGAGTTGTTTTCTGTGCAGGCTAGAGCTATGGCGCGATCAGCATGTGGAGTATCTGACGCCTGGGCTGAGGCATCTGGGGCCAGCCTTTCATGTTCTAGATGCCAAGTAATGATTGTGCATGGTTAACTAATCTTTAGAGTATCCTGTTTGATTGTGGCACTAATGCATATTTGTTCTGGCATTGTTTTTGATTGGTTTCAGTCGCCCTTGGCTGTGCTACTGGATGGTTCATCCACTTGCTTTGCTGGATGAAGCACTTGATGATGATCTTGAGGATGATATCATAGACTTCTTAGCTCGATGTCAGGATAAAGATGGTGGATATGGTGGTGGACCTGGACAGGTTGCTCCAATCCCAAAACCTTGAGTCCCACCCTTTTGAGCTAGATAATATCTTTGATTTTGCTATTGCACTGATTTTTGAAATAAGATTTTAGATTTATGCAGTTCATCCTTTAGTCTTGGATATGTCCAAATGAAACATTGAGGACATATATGTTTTTTGTTGCAGTTACATTAAATCCCTCTTTAGCTCACCTGGTTCCAATTGTAACATTTTTAATTGATATATTAGCATGCCCATGTAACAAACAAAAACCTACCGGTGACGGTGGGTACTATGCTTTGTATCTGTATACTCAAGGTTGTCTTTTTTTATACATTATTGGATGCTTTGATTTAGCCTTCTCATTCAATTAGCATAAGTTTTTAACCAGAAATCTTGTTTGTTATTGATTTATAAAGTACGTTTGAGTTCATTTATGTTGAATCATTCAAGAGGTAAATTATATATTTTTTTTATAAATTTTTTTGTCTACGTCCTTTGCAGTTGCCTCACCTAGCTACGACTTATGCTGCCGTAAATACACTTGTGACAATAGGGAGTGAAAGAGCGCTCTCATCAATCAATAGGTAAATCTCATGGTTGCTCTAAAACAAGATGTGCTTTGCATGAGTCATTTTGTTAATAATGTTTACCTTGTTGGTCAGGGGCAACCTGTACAAGTTTATGCTTCGGATGAAAGATGTATCAGGTGCTTTCAGGTACGCAACCTATCAGCGTGGATAATGTACAGAGATCACTTTCTCATTTGTAGCTCTTTCTGATGTGATGCCTGCCACTCATTGTTCCTTTGCCCTAGAATGCATGATGGTGGTGAAATTGATGTCCGTGCTTCCTACACCGCTATATCAGTAAGTTTCTTGTGGCCCTTCACGATTTTTTCTGCAGTTACTTGATATTTCCTGATGTTGACCACTTGACCTTAGGTTGCCAGCCTTGTGAATATTCTTGATGTTGAATTGGCAAAAGGCGTTGGCGACTACATAGCAAGGTTTTGTTTGTGTTATATAAATGCACTTTTTTTCAGTTGAAAAATTGTTGCTTTGGTCACAGTTCTATTCAAGAATGTTGCTCAATTGATATACTATATGAGTGCAGATGTCAAACTTATGAAGGTGGTATTGCTGGGGAGCCTTATGCTGAAGCACATGGTGGGTATGTTTCTGAGGATTTCTGTGAAGTTCCAAATTTATATGTTAAGAACATTAACAAAAGTTGCTTTCATAAGGTATACTTTCTGTGGATTGGCTGCTTTGATCCTGCTTAATGAGGTTGAGAAAGTTGACTTGCCTAGCTTGATTGTAAGACAACCTCTTCCCTCCTTAGTTTATTTAATTTGCTTCTGTAATTATGATGTGTTTTTATGTATTAAATCATGAAGTTGTTCTTTTAGGTCCTTGGTGAAAGTGCATGACAAGTAGTCGATACTTGTGTGTTTGGAGATGCAACATTTGTTTTTATCACAATACCATTTGACGTTGTTGCTGACATCTTCACCATTTAGGGCTGGGTGGCTTTTCGTCAAGGAGTGGAATGTGGATTTCAAGGACGAACTAATAAATTGGTTGATGGTTGCTACTCCTTTTGGCAGGTAATTGTAACATCTGTCTACTGTTATCTTTGCCACATGTTGTACTCCATGTAACAGAAATCTAGTGTGTGACCAGGGAGCTGCCATTGCTTTAACACAAAAGTTAATTACCATTGTTGATAAGCAATTGAAGTCTTCGTATTCCTGCAAAAGGCCATCTGGAGAGGATGCCTGCAGCACCAGTTCATATGGGTGCGCTGTGAAAAGGTCTTCTGGTAAGAATCAGGACCATCCATATTTTTCTTATGAAATGAAAATTATTTCTTCATTTTTGTTTGTGATAAATATGAAAGAAGTATTTTTAAAACTTTAAAACAAAAAATAGAACCCGTTCCACATAGATGTAAGTTGTAACTGATTGGAACTTCTTTATTCCTCGTACCATGCAGCAATGAGCTGATAACTTAATCAGGCCACTTTGCTGTATATTTGCTAGTAGGTGGGTGAGCAAACAGCACTGATTATCAATTTTTAAACCTTGATCTGCTTACTGGTGACTAATGTCGTTCCTCATACTATTTATACATTGGGTGCAATGCACTGATAACTTAATCAGGCCAGTTTTGCTGTATATCTGCTAGTAGGTAGGTGAGCAAACAGCACTGATTATCAATTTTTAAAACCTTGATCTGCTTACTAGCGACTTAATGTTGTTCCTCATACTATTTATATTTTTGGTGCATTTGATGTGCAAATTTATAATGCCCCCATAAGATCATGACCTGAACTGAACTAACATATTGATTTACAAATTCTTGGGGGCTTGACTTATGTCATCATACTCATGTATTTTGCTTGTTCTCCTGAAGCTGTGGATTATGCAAAGTTTGGATTTGATTTTATACAACAGAGCAACCAAATTGGCCCACTCTTCCATAACATTGCCTTGCAACAATACATCCTACTTTGTTCTCAGGTGAGATAACTTTAAATACAATATTGTTTTCATATGCTGAGTTTTATCATGGAATGTGAAATTCTGCAATGCCATCTTATTATAGTTGTTACCACCCTCTGTCCCAAAATATAAGTCGTTTTGGCTTTTCTAGGTACATAGCTATGTCTAGATATGTAATGAAGGTTATGTACCTAAAAATGCCAAAATGGCCCATAAATTGGAACGGAGGGAGTATTTGTTGAGGCCTTGAGAGTTGAGATCTCAGATGAGTTAACATTACAACCACTTCTGTAACTCAGGTACTAGAGGGAGGCTTGAGGGATAAACCTGGGAAGAACAGAGACCACTATCATTCATGCTACTGCCTCAGTGGCCTCTCAGTTAGCCAGTACAGTGCCATGACTGATACGGATTCATGCCCATTACCTCAGCATGTGCTTGGACCGTACTCTAATTTGCTGGAGCCAATACATCCACTCTACAATGTTGTCCTGGATAAATACCATACAGCCTATGAGTTCTTTTCAAAAGAGTGATATAATGTTAGAGCCTAAGAACAATTGGCTAGGGTTGTGTGGGATTATATCATTTGCACGGCTAACATTAACTTTTGATTTGCATGCCTTAGTCGTGTTATACCAGGGTATTTGTATGTTTGGTCAGGTGCATTACCTGGATAAATCTCTCTTGGTTGTGATGGTTGCGTCTTATGTTACTGGTGTTTATTATTAGTTGAAAATGTAACAGAAGTGCAGTGTTAGACTGATCTATGGATGCTAGAACCAAGTGTTGTATGTATTACTGTCATGGTGGTACTAAATTGGTTAGTTAAATGCATGATTAGATGGTACCTGAACCAGTTGGGTGTTGCTAGAAGATAAGTGAGCCACAGTGGAGCATCCTGCCTCGCGCCCTCTTCGACTGTGTGCAGAGCATAGCTCGGTTCCTAGCAAAAGGCTGTTGCCCACGTTGGACATGGTTGTGGTTCTTAGGGACACGTTACCAACCTAACGTTTTTACGAACCCATGGTTGTGCATGTTGTGTGGCTTGTTGCGAGTTGAATATTTCGTCATCGTACTCTATAACTATCATCAAATCAATAATATCTTGACTATCCTCCTCTTTTCCTTTTCCCCACCTCTATCCTGTGGCTGTGCGATTTTCTACGGAGACTAAATCATTATGGCTCAGTTTTCTCTTGCTGAGCTTCATTTCTAAACTTTGCGATCATCTTTTATCTTCTCTTGTAAATTCGTAGTCGTCTTTTTCTACGTTTAACCATCACCGGATTGTCTAATCCCGCTTGTATTACCTCAAGTAGCCACTAGCTAGCCGTGTCATCAGAGCGACATCTACCTGCATCTCAAACCTTTTTAGCCATATGCTATGGACCCACCACTATAATGCCGACTAGTTGCTGATCTCATATATGCTACTTATGCCACACTACCTTGGTACTGATCATGTTGTGGTCTATCTGTGAGTTGTGACCAACATCTCGGGGGAAAGAAAAAACAATCTGCACCACTTGCCAATGTCTCACATAAGCATGTGAGAATCAATAGACCAGATGCATGTAAGATATCAGAAACCAGTATAGAATATTCTTTTTATTGTAACTTGTAAGCCTTCAAATAAAACAATCTGTACCACTTGCGGTTTGATGATTTTTCATGGGCAGTAGGGGTATTGATGGCGTCCAGCTAGTGCATATGTGTAATATACCTCCCATAGGTGTCAGTGTCACGCAATTGAATTTACAATATATTTTTTCTATGCTTGTTCTACCCGTCTTTGTTTTTCCTATTTATTTTTTAGGATATCTTTTCATTGCGATTGTTACATCTTGATTGTTAGAATCAACGTGACAGTTTTAGACCTTAAGAAGGAAAGATAAAATTAGTATTTTTTTTTCACTTTTGATATGTTTTTGGTGTCGATACAGTTTAGAAATTTGAAGTTCAGAATTAATTTTAAGCGAACAATCGATTTTAAATAAGGATGACATGAACTGATATAATTATCACAAAATTGTAGTTTCAACAGTAGTTTGATGGCTATATATTGTAATTTTTCGAAAATATTTTGTTGGTCTGCTGGATGCTTTTTGTATCTTTCTTGTTAAATGAGGTATCTATGGCATTATTACTTGCTAGTAGTTGAATATATATATGTTTATAACATACATGGAGAAAACATTGCTAATTTATAATGTCGCATGCACAAAACATATTTAAATATAGACTATATATGTGGCATAACAACATTTCTTTTTGTAGATCATCTTAAAATCTAACGTATATGCGTATTTTCTAGTAAATTTAGATAGTTTGATCTTCCTAAAATTCAAATATACATATATACATTTTTTTAGTAATCTTATAATTTCTAAACTGTAGCGACCATATAATCCATGCTAAGTAGACTTTAAATTGTAGGAAAGGATCTAAGAGAAGTCCCACGCAATGAAAATTACAATCCACGCGTGGCAGCAAACACCAAACACCAGTAGTGCGCTTTAACCCTAAAGCTAAAACTGAAGTATATTTGCAAGCAACATATGCAGAAGACCAAGCACTGCACGCACGCACGAAACGGCGATGAGGTCAATAGTCGCCATCGTAGAGCCGCCGGCCTACCTCGAACGACGCGAACGCATCGGCGCAGGCGTACTTGAGCTGGTCGTAGGACAGCTGGCGCGAGTCCCAGGAGCTCCTACGGACGTGGTACGGCTTCTCCATCTGCACACCCATCACCTCCAGCACCAGCGCCGGCAGCCCGGCCCAGCGCAGCCGGGAGTTCCCGAGCTCGTCCGCGGCGAGAAGGCGAAGGTCCACGGCATTCTCCACCTCCAGCCCGTACCCGGCTCGCAGCTTGGCCACATCGCCGTCGATCCCGACGCCGACGAAGGTGAAGCGACCGTCGGCGAAGAAGTCGAAGAGCGCGTCGGGAAGGTAGTCGGCGTGGAGGATCTGGAATACGAGGCAGCGGCGGCCGACGCAGATCTGCAGCACGGCTACAGGCTGGGGTGCGTCGTACCAGGAGTAGGACGGGCGCCACTCGACGTCCAGGCCAACGACGAGGCGTTTGAGGCGGCGGCGGTGGATGCGGTAGATCTCGTTCAGCCACCAGTACACCACGTCGCCGGAGTCTGTAAGCGTCGTGAGGATGGCGTCATCGTCAAAAGACACCACGTAGCGGCCGTCGTAGGTGTGGGCGATCCTGGTCGCCATCTCCTTCGGCAACCAAGCAATCTGTCGGTTATTAGTTGTCTAGGGTTTGGGGACTTTGGACTTGTTTTGATCAGATTGACGGGGCAGCGATTATATAGGCATCTCCAACTCCAACAATATCTAATTATTAAAAAATGAATTACATTCCAAAAACTATATTGGATACTATAAAAAAGATACATCACCCCAGCATCACCGTCATGGTCTGTCACCCTCACCCCAGCATCGTAGCTTACACCCAAATTTTCATTAATTCTGGTGAATCTCCAAGACTTCGGTGGCAAACTGACAGTGTATTTGGGCCATGATTGGACATTCCTTCATACCATAACTCACACTTAGAGCCCCCAAAATGAAACTCCAATGCCTGCTCACCATTAATAATTAATGGTTAGAGATTCAATTCCAGCGATCGTCTAGGCAGGGGGACAATGTTAGTCACGACAACGAGCGCCAAGCCAAAAAAAAAAAAAAAGGATCATCGACAAGGTACTAGCATCGTTCTTCCGTGTATCTCTGTGTAGATATCCTCATTATTCCAAGTGTGCACAGATTCGGAGTTAGGATAAAGACGTTGGACTAGGATTTTTTTCTATCGTACAAAAAAAAAAGATTGAAAGTAGATTTAGCAAACCATTGCAAAAGCTCTATAAGAAATAAAATTCACCTCGGATCAACTTATTTAGTATTCCATCTTGGTCCCCAACTTAATGTTTACTTTTGGGCATGTGACAAGCCACGATGGTACGATGGCTCTAGGATCAGTATGAACTAACTTGGTAGGATTTTCCAATGTTCAACTATTGCCAATTCGATTCAACGAATTCAGGTGCTCCGAAGATACCGACATTCTACTACTGTTGCGTGCCTGTAGATCCCTCAAATGCTTGCCTTTTGCACGTCCTCATTAATTTGTCCCTATTATTTGTTGAGTTACTAATTTTACTTTGAATATTTTCTGCGTAACCTAATTTTTCTATGCCGGACGGAACATCCTTGATTCAACAGGTTGTCGTTGGGTTCAGAAAAATGGGGTTATCTTGTCTCTAATACCGCAATCCTAAATCTTTGCAGCTATTCTTTACTATGTCATGATTGGAAACTAAGACAGCAAAGAGAAGATATTTTCCTTTCATTGATGTCCATATATTTACATTACCATGCCATTATTTGAATCATGTTATTGTCAGCTAATTGGCAAATAAATTTATCTGCAATTGTATCATACTGCTGGCTTCTTTCAAACTTACTTTGTTGCACTTGCAGCAACTTGTGGGATTCTTGCTAGTATCAATAGATGGATCATTGATTCATAATAAATTTTATTTTGAAATATAAACATTACTAATATTTTTAAACTTATTTAAACTTAGAGAAATTTTATCTGATATGGATTCTACGGCCGCACTTAAATAGGGACAGGGGAGTACGCTACACGTGGGCAGACCGCAGACAGCTGACCTGGAAATGTGCGTAGAGCTAGCAGCAAGCACCAAATTATTGTAGCTGACTGACTCCCACGGCATCAATGGCGTGTCAGGTTCAGCTCCAGCCCGACGTTGCCTGCGTCGGATAGGAACTTTGCAAACGCAGAGCGCGACGAGCCGCCCTCTTTCCACGCCATTGCTGCATCTTCCTGGTGCTTGAACACCCGTGCCCTCAGCAGCTTGCCTTCCTCCGACTCCATGACCAGCCTCACCTTGGCCTCCACCTCCTCGGCCTTCACCAATCCCTTCTACCACCCGACCATCTCCACGCCGACGCCGTATTCCTCCACCATGAACACCTTGTTCATCTTCTGCTCCGCGTACAGAGGCCAGCAGAGCATCGGCACGCCGGCGACGATCCCCTCGAGCACGGAGTTCCACCCACAGTGCGTCACGAACGCCCCCGTCGCCGCGTGACGGAGCACGTCCACCTGCGGCGCCCACAGCTTGACGACGCGGCCGCGGCCGCCGGTCCTCTCCAAGAACCCCGCGGGCAGGAGCGCGTCGAGGTCCGGGTCCGCGCGGGGTCGAACGGCTTCGCCGGGTCATCGTGGGGAGGCGGCGGCGCGCGCACCACCCACAGGAACCGGTGGCCGGACCTCTCCAGGCCGGTGGCTATCTGCCTCACCTGCTCCTCGGAGTGGTTTCCGACGCCCGTGCTTCCGAAACAGAGGAACACGACGCTGCGCTCCGGCTGCTCGTCGAGCCATGCCAGGCACTCGTGCTTCTTCTCCGTTGCTTTGCTCTGGCTGCCGTCCCCGGCGACCAATGGCCCGACGCAGTACACCGGAGTCATTTTAGGGAAACACCGTGGATCGCCGAGGGCTGACACCGCACGAGGCTCGATCGACGCGGACGTGTTCACGAGTATTCCATGGGCGTCTTGTATCCTGCGCATCATGTTCACCGTTGCCTTGAACGTCTCGCTCCCTGGATCCTCGAGCATTTCAGCATGGAGATGAGAAGCCGGCATAGCTGGGACGCCATGGAAGTTCAGAAACGCGTCTCCTCCTAGCTCCCTGAAACTTGGCTGCCCTTCTGATGAAGCCTGGGACGGACACGGCGAGCGCGGAGGCGTTGGAGGGGAAGAACGCGTAGGCTGGGATCCCGAGCTTGCTGGTGACGTCGAGCACCTCGGTAGACATCATGTCCACGAGCACGGCGTGGACGCTGCCGGGAGGCATGGAGAAGAGGAAGTCGTGGAGGTGCTGGCTGTAGCGGCCGACGAGTTGTAGGTACCTGACCATGAACTCCGAGTCATGGACAAAGGTGGGAGCGTCGTCGCCTGTGGGAGCATGTGGAAGACCACGGACGGCTTGGAGGCGGCGATGCGTTCGATGACGGCGGCCAAGGCGATGTCTCCTTTCAGGCTGGGGTCGATGAACGCGACCACGACGGCGTAGCCCTCCTCCTGGAGCACGTCGGCGAGCTGCACCATGGGGACGAAGTGGCTGGCGCTGAGGCCCGGGTACAGAACCACGGTCTTCTTCATGGCTTAGCTTTTACGTGCTCCTGTGGCTGCCTGTAGTATGCAACTAGTGGCGAATTGGATCTGGGAGTAGCCCGGGCTCTTGTTGATTTCAGGGAGGATGGTTTTGTGGAGCCGTGGAGGGCCTGGACCTGGAAGCAAGGAGCACGGAAACAGTAATTGCCTTGTTTCTGTCGGTGACGGTGCAGACGTGCAGTGGACCTGATAATAATTGCTAT
>JADLZL010002596.1:0-278059 GCA_015844335.1 Chrysopogon serrulatus
GTTAAATTTAAATTATTTTTTAAAAACATTTATTCGTAGAGCAAGTCACAATAAAAGATATAAAATTTTACATAATTTTTTGAATATGACGAGTGGTCAAAGTTAGAGTTAAAAAGTCAAACTAACTATAGTTTAGGATGGAGTTAGTACTAAACATGGTTGCCCATATTTATAGACTATCAATAACAAGGTGCCTAGCGTATGGTGTATGTGCGTCCCTTTATAGAGGCAACTGTATTTGAAGTGCATTTAAATATTTATGTTTATATTATATATATTTTGCTAAAAACGTTATAAGCATATTTTTCAAATGGTAAAATGGGAATATGTTACACATACACAGGGATACTAAGTATGACGATTTGATAGCTTAATTAGCACCAAACTATTTGAATGACTAAAACCATAGCAATCTCACATTAACATGTGTAATTCTAAAACACTGACATCAGTCTATAGGAAAATAAAAAGATATGAGTTGCCTGTTCATAAAGCGTAAACTAATGAGGATGGTATGACAAATATAATTGTTTTTAATTAATCGTAGATGTTAAAATATGTGCAATGCACAACTGCATTATAAAATTGAGCCACACAAATGCAGAAAAGAGTCAGCTTATTAGTGATAAAAAGGTGTGTCAAAAATTAGTTATAATAATTTGAGAATCTCAACACCTAGGTTATCAATAATCTCAACACCTAGGTTATCAATAATCTCAACAACTTAAGTTTGACTCCCTCCGTCCCTTTGATGCCATAATTTTTGTGTCGAGCGTAAGATGCATAAGAGCTCCCCTACCTAGGTTCTCAAAACCAAATATGGGAACTTAATAAAAAAAATCAACTCCACCATAGGCCATAAATTTGAGAAGGCTCTCAAATCCCCAACCGTCATTCCTAGGGTTCTGCTTCATGCCATCAAACGATGCTTGCTTCGGTTTCTTCACCTGTGCTCAATAGGAAGCGGAAGAGTACACTACTTAGATCCTCCTCCCCTCTAGCGTCCTCCTCTCCCTTCAGCGCTGGGGCAGCTCCCCTGCCCGATAGCCCGACGTCCCTCGTCCAATGAGCATCTCCAACGGTTTTGTAAATGGGCTTTGCATTTTTATTTTTACAAAAAAGTCTAAAAAACGTCTATCCAATGGTTTTGCTAATGGGCTTTGCATTTTTGTTAACTTGGCAAAAACAGGGAAGGACTTGCATATATGCACACCTCGTCCGCGCTTGGCATTGCGGACGCTCGCGCTATTTTCCTCTCGTGCGCGTGGCTCCCGCCTGCCACCTCGTCCAGAATTTTCTTTTTTACCAAGTGATACTGCAAAACCGTTGGAGATTGACTCTTTGGACCTTTGCCTCTTTGAACCTTTGCCATATTCATCTGAGACTTGGCTAACTCCTAATTTTATCAAATAAAATATACAAAACCATTGGAGGCGGCCTCCCAAACGACCACCTCTCCCTCCAAGCCAAGATTTGTGCCAACCTCCCTCTGGTGGGCCCCACGATGAGATCACCAAGGGAACCCCTTCAAGCGGCGTGTCCCTGTCTTCTGTCTTATCCCATCAAACGCCCTCGGCTCCACTCGACAGTGGATTTGACCGTGTAAGCCAGTGATAAATGGGTCCGATGCGTCTGTATCTATTTGGTTGGATTTGAGATTATTGATTTGAGGGCTCCTATATCCTGCTCCATACTCATATTAATTAACGTTATGAACAAGATTTGAATCAAACATTAGAAACATAAACTAGCAATAGCTTTAAAATATTTAGTTTGAGAATGTGAAACTTATATGTATAGATTCACCTTAAAACCCACCTTTATAAAAGTAATTTTTTATTAAGCCACCTGGCGCCCTTTATTGATCTTGGATAATAGTTATATTGTTCACCAAGCAACCTAGAATGAAGCTAGGGGGTTCATCGACCCAATTACATGTTAATTTGCTTTGCAAAGCTACTCTTGCTAATTCATGAGCTACACCATTGGCCTCCGATTACAATGATCTATACAAATAGAAGCAAAATCCTGCCAAATCGTGTTTATTAAAGTAATTTTATTTTTAATTTTCTTATATATTTTAATAAAATAAAATTAGGTTTTGGAGACCGTGTTCTTATCCAAAACGTCAACTAATATGAGTATGGAGGGAGTATAGAGTATAAGTACAAAAACTAGATCCTCAAATGTAGTGCAGCCTTGGAGTTGCTCTAAGTAGAGTGGCCACATAAAAGATAGGTTGATAGACATAAGGAAGTAGGACAGCTATAAATTAGAGCGGGACGTAATGTAGGAAGTATATATAAAAAAATATATAAAAATTTAATTTCTAAAGATATAGAGAAATTTCATTCAAATTCAAATGGGCTCTGAGTGTTCATCCCATTGAATACCATTAGGGGCGTTTGGATAGAGAGGATAGGGATGGGGATAGGAAAAGGGAAATAGATGAACGGTTAGGATTAAATGAGATGTAAAGAATGAATGGCTAAGATTCAATGATACACTTTAGGGGGTAGGGATATCCCCATCCCTATCCCTATCCCGGGGTATCCAAACGCCCCCTTATATAAAAATAGGCATCTCTTATTTGTCTATTAAAAAATCTGCAAGTTGCTATGTATGGTATATAGGCCATTCCATATGGATGTTACACCACAACGTTGTCGCGGCATGGTACACACTATCTATATATAGGTGATGCGGCACAAAAAGTATTGGCATTTTCTGGAAAAGAAAAATATTTGAAATGTATATGAGACTAGGCACGTTTACTGTTTTAAATAACTTTCAAAAGCGATTATGGCCGTTTATATAAGATCAAAAAGGCAACAGGTGAATACGGACTCCGACGTATAGTTTTCCTTGTATTATTGTGGTAGCAAAACATTCCGTTAAGGCTCCACCACGAACTACGGTCAACGGAACTATTGTGCGTCGATACTGCCGCCGGCATTGCAGGTGCAGTCGTCACGCACTGCGTCACGCAGCACGGTAGCACAGGGCCTTGTTTAGTTTCATGTGAGTTTTTTGGACGGTTTCTGTAGCACTTCGTTTTTATTTGGTAAATATTGTCCAATCATGGCCCAACTAGGTTCAAAAGATTCGTCTCGTGATTTACAACAAAACTATGTAATTATTTATTTTTTTATTTATATTTAATACTCTTTATATGCGGCAACAAATTTGTGAGAGGAGAGATTGTAAAGTCCTGTAGCACTTCGTTTGTTTGTGGTAAATATTGTCCAATCGTGGCCCAACTAGGCTCAAAAGATTCGTCTCGTGATTTACAACAAAACTATGTAATTAGTTATTTTTTTTATTTATATTTAATACTCTTTATATGCGGGTACAAATTGATGTGATAGAGAGAGAGAAAAAAACTTGGAAGTTGGAGGGTAATCTAAACAAGGCCCCAGTCGAACCCTCTCTTAATCCCAGGCTTCTGATATGGTATGACCAAAGCGCTTGCGTAACCTATCGCGAGAGCTTGCGTAACCGACGCCTGCTCATTGTTGTTTGCTCCTTCGCATGTTATTTTTTTCTTTTTCTTTTTTTTTTTTTAACGAACGGTCACGAGACTGTGCCATTTCTATTCGAATACCCTGTTCTTTTCTCACTATACTTGTTGGGTTTAACTGGGTTTGTCCAATTTTTATTTAGCAATTAAATAAAAAAATTCCAAGATCAAAGTTAATGCTTGATGTAATTTGCTGAATTCTTTATCCAGTGTATTAACTGATAGTTTGATGAATGTTAAGTGAATGATAACTATTATGTGTTAGTGCATCATGATGATTATTACATGTTAGTGGTTTCATGATGTCTTAGTGATTTTCATTATTAATAACGAATAATTGACTTTTTTTAGTTTCTTAGGTATTGGTAACAGACAATGACATGGCCACTATCCCTTCGTGCGCTTGTTCCTATTGCCGCATAAAAGAGACACTCACTCTCTTGTTCGTGAGAGAGTAAACAACCAAGAACAATACCTCGCTGCTGTTGCGCTGCTCGTGCTTTCCCATCCCAATTCTGCACACAGGAATAAGGAGAGCAGGCCTTCGAAAACCAAAGCTATTCTTGAGTTTGTTTGCTCGAGTGAAAACCAGCAATCAGGGATTTAGGGAGCATCTTCCACGTGACCGCTCGATCTTCTTCATGATGATTCTACGGCTTCTTCCCGCTACTTCCTGACGACCAGTTTCTCTCTGATATAGTGATCAGCATTGCTATGTTTTTGTACTACGACGAGCAGGATGACTACATCAATAAACGCTACGTCCACAAGCGGAAATGACCGGTGCCACTGGGTATGCTATTAAAGAAACCTGTTTTCTATTGTCTATGTTTGAATTCATTATTACTTTGATGTTCATTAACCTGCTAACGACTAGATCACACGTGCACCTTTCTGATGTCACAAACATGATGTTAATGGCTAAATTTCTAACACTAGTGTGCACTACAATACAAATTATTTGTAGCAACATCATCTTTTTTTCTACAAACTGCTCTTATGGTGGACACATCTAGGACCCAGAGGACAAGCCACCCGTACAAATCAAATAATAGAGGTGGCTGGTGATATAAACCGCCCCTACAAATAGTTCGCTTTATAGGGGCGGCTCACTCACTAACCGTTCCAAGTATTTTGATTATTTCTTTGGACGTTCCAGGTTTTTTAGCCTGGACGTGAAAACTTTTTTGATGAAACTGGAGGGGCCAAGGCCCCTACAGAAAATATATTAAACTGATCGAGAAGAAAACAAGATTACAACAAAGGGAGGAGAAAAGAGAGAGGAAAGGAAAAAGAAAAAAACCGAACTAAGCAAAACTTAAGAAGAAAGAAACTCCGAGCTAGCCAACAAAAAAAGAAATAAAAAACGGGAGGCTGAATACTAGATTCAGGTTTACAACAAATTTGGAGCTGGATCTAATAAGGAGTCTACCCATTGATCAAAAGCAATAGATAGGGAAGCTTTAACTCTGAAGCTAACCAGCCTTGCTTGAAAAAGCTTTTGCATCTGATAAAAGAATTGTTGCAATCATGAAGAATTGAGATTTATGTTGGATCCTGAAGGCCTTGAAGTTCTCCATGACATTAGATCCTTGGACAGTGATGATGCTAATGAAGTTCCAACATTGTTGGGCAAAAGGGCAGTGAATGAAGAGGTGATCAGTAGTGTCCTCCATTCCTAACCCACAAAGCTCACAACAGAAAGAGTCCAGTGCCATGTGTTTTCTTCTAAATATGTTTCTTGTGCTTAGTCTATCCTTTAGTAATAACCAGCCAAAGACTTTATGCTTGGGCTGGCAATAGCTCCTCCATAACCATTAAAAGGCTGGGTCAATTGGGTTATGGCCAACCAGCGCCTTGTATGCCGCTGATGACGAGAGTCTACTGGTCCCTCCAAAGAAAGTTCAAGTATCTTTTTCTTCTTCCAAGGTTGGCAGTAGTTGCTGTAAGACATACATCTGGTTAAAAGTAGTTTGAGAGAGAGGTAAACTGAACATGTTTGCTGTTTCTTGGAGACTAAGAGCTGACAAAACCAAGATGTACTTAATTTTTGCATAGGAATAGCACTCAAGGAATGTTAGTTCAAGAGTTTGGCCCCTCCAGTTATCTTTCCACAGTAAGCAAGTTTGCCCATTGTTGACTTGTACTAATGCAAAATTCTTGAATACAGGAATTAGCTTGAGAATGTCTCTCCACCAGAAAGATCCCTTCTTCACATGGCTAGGTAGCTTTCCATTCTTATAGTGTTTTTCCCAAATTAGGTTGACCTAGGGGATGTCCTTCCTATTGTAGAACTTATCCAAGTTTTCATTAGCAGAGATTTATTTTGAGTTTTAATGTCGATCACTCCTAATCCCCCTTCTTTTTTTGGGGTATAAACCATCTCCCAAGCTACTTTGGGATATGATCTTTCATTGATGTCTGACCCTCTCCAAAGGCAGTGTTTTCTGAATTTATCAGTCTATTTGATGATTGTTTTTGGGATCTCCATGGTGCACATGAAGTAAGTTGGCAAAGCTGAGAGGACAACATTGGTAATTTGAAGTCTTCCTGCTTGGTTTAGCATTGATGATATTCCTACCAACCTTCTTTCACATTTGTTGACCAATGGGAGAAAGTCATGTACTTTGGGTTTTGTTACACCAAGAGGCAAACCAAGGTAAGGAAAGGGGAGACTCCCTTTAGAGCAGCCAAAGGTTCTGGCTAGCAGGTCCAGTCTTTCCTCCGAAATATTTATTAGTAGCATCATTGATTTGTTGAAGTTTACCTTGAGTCATGGTGATTCAGAGAAGTTGAGCAAGGTTTTGAGGAAGAAGAGCTGATTGGGGTCCCCTTCAAGGATTATCAGTGTGTCATCAACATATTGAATGATGGGAAGTCCCCTGAGGATTCTAGAGGGATGGGCAGCTTCAGCAAATTCATGTCTTTTGCTCTGTTGATGGGGGACTACAGAGCAGCTAGAACAAAGAGTAGGAGGGATAAAGGATCTCCCTGCCTTACTCCTCTTTTATAGTGTATGTTCTTGCCTGGCACACCATTCAATAATACCTTCGAGGTTCCAGAACCAAAAATATCTTTTATCCAGGATATCCATTTCTATCCAAAACCTTGTGCCTCCAAAATGGAAAGGATAGCCTGATGTTCTATTTTATCAAAAGCTTTCTCAAAGTTAAGCTTGAGGATGACTATCTCCCTCTTTGAGTGATGACAGATATGAAGATATTCAAATGCCCATGCCAAACAATCTTGGATAGTTCTTGTTTTGATGAATCCATACTGGTTTTTGTGAATTAGTGAGGTGATTGAAGACTGCAGTCGGTTTGCCAGGATCTTGGTGAGCAGCTTAACTAAAGAGTTGAGTAGAGAGATAGGCCTATAGTTGCCCACATACTTTGGGTTGTCAATTTTTAGAATTAATGTGATGTAAGAGGAGTTGATGCTTCTCAAACAAACTTCACTGTTGTAGAACTTTGCACAAAGGTCAAGGAAATCTTGTTTGATGGTTGGCCATGCTGCCTTGATAAATTCATTGTTGAACCTATCTGGCCCAAGAGATTTATTATTTGGCAAGGTTTTGATGATTCCCATTATTTTATCTTTAGTGAAAGGGTCCTCCGTGATCCAGATTGGTGCTTGAATTGATCAAAGTTGCTGCGGGAATGGTGAAGCCATTGAATTCTGAAGCCCCTAGCCTCTGCTTAAAATCATTCCACAGCAATTGTTCTTTTTCCTTATGTGCTGGGACTGAGAGTTCTTCCATAGTCATTAAGATAAGATAATTCATTGATCAGCTTAGACTTGTGCCTGACTGTTGCATGAGCATGGAAGAAATGCGTGCTGGCATCCCCCAACTGAACCCATTTTATGTTGCCTCTTTGTTTCCAATAATCTTTTTGTTTGCTGAGGAGGTCAAGCAAATGCTCTTCCACTAGTTTCTTGAAATTCCACTCTGCCGGACTTAGGTCCCCTGAAGTCTTCCAGGTTTTCTAAAAACGATAACACTAGCCCCGACTCTTGATCAAGGTTTTGAGATTTGTCATAGAAGCTTGCCATTCTCTGAGATGCTTTCTGGGTAATTTTAGTTTAGCCGTTAGGTTTTTGCCTTATCAGTATGATGGGATGGCTGGTTCCAACTTTGGGCTAAAAGTTCCTTGAATCCATTTTGTTGCAGCCAGAAATTTTCAAACCTAAAAATACTATTTCTTGGTATGCTTGTATCAGTAGAGAACAGGCATGGACAGTGATCAGATGGGGTCATATCCAAGGCTTTGCTGTGGTATTGGGGTAACAAATAAGCCAATTACTTGAGGTAAAAACCCAATCCAGATTTCAAGTAAAGGTGTTGGCTGCATGTTTGACCATGTGAACTCTCTTCCTTTTAATGGCATCTCATTAATTCCCAAAGTGAGCTGATTCTTTGAGTTGAATCTGAACATTTTCGGAGATATCCCCCCCCTAGTCTGTTTCTATCCTCTGGATTTCTGACGAGGTTGAAGTCACCCAGGACTAGCCAGTCAACATTGTTCGGTATCTAAATGTTTTTTTAACCAATTTAGAAATAGCGATTTCCCTTTTGAGGTGCATGGTCCATAGATTACAGTGAGGATCCAGTTTGAGCTATCATGTTTTGAGGAGAACTCAATAGAGATAGCAAAATTATTACTGAAAACTTTTGAACCGCTAAAGAGTGAGCTTTTCTAGGATACAAGAATCCCTCCAGAAGCACCCACCGAACGAAGAAATTCAAACTCATCAAAACTGGCTGGACAAATTTTTCTAAGAAAAGCAGCATCAATGCTTTCTTTTTTGTCTCTTGCAGACAAACAATGTCACAGGATGCCTCAACAACCTTGTTTTTTATTGGATCCCATTTCCATTCAGAGTTAATTCCTCTCACATTCCATGACAAAACATTCCAACTTTTAACTAAAGCCGAATTCATTAAGTTCATTGGAAGGAAAATAAATAGTAGTTCAAGTGCGCATGCTTAACATACAAACTAATCCAACTTAAAGGGTTGCATAAACAGACAGCAGCCACCAGAAAAGCATAAACCAAGAGTTCTAGATTTTGACAGAACAGCCAAGTTTCAGACAAAAGCCAAGGCCTCAGAAGGCTACATGATACACCACTGGCCCCCATTTCTTTTCTTCTTGAGTTAAGCTTCATTGGGCTCCTGATTTGGGTTTGCCTGCCTCCCTGTAAGCTCCATAGAGATTATCTAGGCTTGTTGGTTGCTGCTCTTCTTCCCCCAATGGCTTTTGGCCGAGGCTCCTTGCTCAGCAAAGCTTTAGTAGATACTTGCTCAGGTTCCATTCTGCAAAACTGAATCCCTAAATTCTGAATTACTTCTACAACCATAGTTGGCGGAGATGGCGTGCAGCAAATACATTTTTTCTCAAAGCAGCTTTTGGCCTTAAAGCCATTGTTATTGTTTTTGAACCTTTCACTTCTATGTACCTGATTTTCCACAACTGGGGTTTTTGCCTTGGTGGACCTTCTCTTTTGGGTGCGGCTCGCACTCCCCCTGCTCCACCTCCTAAATGACTACTTCCTTTTGTTTTCCTGGCGTATTTCCTATTGCCATTGCAGAGAAATCAGAGCTGCAAGGTTTTTTAGTCACAGGGCAGACATTGGGAATGAAGAAATCAATCATACCTTGATTGTTTCCAAGGTGATCCATACCATTGGAGGCCAAGAAGTCAGAAACCCACTGGAAGCTATCTGGAGACAGCAGTACAGATGTGAAAAAGGTGGACCAGTTTGTAGTAACTTTGACAAGAAAGTTCATATTATTACGTTTGCTAAAAAAAATTAGCCCACAAGTTTGATGCATTTGCTACTCTTGCAGCCTCTCATTCCATGAAAGCAGGATCTTGATCTCTTGTTGGCATTAGGGATAGACCAATCATGAGGTTCTGTTCCACTTGAACATGGACTGCCTGCTGTTCAGCTTCCCCCTCCAAATTGTCTATTCCATCCTGAATCTCTTGGTTATCAAGCTGACCAATCTACTGAGGGACCATTATCTGCTTAGGTGCAAGGTTCAGATTGAGTTCTTGGTTTTCTGCCATTTGAATATCTGCCTAAAAGTGCATTTGAGAATTTGCAGCCTCAGATCCCACTGGCTCATCTTCTTCCATGTCAATCAGCTGGTTCAGGTCAATCTCTTCTTCTATAAAAGGTGAGGTAGGGAGGAAGTTGTCAGCCACCTGCTTAGGAATGGCTGGTGCCTCAGCTTGAAAGTCCATGTTTGCTGGTTGCTATTGGGCTTCCATGTCCTGGTTATGCATGTACACTTCTCCTTGTGGTTGGAATAGGTGAAGTTCTTCAATGAGGCCCCCTTGAGCTTCTGGATGGTGAGGGATTGGGTTCATAATCACAGGAATCAGATCCTGGTTGACGTCCTGCTCAGCAGGTAAGTTGAGATCGAGCTGGGCTACCTCATCATTGATTGGAGCCTCATTTAGATTCTGAACCAAAAAAGGGCCCAAACCTGCTGCTGCTGGAGGGTTCTGCTGCTGGGATGGCAACTCAACTGGCCATGGATCCCAGGCCCCCTCCTGCTGGTTGTTCAGCTGCTCATTGTTGCCATTGACTGGTTGTCCTAAGCTAAAGAAATCAAAGGGAACTCCAGCTTCCATGTCAACAACTCTGGGCACCTGGTCTTCAATCGGGGGCCCTCCCTGTTGAATATTGCCAAGAAGAAGCTCACACTGCAAGGTTCAGGACTCCCTATCCACTGTGTCAGGATCAGAGTAGGCTACAAACTAGGGTATTTTCTCAATATCGGTCACCCTTGCTCTGATAAGCAGCCTACAACAGAAACGCTCGTCTGTGACATAAAACAACACTTTTGCAAACTCTCCCACTGCTGCCTGAACATGCCATGCATATCACTCCAGTAATCATTGGGCAGACCAAGCAATAGTAATCAACATTCATCATTGAACTCTGCCCTTCTCCAGTTGCGTCCCTCATTGTGCTTACAGAAGGACACAGTGACATCCCCATAGACATGCGGGGTATTAGCTACCGACGCATCTCGATCATAGTGATGAGTAAAACGGACTAGAGCTTGCCCCAAATGCGTCGGTTGAATATCAAGGAAAGCAGTAGGTCGCTCAAGCCGCAAGCTTTCATGGGCGGCCGCGTGCTAGCCCAGCTGAGCTAGGCTCGGCAATGACGGCCTAATCCTGCATGCCTCTCCAGCTAGACCACGAAGCCACATCTGTACGCGCGAAGCCAGGCTGCGTGCCCAACACTGAATACAGTTCTCTTGCATGCCGCGAGCTAGACGAGAGCTAGAGTGGACTACCAATCATGCTCGGAGGGCCTATTTGGTTGGAGATCTGAACAATTTGTCTAGTAAAATGTGTGCCTATTAGTTGCCTGAAAATCTGATAGAATCTGCCTGGTCAGGCTAGTTAAGTTATAGTCTGTTTAGTTAGAAGCCTATGACCATGAATGCTAAAAAGTGATAAGAGAGAATAATAAAGCATTAGTATGTGTTTAATGGCATTGTGTATGATTATAGTTGAACTTTTAATAATTTTTATTATACTAATAGTTTACAATATATTTTTAAGATTTATAAATAAAATCAACATTTATAATTATTGTATTTTTTTAATATACTATTCAAATAAAAAAAAACGAGACAAAATAAATGAAAAAAGGTATAGCAATTGTGGGGATCCTAGTTGTTTGATTTGAAGTGAATGGGGTCCTATTCTTTGTTACTCCACAGTTGCAAAAAGTTGTGTCCCTATCACATCGGATATTTTATAGGATGTTACATAGGTGTTTGGATACTAATAAAAAAAATAAATTACAGAACTAGCCAATAAAACCACGAGATGGATTTTTTAATTCTAATTAATCCGTCATTAGCACATGTTTACTGTAGCATCATATTGTCAAATCATAGAATAAGTAGGCTTAAAAGATTTGTCTCGTAAAATAGTCATAAATTGTGCAATTAATTATTTTTTCTATATTTAATACTCCGTGCATGTTCTAAAAATTCGATGTAACAAATTTGTTGACGGTCGCTAAGTACAAAAATTACCTGTCAACTAACCATTGAAAAGGGCACATTTACGATCACCAATGTAGATATAGAATTTGCACTAACAGAATTCTATGAGTTTTGATGAATCGTTGTTTCTACAGTGTAAACTAGAAAAAGACGCAAATCTGGACTCACATGCAACTATGAAACGCATAAAATCGAGGCGGCATGACAACACGGGGAACTTTCGAGAAGATACGAGAAGATACCACGCCCAGCGGGACCTAGGTGGACACTAGAGGGGACCGGTCGGTCCCTTTAGTGGGCCGACCGATCCACCACTGGCCCAGCCCCTGGCCAGCACCGCTGTCCGAGCTCCATCGCCTTTGCAGATGCATCTCCACCGTCTCTTTAAGTCGGTTTTGATCAGAGCTCCTTAGCTAGGGTCTAGATAGCTAGATGGAGCTAGGGAAGGCAAGCACTTGCTTGGATTCTTGATCTCATCAAGAGTGTGGATTGGTATAATTCTTACCTCCTCTCGTCTTTGTATTCTCTCATATACATTATATGTTTGCTATAATTAAATTGATAGTGTTGCTCATGTTTTTATTCATAGCTATTGTGTTCATTGTCTACTCTAATTATATCCTTAGTATAGCTAAATTATCATCATATTTATTGATAGAAACCTTATAGCGCTCATCCAAATGTACATTGGGTGAGTGGTCGATATTGTGTAAGCATGGTATATTTTGTTTACTTGTGGATGCACCATACATTCCAGGTATAGTGGTAGATCGTGGGTGTGATATTATTCTGTTGAGTCATATGTATTCCATCACCGAATGTAGAATTAGTAGGTCGCAATTGCGAAGGAAGGGCGAGCTATGTTCTCAAACTTCTCTAGTAATGTCTGTTGACATCTCATATCGTCATTAAAATAATAATGCTACAAGATGTATGGTATTAATTAACTTGTCTTTAACAACTAGACACCTACCTCTTACCTTTACTTCTAAGCATGGAACTACGTTGTCATCCCTAATTTATAGCTAGGAATAAATAATGTACTAAATTAATCTATCATTTTATGTGACTAGACAGAAATAATAAAGTGAATGTATATGTATAAGAATTATTCTGCAAGCAGACAAATAATTATAGCATTGTAGCAATTTACTTAGAGTATTACTAGGTTATCATTTATAATTCTACCACTTGGAAGGTATGGCTAAACTGATAATCTATAGTATTGATAACACTTATATGCAGTGAATAAAAGATGTAGACAATGTCAAACTCTCCTCATAACAGGGATATATGACATGATAAAAGATATATAAATGATAAATATGATCAGTCATAATAAAATACTACTAATTCACTCAGAGCAATCTAGCATGTTAACGTTATCTAACCCAAATATAGAGAAATAACTCCTATGTGTTCAAGCTATAGTCAAAGCTACGTCATTTAGTGCAAGTATGTCTAATAATTATCGTTAAATAATACTACTATAATTCCCAAACACAATAGAGCCATAACATATATATGAATATACTCTTAACCTGACAATTCCACTCTACCAAATCACACCTGAACCTCATATATATGAATATACTCTTAACCTGACAATCCCATTCTACCAAATCACTGTATGGAGGAAGACCTATAAAGAACTCAATGGATCTGTCACATCCACGATCTACCTCATGACCCAGCACAACTAAGGATATTTGCAGATAAGCTATGCATCTAGGCACCACGCCTACATACAACCTACCACTCACCATACAATTGAATAGATGAGTGCTATACGAACATGTGCATGAATATAATAGAAAACTAACTATAGTAGACATATTGAAGTAGACGATGAACAATATAATTAAGAATATAATAATGAAGAACAATGTTGCTAGTAATAATCGTACAAACACAGATATTACAATAAGAAATAAGAGAGCTTAAGAACTATGCCGAACTCTTCTCTTCTTGACAACTTTAGGAATCCAAGATCGATGAAGAACCTGACTTTCTCTAATCTAGATCTAACTAGGTGGATAAACTATGGCTTCTTGGCTCTAGATGACTTGATCACCAAATAACTTGAATGAGGTTTGAATGAATTAGGGTTCCCTAGGAGGGGGGTCTGGCCCTGAATTTATAGCCCGGTGGGATGCACGTCGATCGTTGGATCAAACCGACCTTACGTAGGGCTAAGATTGATCCTCAAAGAGAATAATCCCTAGAGATTGAGAAATCACCAAAACTTATAGAAATTATCAGATAAAACCCTAGCCTTCTAGATATTCATGTGTTTCTTATGGAATAGAATCATAGCAATGACTACTAGTATAATTGCATTAATCGTAGTATGCATTGACATATAGCTAGGAATAACTTAGGAATATCTCTTGATGTTCGACTTACAACCCTAGTGTTATAACTAGGAGTCTCTATTTGTTTAGCTGATGATTCATAATTATATCTATCATTTATCTTGTGACTTATCCCTCGCTATGAGTAGTGTAGACCTGGTTATGCTCATCCATCATAAGTAAAGTTATATTTATATTGCTACATGCCGCTAGACCTTCCTAGTGGTAAAATACAAATAAAGATCTTGGATTTACTCTCGTAAAAATGCTATAATGGTGTATTATCTATGCGTTTGCGGATACTTTTATGTACATCTCTTAGATCAAGTTGCATGTTAATATACCAGCATTTCTTACATTATGCTAGGGATGACAACCAAGTGCTAAGTAATGTTAGAGTACTCTTGAGTTTTTTTATGCTGTTCCTAGAGGTGGGGATTTATCTCTATCTTTAGTAACGACGTTAAGAGATGTCAACAACAACGCAAAACTTTTGCCAATAAAAAACAAACATGCCTTAAATTGGTTAACGCATGATGAGGGCACATTAGCTCAGGCAAGAACGGAGACTAGAGCTAGGAGATCAAAACTACTCTAAAAATGGCGATTTCGTAAGACGGTGCCCTTTATTAACCAAAACGATTAAAAACCAACTGCCATGGTTAATGTTGGTTATTTTATTAATCGAGGATGTCACAAATAAATGCCTCTTAAAATCAATTTATTGAAGCAATCAAAAACAAATGGCTTCTAAAATCTGTTAACCTGAGGTCTACCTCCAAAAATAGCCTTATTTTTAGAGGCGAGCCTCCTAAGAGCCCCATCAGTGTTAATCGTGACCAAGGCCTAGGAAAAGCCCAAATCATGCAGGGACCAGTATAAAACTAAAAGCTAGGGTTTGAAGAATTGCACTCACACCCACCGCCCCTTTCTTTGTCACAGCCACAGACAGCCTTCTCCCTCCCACTCTCCCACATCCTCCTCCTCCCCACTTGTGATGTCTAGCCCAGTTTGGAATTTGGCCCGTGTGGCCTATGTGTATATTGATGGGATACTATAGGGTTTTAATGCCACCTTAATTGTTCAAGGTAGGTTAAACCAACATATAAGGCTTTTAGAGTCTATTCCACCATCCCCGGGCTAACCCTTCTATGTGAAGTGTGAATGAAAGCGTAAGTGGGGGTGGTGGTCATATGTGTGATTCGCTCAACATGTAGAATGGATCTGAACCTTTGGACTCTGGACGTTACACCTTTCGAGTTCCCCACTCTCTACCCGGTAGCCCCCTTCTCTCTCATGGCTGCGATGACGCGCGCACGAGGCGGCCCCTGCGACGAAGCATGGGGCGGACAGGGCCCTGATCAAGCTCTCCAACATCTAATCCGGCGGCGGATCTAGTGAGGAGGACCTCCATGGCGGCAAATCTAGCGAGCAGCGGTGCCAGCTCGTGGATGGGCTCGCTAGGCTCGTCAGCGGGTTTTTCTTTTCTTTATTTTTTAATTGATTAACCGTTGCGGCTGTTTGAAAAAACACCACGGTTAAGAAATCTATAGTAGAGTCTTTTTCGTCTGCCTGGGTGAGTAACTTTGCCTAGACTAGGAAATTCTCGGGATGGCAACCAAACAACATGCAGGCAAGCTCTAGGCAAGTAGAAATCGAGGCAATTTGAGTCCAGGGTTGCATCCAAACACCCCCTCAGTGTTGGTAATGATTTGACTCAACTCGGCAGCACTACAGATTGAATCTTGAGGTTGGATCATGTTGCTGGTGCAATTTAGAAGAGGTTATGTTAGCTTAAACAACTTGCCTGTGCAAAACAACCAAACACCAAAACATTGTATACGTTTATGCTGGCATAGGTTATGTTATTACATAATGCCTAATGCGCGGACTAAAGCTAATGTAAGCAACCAATCAGACGTTATATGTTAGTGTAAGGGCTTGATTGGTTGGCTGTCAATTTTTGCCCAACCAAACTCATGGCAAGCCAAAATTATGAGTTGCCAAAATCAAGGCTGGCAAAGTTAGGGCAAAAAACTTAGGTGTGTATTTGGTTGACTACCAAAATCAAGGCTTGCTAATTTTCTCTTTTATGTAGTTTATAAGAACTTTCTAGAGACTTACCAAAACTTTGACTCTTTGGCAATAAACTAATAGATGACTATAGATTTTAGTATGCCATGGTTTTGGTTGGGAAAAAATTGGTAGCCAACCAATTAAGCCCTAAATCTCCACCACAACCACATACACACATTGAGGGACCACCTTGGGCCTAATTCCAATTGGATTAGGATTTGACAATATCGATCAGTGAGAAGGTGATTGCAAACTTTGCTCCTAATGGTAAGATCCACAAAGGTGATTCCCTTAGCACCAATAGGTTCACCTCTAGGTGTTATGTTGGTTTTTATGAGCTCATCATCCAATTTAGTCAACTTTGTAAAGATGGAATAGGTCATCAAATTCAAAATTGCCCCATCATCAACAAGCATTGAACGAATCAATGTCACATTGAAAGCATATAGGTCCCTATTTGGGTTTTGATAACTAATGACAACACTTGTAGACTAACATTTCAAGTGAGATATGAAAGATAAGATGTTAGTTCACGTGGAGCCATTGAGTAACATGGATGTCATTGTGAAGATGGCTGGAAACATATTTATAATACTCAAGACAAAGGTATAAGACAAGGGTTTAGATTTTGCCAGTTGTAAGGTGATTACAAGATGTTAAAGGACTGAGTTCTTAGGCTATATAACCATAGTATCAAGAGGATCAAATGTGTTTTGCATTTTAGTTATCTAGTGCCATTTGTGAGGTCTAACAAATGCATTGCATTAAAAATCGAGTGATGGTCTGAGGAGTGAGGTTACAATGGTTTGGAGAGTAAGAGAAAACCTTTGGAAAATGCTAGCTGAGCATAAACATGTTAATATAACCTTGCCATCAACCAATTTCTCCATTCATACACACACTTTCTTCTCATTATTCATATCAAAGGTGAATTTAAAACTACATGTATCCACAATCACTTTATGTTACTAGGAGTATATGTTCTGCCATTCAGTATGACCATCATGGTCAAAGCTTCTTCAACCTGATTTGAGCGCCATGTTGAGGGTGCAAAGTTATCACAGTGTATGGTGCATGAGTGTAGGATGGCGAGAGTTCAAACGAGAAGTGTTGAAGGATGGTGCACAGTGCCATCTTTGCTTCCAGCAACGCAAAGTTCTGGCCTATGCAGATCCTGGGAACCCCTCCAAATGGAAAGAAGGCGGTCTGATGCTTGGTCGCATTGGAAATGCCATCCTCAAACCTCTGTGGATTGAACTCGCTTGCGTCTTTTCCCCAGATGTTTGGATCATGGTGAATGAAGATGATCGGCAGTAGAAGGCTCACGCCTGAAGGATATTTGATGCCACCAAGCTCCATTTCCTTGTAAGTTCTTCTGTTTAGTAAGATTACTGGTGGGTACAACCTAAGGACCTCATATAGAATCATGGTTACCTGCAGAACCAAATCAGAGGGTCAAGATCATTAATTCTGATAGACAATAGAAAAAAAATATTAGATATCCTGTTTTTTCCTCAGAAAAGTTTTTGTTTCACAGTTACTAGGGGGTTCTCAAACATATAGACAGTCAGATTTCCTGGAATTGTCTAGAAAAAGGATGCAAGATGTAAATAATAAGGTTCCTTCGACACCAAGTTTAGGTCATCTCCAGCATGCTTCTATAGTGTATTCAGTGAGTCATTCACGGTATTAATGTTAACATTGTTGGAATGTAAGGCCCCACAGTTCAAGCAAACCAGCAGTTTCTCCACCAGAACGACTGTTATGACCGGCAAGAGGTTTAGGCGCAGGAATAGGATAGATTAAGAGAGGAAAGGCTAAGAGAGCATGCAGGAACAGGCGCATGGTGATCATGCAAGCGCCTAAAATTAGCACCAGGTATCGATAGTCAATTCAGGAACTAGTGGCTATGAGAGAGTTATGGAGAGAATTATGCCTGTAAACTCTTTATATTCATCGTTAATGAAGGAAGAAGGCAAGCAATTACAGCCAATCCTATTCTCATCCCCTTTCTCTGTTATCTCATCCCCTTGCTGTTACCTTCAACCCAGCCACCACGGGCAGGAAGCTGGCGGCCGAGCGGCCGACAACCTCTCACACCCATCCTGTCTGGTCACTACTCACTACTACCCCACGGTCGTGACAATGACATGCAGACAACTATCAGTAGAATTCAATTGTCTGGAAATTAAATCACAAAAAGTAGCTATTTTTAGATGAATTGTATAGTATTTTGTCAATCTAATTCTGATAAAGTAATGGAAACTTAATAGAGGCATTTGCAATTTTGTCACTGGCTTTATTGTTATTTATTGCACGAATGACAGCGTTAGTGGTATTTATGCAATTTTCTGTTGGCAAGCTTGTATCAGGGTTCAAAGTGGTGGTGGCAAAGTTGCAATTGCTCCAAATCAATAATGCCTTTAATATCTATCTATTTCTGCTTTTCATTGAACAAAAGAACAATGATTTCATACTTACAATCTTCAGGCAGTTCAAGCTATCAAAATCTGGTCTACCTCTTCCAAAGTGGTTTAAAACTTCTTCTCTTGCCTTCTCTTGCCATTCAGGGTGCATGCTTAGCACAATTAACGTCCATGTAAGCAGGACTGATGTGGTCTCCATACCTGCAAAGTAAAATAACTTGCATTCCTCGATCATATCTTCGGTACTCATTCCCAGTTTCGCATTCCCATTTGATTCTCTCATATTTGACTCAACCAATAAGCCTAGTAAGTCATCATTACTGCCTTCACCATCTATAAAAGCCCTCTCTCTTTTCCTGATTATTCCATGCAGAATTTTACGGATCTCCCGATCAATTTCTTTCATCCTCCTGTTATTTTTGGTGGGCAAGAGCCTGCATATGTTCAACAGTGTCATAACAGAACAGATTCTAGATGCCTACCGCAGAACTTCGCTAGTATTTATCCCCCGACTCAACTTGGACAATTAAAGTAGAAGTAAAATGTAGATTGTGTTCAAAATATTTTTGGATGTGAAGAAGCCTTTTCTGTATCTCTTCCTTTACTAGAAATGATGATATCTAGTCATTACCTTAAAACATGGATAAGTAAATATTCCTACGCAGTGAATCTCATGAACAAATTGCTGTTGTTTATAAGGAAAAGAACAAACCAGTAGCCTGGGATAAATATTGTTTGAAAAGATTTTATTATGCGTTCAGCCAGCTCTCCTTGCAGTTGGAAAATGTTCCTGCCCTCCTGGTAGTTGCTACCAAATGCGGTTCTTGAGATAACATCTCCAGTAAGATTTTGGAACTCAGGCCAGACGTCTTTCTCAGAAGATCCCTCGTAAGACATCCAATTTTCCCATCTGTTAATCATATCGGTGCAACAGGTAGCAAATACAGGCAGCATCCGCTGTGAATGACAAAACAATGTTAGTTCACTTACTTTGTTCACTATCCAATATGATATACTAAAGTTTGAAGTGAAGTGTTTGTAATAAGGAACAGTTATATGCATTAATTGATGTAGAAGCTGGAATATTTAATATACTCCCTCCATCCCAAATTACAAGACATTTGACTTTTTTTTTGGCACCACGTTTGACTGCTCGTCTTATTCAAAAAATTTTACAAAATATCACTTATTTTGCCGTGACTTGCTTTATTAATACAAGTTCTTCGAAAATAACTTAAATTTGACTATTTTTATTCAAATTTTTTGAATAATACGAATGGTCAAAGTTAGAGTAAGAAAAGTCAAATGTCTTATAATTTGGGATGGAGGAAGTATTCCCTTTTCTAAAAAAATACTAAAATTTGAACCAAGAAAAATATATCCATTAATTTGAACAAATTTAGTGGAGAATGACCTTTATTTTCTCATGGTTGGAATGCAGGATTGAGAATTCTCCTGTGTTTTGCCCATTTCTCGCCATCATGATTAGCGAGCCCGTTGCCTAGTAACTTGTCAAGACGACCAAACAATGGTTTGCGGAAGTGGCCAAATTTGTTACACAAAACCTCTCTCACTGATTCCAGGTCTGCAATTATCACCCTCGCAGTCGGGCCAAACCAAGTGAATGAATTTGTCCCTGCAGTTGAGTTTAAAACCCGGCCTGTAAATAGTACTGTGGAGGACTAGCAGACTGCAACCAAACCATTCTGTGCTGATGTTGGCAGTCAAAAACATGATTAAGATCTGGGAAAATGAACTGACTGTCACAGGATATGTAGCTCAATATTTTGACACGAGCAAACAAAATCTATATACTGATTTCATACTCAGTCATGTCAATTACACGCACATAAATATCCCAGAAAAAGTCTACATCGTCATCTCCTTAACTATGTGGGGTGGAATACTTAACCTCCTCAACTACGAAAACGATTTTTTTTATCCCCAAAACTTTTCAAACCAGTAAAAGTGGTTTTAAACGGTGGTTTTGCTACAGTGAGATGGTTTTGTCTTTTTTTTTTTTTTATTTATTTCGGCTGAATCTTTAAAAAAAAATCATAGTAAATCATGAAAAAATCATCAAATGGAAAATATAATTTTGTTAGATTTCACATGAGTAGATCTACACAATGAACTTATAATATGATATGTTTTAGTATAAATTTTTTGTTGTAACTTTAGATCTATACTTTTCTACAATTAATTGGAATAATTCATAGCCACAGTTTTTATGGTCCAATTATGATAGAATCTTTATTTTAGGTAATTATTGTATGCTTGATCTGTAATAAACATTTCATGCTCATTGAATCATGTATAACTTAGTTATAAATTTATTTATATTTAATAAGCATAATCTAAGTATAAACCTGAATAAATCTATAACTAAGTTATACATGATCTAACTAGCAGATACCCCCGTGCCGCGACGGGCAGCAAATCTGAATTCTAGCATCATATGATTATGCAGGGAACAAAAAGATTAGCAAAATTAGTTACAAATGGGTTGTCATTGGAGCAGCTCGTACAATAATGTTAGTATAGTACATGGATGTTTCAGTTGGATATGATCATTTCCCCTAAGAACTTTGAATGTTTGACATAGCTGTCCACCAGGCGGGCGAGGCTTTTTGTGGGATGCCGCTCCAATAGACTTGATTGTGGTCATGATGGATAAAACATCGAGGACCTGGAGGCAAATCAAACAGTAAGTAGGTTACAGGTGCAAAGGTCAAAGGATATACATTTGCAAACCGAAGAACCGTATGAGGAAATGATAACTAAATCAGTAAATATGGCTTGTTGCTTACTGGTTGGCACTGCAGTGTTTTGACTATGAGGAAAGTTAGAATTGGGTAGTCAATTTCTGTACACATCTGCTGCGTCTAAATTTGCCAATATGGTTAGTGTGTTTCCATAAATTTAGGTTAAACTGAAGCAAACAACCGGGTGTAAGATCAAGAAGCTAATAAGAGATGACATGGGAAAAATATCTGGAGGGGGGTAACAAAGTTATGGTAGACTGATTAAGTAGTGTAAAGCAGAATCAGTATTATAGCATCCCAGTAACTGAATGTGCACCGTTCCAAACATGCAGTAGAACTGAAATTTGGAGGACCACTACTTAGGAGATGAAAAAGTTCTTGTATCAGTCTGGCAACAGGAAGCTTTTTTTCCTAGGTAGTAACATAGTAGGCTTATCGCTGAACCAAATAGTCTGTTTGTCACCAAAAGCTTTGTATGCTCCTAGATAGATTACATCTGTGCAGGATTAACTCCTATACTGCTGCTATTTGATAACTCTCGGAAGGCATTTAGGGGACATAAAAATCTAATCTCTAAATTTGGCTGTCATACCGTGTGTGAAGGTTCAGGTTCTAATCTCTAAATTTGGTACTCAAACTGTGTGTGAAGGTTCAGGTTTAAGAGAGCTGCTCCCAAGTTTCTGCAAGACATTATCATGGTGCCTGGTTTACATCCCAAACCACTATGGCCATGGTAATGGTTCGCTCTGATGACAGATGCAAAGCAAATATGAAGCATCTATATTAAGTGGACGCAAAATAGACGCAGAGAACAAAATATCAATATAGGAATGAACAGAGGTCCACTAACGTTCTTTAGTTCCTGCACTTTGTAATCCTCTCTACTTAGTTTTGGTGACACTGTAAGTTACTTGACCTGAAGTGTAGCCAATGTTGAGCTTTCATCCTATGCCTGCAAAGAGAAAAGATGGAGGAAATAAGGCAAAATAGATGATTTGGATCTCCTCAGGCTCAAAATTTGTATAGCAAGGCGTTTCGTGCAGCAACTGGTGCACAGCTATGTAGATGTAGTTGGAATAATATTCAATAGGTACAACTGAAAATAAACTGCGACTTTAATCCTGCTTTCCTGCTGCATATCTATGTTGACACAAAGTGGCATCGCCGATGTTCAGCGCTCCAGCTGAAGTTGTTCTGTTGCCGGGGCGCAGCTGCACGCATCGGGATGACCTGGTTTCATATTCCTGCTAGGGGGCTATCACTGCAAGAACGGAAACAGTAAAATTGATTTCAGAAACATGAATTTGTATCTTCTGAAGTCCTCTTGCCAGTGCATGAGTAGGAACGAAGATGCACAACGTTGTGTAAATCTCAGAGCTCTACTATGCAAGATGTTCATAAATTATAATGCAATAGTGAGGTCGAGAAAACTCAGAATTTAGGAAGCACATCAAGTTGTGCGGTACTCCAGGGGTAACACTAAGAGACGACAAAACAAATGGGTAGGAGGCACGGTGGTCAATATCACCGCTGCTTACCTCGCCGTTGCGGAGCACGCCGATTTGGCATCTGGAGTTCGGCAAATCCAGGCTACAACGCGAGGGTTGAGGGCGTCGTCGCCGAGATATAGACCGTCTTGGCTGAGGCCGGCCTCATCGATGATGGAAATGGACCCTTCATAGCCAGTGCTGAGCACCCCGGCTTGGACCCTCTATGGCGATGCGGAAAGCTAGACATTGGACCTGTGACCGCTTGGTAAGAAGAAAGGGGAACAGAACGGAAAATCGACGATTCCTGGAGGGGAATTGTGAGTTCCGTGGAGGGAAGAGGAGAGAGGAGAAGAGGGAGAGACGGAACCTGTGCGGGCAGACAGTCGGCGCTGGACGGGAAAGGGGCGGCGGCAAGGGTGCGAGACGGGCGACGTGGGGCGAGGTAGGCGCGGCGTCGCGGAGTCGCGAAGAAGAGACAGATGATAGGAGAGTTTTCATAACATTGTCGCTGCTTCTGGAGCTAGGACGGGCACCGGCGGCGGCGGGAACCGAGGCGAGCGACCGGTTGGCGCCGGAGGGAGGGGGAAGGACGGCTGCCCGCAGTGCCACGCCCGCGCTGGGAGCGACACAGGGGCGAGGCGAGGACTCGACGGTGAACGCGGGTGGGCTGGCAGGCGCGGTGGCGGTGCGGATGTGGACGGGAGGCGCTGCTGCGGTGCCGGCGCGGCTGGCGGTGCGGAGGCGTCGCGGCTTCGGCTGCTGCGGCGGCGGAGAAGAGAAGGCAGGTGTGCAGGAGTTTGTGTCGTCTCTGTTTCCTTCGTCAGCTGGCTTCCAGACGTGGGACGCGTGTGCAGGCATTGGACGCGAGGACGGGGATGCCCGTTTACTGCTCCCGGAACAGTAAAATGTGACGAGGGACGGAAATTTAGTTTGCTCGACTTTTAGTAGGTACTAGACAGCACCCCGCGCTTCGCCGCGGGCAGACTATTACGTCTGGAGTTAGAAGTCTGAACTTAAAGTGGTAGTATAAACAATGAACGTTATTGAATTTACTGCATTCAATATTGATCTAACAATGCTGTTGGGATCAACAGAATTGCATTTAGCAAAATTTCGTTTGAACTTAAAGGGTGCTTAAAGCAATTTATTACAACCGGCTGTTGTAGTTCTGTTTAGGGACATGAATAGCAACGTACACATTGCGAGTGTCATAGGAAAGACAGGCAAAGCAAAATAAAAAAGCTTCCATAACGAATCCACCATAACACACTTAAGATGCAGCATGCAAGCTGCCAGTTCGTATTCACTGCTAGTGGCACTCAGCGCTGAGATGCTTTGTCAAGTACTGCAGCTGCATATGAGTTATTGCACCTGCAGATACATAAGAAAAGCAAATCTCACAAGAAAACTACAGATATATGGTACCATCAATGGAATCTAATAAATTAAATAACTTTACCTACTGCAGCTGGTAGTTGGTATCTAATAAAATATCCATTGTTTCTGAATCATTCAGCAATAAACGGAGCACCAAGATATATATAGCTGTTTCGTAGCTCCTTAGCAACCTGCCCTGAATACACATAAATTAACAATAGTAGTCAGCATATGAACACCATATGCGGCAAAATAAGCAAAATGGAGACAAAAAAGAACTCTGAGTCAATATGTAATTGTAGTCCCTAAACCCATAAAGACATGAGAACTAAGAAAATGTAAGATTATAAGGGAAAAACTTCTCAGAAGTTCAGAGAAAATTTAGATAAAACAGGACATCTTTTTCGACTTGAAGAAATCCATGCATGGTATATTTTCCCTATCGCAATTATGACAGACCATCGTATCAGGATAACAATATGTAACTGTACTCCCTAAACCCATAAAGACATGAGAATTAAGAAAATATAAGGCTGTAACAGAAAAGGTTGCCAGAAGGTCAAAGAAAATTTAGAAAAAAGAGGACATCTTTTTCGACACCAATAAATCCATGCATGGTACATTTTCCCTATCGCAATTATAACAGGCTAACGTATCAGGATAACATATTATGACAATACAATTTCATGTACTGAAATAAACTCTGAACAGAATATGAAACAAAGATCTGTGAACATGATTAATATAGATTGAGAACCACTGGTGAGGACATGGAGCGAAAAGTAAACTGCACAGAACATGGTAGCTTGTGGAGTAAGAACAATCAGGTTGGTTGCATTTGCTGAGGCTGGAAGCACAATCACGCATAAATAGAGAATATACACCACAGCAAATGAGATATACATACACTACATAGATGCACCTGGCCTTTTCCATGGCACTACATTCTGTTGTAGGAAGCCAGGCCCCAGAGCTAACTGGAGCAGGTCTTTCAGGAATGACTATCAATAACAAAACCATTGTTTGCTATCGACAAAGAAAAAACAATGTGAGAAAAAGAATGTAGTTCGGCTATTCGATTCGAGGCACATAGTAAGTGCGTTTTTTAGTGCACATGACATAGGCAATCTAACCTGAAAGTAGAGGTTCTATGTATTGGCAATAGTACTTTTTTTTGGTCAGAATGACATTTGGAGGGACATGACACTTACCTCCTACCGAGAATGGTTGTCATCTTTGCAGCATTTGAATCTTGTCTTAGTAGCACAGCGTTGGAACTGCATAAGAATAACAAACAACCCATTAGGTCTGGTATATTAGCAGACATTAAATATTATAGGTCCTGGCCATATGAAGATACTGAAAGAGCATGAATGTAAGCAGGATTAAGGCAGTGAACACCTGGTGACTGGAGCTTGGTGCTATCAATAAACATCTTCATGCTTTTCCCATAGAAATTCTTCTTACATACACTATTATGAAGGTGAAATTTTTCAGCTTACGATGGAACTTTTGTGGCAACAACAACGAAATGCTAGTATTTAATGGGATCCATCCACGACTCTAAGGCCAAGTCAAATCTAGACATGTAGTATGTAGAAAACCGACATAAGCTTAGGTCAAGAAGCTCCAATTTGACATGTAACCATGTATGAAGAGTTGAAGACTGCATTTGCTTTCCTGCACTCGTCGAACTCACTGATTAGTATGCAAAATGAGGATGAGATCTCAGCAAATAAATAGAGGGCATAGTACTGCGGCTCCCAATCTGAGGATCGACAGACCTGGGCTCAAACCTGAGTTTTGCTGAAGCCCCGATGTATTCCAATCACGTCGATGACGTCGGGCTCATCAGGATGGAGGTAGGTATAATGGCTTAAACCATAAATTTAGGAACTAAATCAATATGGAACCCTAGATTAAGAACCAAATCGATTTGGGACATAAGAACCGTCAATATAAAACAGATCGATTTGGAGAGATGAGAGGTTGTACCTATTGCCAGTGACGGAGAGGCCGACGGTGATCCCTTCTCGGGTTGGTATGCAGGGAACGCGTTTTTTTGTTGAGGCTGGGCCGTGGGCGCGACGGAGTAGCGGAGGCGTACGCACGGATTGCGCATCTCTGCACGGCGCAGACGCCGGGGGAGAGGAAGAGGCGATGAAGCAGCCGAGGGCGCCGCCGCTGCCGCAAGCACTGCCGCTTGACGCCTTGAGGACGCCACCGCTGTGCACGTCAAGCACCGCGAGCAGGGAGATTCGGGAGGGAGAAGGCGCGGAGGAGACGATGCGGCGGCAGGGCCCGGCCATGGCACAAGGGAAGGGGACAGAAGGGGCTGGCCGCGGCCGAGGCGGGCGCCGCGGCGAGCGCCGCGCCTGTGCGCAGTCCTGCCGAGGTCGGGCACCACGAGCGCGCCGCCGCCCCGCCCGGTCCTGGTCGGCGCCGCGCGACATGGAGGTGGGGGGGAGGGGGACTGGGGACTGGGGAGAGACGGAGAGACCGAGCGAGTGAGAGGTTTTTGTTTCTACAATGGACGGAGGGAGAGAGACGGTTCCAGAAGAGAGTAGCACCGTGGCTGGCTGGACAGATGGACGTCTGGGTGTGCTGGTGGCTGGGCAGGTGGACGAAACCCATGTGTGGACGTTTCTGGAGGAGGCACAGATGGATGGCTGGGATGGAGGACGTAAGACACAGGTGGATGGCTGGGATACGGCACTGTAGGGCTGTTAATCTCAGCACTGTGCTTAAGGTGTCTCATAAACTATAACTCTTATATGATAATATGATGTATAGATGTGTATGAATTTTTTATTACAATTCAAGCATATAATAATAAGATCACTATAATTCAACCATAGAAACTACAGACTATGAATTATTCTAATTAATTATAGAAAAGCATAGATATAAACTTACAAAAAAAAAAAATTTATACTAAAATATATCATATTATATTCTCACTGTGTAGATCTACTCATGTGGAGTCCAACAAAATTTTATACTATAATTCTATTTTATGATTTTTTCTATGATTTACTATAATTTTTTAAGATTTAGCCAAAATAAATAAAAAAGAAAAAGACAAAACCACGTTGCTACAAGCAAAACCACGGTTCAAACCCGCTTTTAGAGGATAATTTGACCTGTTTGAAAAGTTCGGGAGTAACAAAACTAGTTTTATAGTTGAAGGGGTTATGTATTCCACCCCTCATAGTTAAGGGGGTGATATAGATTTTTTTTCCTAAATATTCCATTAGGCTTTGTTTGGGTATACCTAAATAAACTCTAATCCGCGTGGGTTGAAAAAGATTGTTCCAACCCACGTGGATTGAAGCGCATTTTATACAGCCAAACAAGACAACCTGTGCATAATAGGTACCAAGCTAACCTCGAACCAAACATTCCGAACTTCTGATTAAACTCCTGTATATTCGTACCCCATGTCTTTTATTGGGTGTTCATGGAGTAAATATGATAAAAATAGCAGGAAATGTGCTAAAAATATATAAAAAGTCGCAAATGATTTCCCCTCGATTAATTTGGAACAAAAGGAATCAATTTTGGATGCGGGTAATGATCTGGGCACATAGAAACTACCATTCTCCTTTGCCACGTTGCGGTGGCTTTGCGCGGGCTTCTCGGTTGAGCCGGGCGCTTTCCCTCACGTCGCCGGTAAACCTGACAATGGTTTGGGTTAACCCTGATTTTTTGGTTTGGTTTTGCTTTTGGGTTGTATTGGTTTGGGGTGAAACGGGCTAAGAAGGCTATTGGTCTGGTTTGGTTTGAGCCCTATTAAAGTGGGCTCATTTGGTTTGACTGTCAATAATAGAGTTAATAATGAGTTTTTATTCTATCTATTTATTTTTTGCTTTTGCTTATGACTAAATATAAACAATAGCATGAGGTGCCACTGAATTGGTGGGTTGAAAATGTATTTTAATGCGTTAAATGTACAAATGGTTTGGTTTGGTGTGGATGATTGAAGTCACAGTCTAGTTTGGTTTGGATTTAACTTTCAAATATACATGCTTTGAATCGGTGCGGGTTTGGTTTGGATTTCGGCCCACTGTCAGCTTTAGTCGCCGGTGGGCAAGCGGTACCTGGTGCCCTTGAGGCCCTGGACCCGTAGGGCTCGGTCTAGCCGCCGTGGCGTCCACCACGCCCACTCCAGCGCCCAGGCCGCCACCCATAGCAGCACCACGGCCGCCACAGCAGCGGTCGCCGCGACTGCACGGGCCCACTGAGAGGCCTCCCATAGCAGGAGCAGAGCTCGAGTTGCCATTGGCTTCGGCTTCTTGGTGGTGAACGGCAAGCAAAGGAAGTCTCCTAGAGCGTCCGGTACTATATGTAATTTTGGCCCAGCGTCACGCGTTGGGCTAAAATGCTGTACACTCCCGGCCCAACACAGAGGAGCATACGCGAGTCGCTACCATGCCGGCGGCGCCCATCCCCGTTGCTGCTGCTTCTCTTGCTCGCTGTCGTCGGGCTCGCCGCTGGTCCGTAGCCAAATCTAGGGACCGGTGGACGTTGGTGTGCTCCTAGCGCTAGTGTGAGCTCGGTAGTGCGCAGCCAAATCGGTGGACTACCAGGCGGTTGCGCGGATGAATCGCACCAGCAGGCGGGCATCAGAGGCGGTGCCGTGCTACGGGCCCGGTGCTTGTGCCTGACGGCGCATCAGAGACGGGAGGTGGAAAGTTCTTGGCCTCTTGGGGGATTCTTGCAGCGAAAGGTTTGATTCAAAGTCCGAATCTTTTGGTCTCGAATTTCTCTCACCTACTCGGATTAGGAATTAGGAACGTGACCTTGGCCGATGCCTAGTGATCTTGATCTATATATAAGTGCAACCGGGATTCGCATCCTCCATCCAGATTTGCAGCTTTGCAAATATTATTCCTGAAGAAGTTGTTCATCTTCCAAGAGTGAATTTTGCTGATCTGCTCCAATGGCGACCTTTAGCAAAGCTGCGACAATGAGCAGGCTGTGTGATGCAGTGACTATGCAGCCGAAATATCTGTGTAGTCTACTCTGGAGAATCTTGCCTAAGCTGCTCGGTCTTCCTGCTAATTTGCTGAAGAAATTCCAAAGGGAAGGGCTGATGGAATGGGATACTGCAATGGGTACATCGCCAGAGCTGCCACAGGATGTGTTGATGAGCATCTTAGGTACCCTTGATGTCCCTGACCTTGTACGAGCAGGTTCTGTCTGCTCGTCCTGGCATGCTGCCTACACAAGCCTGCGTGAACTGGGGAAATACAAGCAGTCCCAGACACCATGCCTGTTCTACACTTCTGAATCTGCCGGTGATGATGTTGGGTTTCTATACAGCCTCAAGGAGAATAGGTCCTACAAGTTAACTCTACCTGAGCCACCCATACGCAGTAGGCTCCCAATCGGGTCTTCCAATGGCTGGCTGATTACTGCAGATGAGAGGTCTGAGCTGCACCTTGTCAATCCCATAACTGGCGAACAGATTGCACTTCCCTCAGTGATGACCATCGAGCATGTGAAACCCATCTTTGATGTATCGGGTGCTATCCAGAAGTACGAGTTGTCACATGACATCGGGGAGGTTTACACACCACCCTCGCTACATGACCCCAGCGATCTGCGCGAGTGGCTCTACTTCAAGGCGTTTGTGTTTCCTGATCCATCCACGGGAAGCTACATCGTGGTTCTCATTCACGATCCATGTTTACAGATTTCGTTTGCACGACCAGGAGATGACAAGTGGACCTGGCTGGGACAAGGTTACAACTATAAAGATTGCATATATATGGATGGTCTTTTATATGCACTGAATTTTGTAGGAGAAATTGATGCATTTGATCTTACTGTGTCCCCTGTTAAAATGACAATAATTATGGACGAGTTGAAGTATCCTATGCATGAAAGCATGTACATTATGCAGGCTCCATCGGGTGATCTGCTGCAGGTTTGGAGGACTGTTGAGGTTCCACCGAATGCTCCACGGTACGTCCCTGGAAAATGCCGGGCACGAACCTTAAAAATAGAAGTACATAAAGTGGACTTGGAAGCAAAACAGCTAATGGAAATAAACAGGTTGCCGTATCATATTTTATTTCTTGGGCACAACAATTCACTTTGCCTTAGTGCTGAAGGACACCCAGGACTGAAGTCAAATCATGCATACTTCACTGATGATCATAAAGAATTGACTATTGGATACAAAAATGACACTCGTGATATGGGAGTTATGGACTTGGAAAATAGTGTCAAGAAGGAAGTTGTGTCTCAAATTTGGTCCAGCTGGCCTTGTCCCACTTGGATAACACCCAATCTTATGAAGCTGAATTTGGCATTCAGCAAATAGGCTTACTTCTTAATTTGTTTCAGATCTTGAATTTTTATACATTTTTTTTTTGTTATTTTCTATTGAAACCATGCAAGTTAGACCTCAGAAAAAATGAGGGGTATTCAGGCTGCTCTATGTGGTGTACCCCTGTTACAACCATCCATCAGTCTGTTTTCATGTCAAGCGTTATGCAAAGAAAACAGGCTAGTTGTGCTCGATTGGATAGCCACCTGCTATATGCCCTATTGGATAGATAAGATTAGAGGTGCAATCAATATCATAGTCCATAACCTTGTTAGTGTTGCAGCAAAATCTGTTGTAAGTGTACTACTATTCCATATCAATGTTAGTTTGCCTATTTTCTTGATGGTTTCAGGGTTGAGGATGAGGTATTGAATTTGCACCCTTGATGATCTTTGATGAATAAATAGGCATGCCAATTTGATGGTTCCTGTATGTCATTGATGTATGAATGATCTGTATCATTGAGTTATCAAGGGAATACCATTTTTTCAATGGCATGGAATGATGTTATTCATTAATACCAAACATATAACTAATTTATTATACACAGTTCCACCAGTGAACAACCACACTTGCACCAAATAATTACTACAGAAAATTTGATTCAATTCCAGAGGAATACCATATTCTAAAGGTGTTGAGCATGTTAGAACTGGATGGTTGCAGGAAACTGAAAACATGCCGGACTGCCACATTAAAAAAAAATCACCATCCTCTTCCAGCAACTTCGCCAATGATTTTCAGGCTGCCCCCATAAGTTTGTGCTAGTTAGCATTTATTGTATTTGGGTCTGAAAAACACAATGCTTCTTTTTTTTCATACATACACAATTCTTGCATTCACAAACTGTTTGACTGCATACTACACATTTATATAAATTTGATTGCATGTGATTCAAAGAAAGTTACAGGGACACAGAAAATTTATGGGTAGCCAAATGTACATACTATATAGAGATCCAGTATTTTGGCAACAGAAAAAGAACCAATCCTGATCATTTTAGCTCTGAAAAGCTAGTGTTTGAGCTCATTCAGAACTAAACCTGATCATTGCAGCTTAGAAAAGCTAGCATTTGAATTCATATACAGTCAGGAAATTGTTGAGCATTTATGAATTGGTTTGTTCTTCCTTATCTGTCGATAATGCAGTTGGCTGGTGGTGGCAGTGGCTACCTTCAGAGTTAAGATTAACTAAACACTTCGAAATTTTGAACACTATGTACGACATTGTTAAAATCAGAGGTTGTGAATTGCGACGTAAGTTGTGTGTTATGATCAGATCATGTTGTCACACACTCACACTAGTGTGCCACCGAATGATTCCATAATTCCAGGAAAGCCACTGAAAGTTTGGTCTGGACATGAGTTCCATCGAAAATGTATTTTAGTTCCATACATTGCTCTTCATCTTCATCATCAGAAGAGTCAGTGGAGGATCCATGCATCAACAATGGCAGACAAGGTTACAGTTAAGGTAAATCATACCATTTTTTATAAATGTGAGTCCTTTCCATTTTTTTGTACATGTTTATGATGCTAATGGCATTTTTGGTTTTGTTTGACAGGTGAAGAAAAAAACCTATCTTCATGAATGTGGTAGTACAAGGAGTGGAAAGATGAAGCAAGCCACTCAGTTTTGGGTAGCTGAGAAGGTTAAGGATTGGTTAGTGGAAGATGCTAGACCTAAAGAACTGCAGAGAAGGATCAAAGATGTACATAAAGTTGTTGTGCCATATAAAAGGGTTTATTGTGCTAAAGAGTTGGCGCTGAAACAATTGTTTGGTGATTGGGACAAAAGCTTCAACAACCTGTAAAAATTCAAAGCAGCAGTTGAAGATGCATATCCTGGCAGTTTTGTCATCATAGATCACTATACCATTGAGGATAAGATCAGGTTTAGAAGGCTGTTTTTTGCACTAAAACCATGTGTAGATTGTTTTCTTAAAGGATGTGGGCCCTCTTTGGCTGCTGATAGAACATTTTTGACTGGTAAGTTCAAGGGTCAGCTAGCAGTAGCTTGTGCAGTAGATGGGCACAACTGGGATGTACACAGTTGGACTTGGGAGTGTTTGACTCAGAGACAACTGAGAATTGGAGTTGGTTCTTTCAGCAACTCAAGGATGCTATAGGCACACCACCAAGATTATCCATATGTACAGATGCAGGTCAAGCAATCATGGGAGGTCTAGCAGCTGTTTTCCCAAATGTAGAGCATAGGGAGTGTATGGTGCATTTAGTTAGTAACTTTGAAAAGAGATATCATGGGAAGGTATTTGATAAGAATTTGTTGCCTGCTGCATATTCCTAGAATTCATACTATTTTAACAAGCATTGGCATGCAATGTCTGAAGCTAAACCTGCTGCAGTGAAGTATCTAAGGCAAAATCACACCAAATTGTGGACCAGAAGCCAGCTTTCAACTCTGTCCAAGGTAGATTATGTCACTAATAATCTAGCTGAGAGCTTCAACAACTGGATCAAGAGTGAAAAAGATCAAAACTTGGATGATCTTATGGATATGATCAGGCAAAAGCTCATGGTCAAGTGGAATAAAAAAAGGAAAATTGCAAGGAAGATGGATGGCAAAATATTACCCCATATTGTGAAGAACCTAAAGGAGTGGAGCAGAAACTTGGATATGGATGTGCTTGAAGGTTCATATAACATTGGAGAAGTGATAAGGAGGGGTGGCTAAGGTTTTAGGTATGCTAATTACCCTGCTGGTTTAGTTTAATTAATCTAAATCCTTTGCTGATCACATGTTTATGATGGTAATTACATTGTTGGTTTTATTTTAATTAATCTGAACCCTTGCTGATTTCATGTTTATGAATTATGATACAGGTATGCTATTAACCTTAAGGAGAGAACTTGTACATGCAGAGAGTGTCAAGTTTCAGGAAAGCCTTGCAATCATGCAATTGCTATGATCACTTCTATTAGAGGTCAGAATCTTGAGGATTATGTGGACTCCTACTTCTCAGTTGACATGTTGAAATCAGCATATGAGGAGGTCATTACAGCTTTGCCAGATAAGTCTCAGTGGCCTGAGTCTCAGCATGGTTTCTGGTTGCATCCACCATTTGCTGAAACCAATTTCTGGAAGAAAAAAGACAGAGGCATAAGGGCAGTGCCGAAGGTGACCAAGGTAGAAAAGGGAGGCACCATTGTCCAATTTGCAAGCAACATGGACACCACTGGTGGACCTGCAGAGATGGTGATCCAGAAGACAAAGCTACTATGCTTGCAGCTAGGTATTATCAAACATCCTCTATTTATATTTCTTGTAAATCTGTATTTTTCATTTCTTGTAATGAAAACTAAATAATGTTGCAGAGGACCTCCAAAATCAAAGAAGAGAAAAATAACTGAACCTACAACAACATTGAGCATTGATGCACCCTCTCTACTATCTGCACCAACAATGACATTCCCTCCTGAGACAGCAAACGAGTTGGCTGCACTTGTTACCAAGAAAAAGAGGAGGATATCGTCATCATCATCAAACTCAATCAAGTAAGTAACCTGACTGTACTTCTTTTCAGCTACATGGAGAAGACATGTTCACTATCCCTAACTACCATGGCACCATGCTATTATCCTCATCATAGGATGTCAGGGTCTGGTTCCAACCAACTTGAACCAAAGGCCCTAGCAATCATGCTTCTAAGTTCTAACTGCAGAGAAGTCAAGTAAAGGAAAGAGGGGCAGGGCCAAGCTTGTGCAGGATAAGAAGAACGAGCCTACTCCTCAAGATAGTCCAGCCATGTGCACTAGAAGCAAAGTAGATCATTCCACTCCTGAGAGCCCAGCATTGTGCACACGAAGCAAAAGGAAGCTAGATGTCTAATTTGCTGTGTGTTCTCTTTTGCACGAGATTGTGGAATGTCTCATCTTCCTTTGGATGGTGTCTAATACCTGGATGTCTCATCTTCTTCTGGATATTGTCTATGTGGAGCTGTTACAAAACTGCCATGTTGGCTATGTAAGATTTGATAAGTGAACCTGTCACATGTAGCACTTATATGTAAAACACTTTTATGTGACACTTCTATGTAAGAGTTTGACGATTAGACTTGTATGTCAACCTATGTATATCAGTGTATGTTAGACTTGTTATATACATCTCTATAAACTTTTCTTTGTCACTTTATGTGCAATTATATGCTGCTAATAATGTTTATGTATTTAAATGAGGGAGATCATACCAATTTTTATAAATGTGAATTATTTCCATTTTTTATATAGAGTAAATTGTACTGTAGGTACTTAAACTATTGGGTGATTTCCAGATGGGTACTTTAACTAAAAAAACGTAATAACTAGGTAGGTGATTCTCAGATAAGTACTCTAACTAAAAATCGTAGCACATAGGTCCTAAATCTTTTATTCTTTGTCACTAACGGTTCAGTCATCATCATGCAGGTGCCAGCAGCCGACATGGACAGGGATGTTTGCTTTCCTTTTAGACAGGGATGTTTGTTTTCCTTTACTAAATTTTAGTTCCTATCCCATTGAATGTTTGACACATACACGGAGTATTAAATATAGTCTAAAAATAACTAATTGCACAGATTGCGAATATTTTGTGAGACGAATTCCGAACACCTCCTCCAACATTTTGATGTGACACTACCATACTTTAGTCCCTCCATCGAAATACACGTGTGTTTGGCTGCGGCGAGCTCGTCATCCAGCCTTGCAAGATCGTCCGGACATGACACACGGTCAAGTGGACAGCGGCAGCCTCACCATAGAGGGTCGTGGGTCCTGCGCCCATGTGAGGAGCTCCTCCCTGCAGAACTCGCCAGCACTAGCGCCTATGTGGCCATGACTGGACTGTTGATGACAAAAAAAATAAAGAAAAATCCAGGACCTAGTTGTTGCATTTTTCAATCAAAGTACCTATCTGGTAACCACCCAATAGTTTAAGTACCTAGCTGTTATGTTTTTTTAGTTGGATACCCGTCTAGGAACCACCTAATAGTTTAAGTATCTAGCTGTTATGTTTTTTAGTTGGAGTACCCATCTAAAAACTACCTAATAGTTTAAGTACCTACAGTACAATTTACACTTTTATATACATGTTTATGATACTAATTATTTTATGTCAATGTCTTTAAATTAGCCAATATGACAGCAATGAAATAAACCATGTAGTGGCATATATAGAATGTGAATTTTGCTGCACATGGAGCGGCATAAGCATCTTTTTACGCTGGAGATAACTACTATTTGAGAGCTGACAGTGGACCAAGATCCACACCAAACCCACACCAATCCAAAGCATGCTTGTATGTAAGTCAAATCCAAACCAGATTAGACTATAACTTCAGGCACCCACACCCAACTAAACCACTTGTGCACTAAACTCATTAAAATACATTTCCAACCCATCAATTCACCGACACCTCATACTATTGTTTATATTTAGCTGTAAGCAAAAGCAAAAAAAAATGAATAGACATAATAAAAACTCGTTGCAAACTCTATTATTCACAGCCAAACAAAATCAGCCCACTTTAACAGGGCCCAAACCAAACCAGGTCAACAGCCTTCTTAGCCTGTTTCGCCCCAAACCAATACAGCCCAAAAGTAAAACCAAACCAAAAAACCAAGTTTAACCCAAACTATTATCAGGTTATTGAGTATCTATAGACAGAGTGGCACGTATATGGAACTAAAATACATATTCGATTGCACTCATGTCCTGACCAAACATTCAGTGGTTTGCCCAGGATTATGGAATCATTCGGTGGCACACACAGAATTTTCTCTAACTTCATTTCAATCATGAAACTTATGATAGAATTGCATTCTGACAACCATACAATACCGTGTGCAGACATTATGAAATATTATCTGCAGATACCAACAGAGATCTGCGATGAGATAGAGCTAGACCTCGAAAGGTTTACAGATTGGTAGAAAGATTGAATCTCATGCAGAGAACACATGTTAGCTCCAGATTCATCACTATCGGGATACAGTTTTAATGTTTCAGTAATCCAGCACGAGGCTGCAGCTCCAGGGTGTTTTTGCCTAAGTTTTCACTGATATGTACTGTCCAGTGAGACCTTGCTGCTAGCGATTCGCCTAAAGGTTTAAACTACAAAAATCGGGAGCCTCCTCCCTCCTCCTCGGTCATACATCAGCTAGTAGACACATAACATCCTTTTGCATCTTCATAGACCTCTTCATTCATTACCCTCCTCCAAGCTTCAGGTGCTGATGACTGAGTAGCAAATCAAACAGTGCATATATAAGTTTTGAAACAACAAAACAAAGAGCTATCAAACAAACGAAATCTATCAGGTAGAATGAAATTAAGTACTTATAAGATTTGCGAATGTGATCAATTTAGCAACATTCTATTGCACATGCACACAAAAAAAATCTAAATCTAACTTTTCAATGCAAATGTATGAGAGTGGTCAACATCATGTGTCAACTTAGACATATGAGAGCGCACCTAGTATTCACAAAACATTGTCATATCAACAGTGAGATGGAACTGTTCACATGAGTATATCATTCCACATTGTCAAAATTATCCCCACATCCCCATCAGAAATATGAGTCTTTGCCAACGAGCATTCAACGTTCTGTCAACACTCAAGGTTTCTTCTTCTATGTTATTATAATATGAACGTGACTCTTATCGGTGGCAACTAACTGCCTACTAAAAGTGCTCCAGGTTCTCACAGCAGAAGCTTCTGCTGGATCGAGTAGTAAAGTAGATAAAGTTGCATAATGGCAATATGCAACTACTACTTTTATTCTCGACACTCTTCACTTTATATGTAACACATGCATGGTCTTTTTTTTCTGAAAATGAAGTAACATTAATACTTATTTACAGGAACTGAACCATAACCCCATCATCTGTTCTAAAAATGTAGGAACAAGGTTGAAATTACTCTTTGGGCAGCCTAACTCACGCTAAATGGGAGCTGAACTACAAATTCGTTTTTCAGGAAAAGGTACATATGTGATGTAACATCATTCCCAAAAGACCCTGCTAAGCATGAATTGAATAATGCCTCCAAGAAGGAAAGAACAAAAAAAAACTAGACATCAAACATAAGGGAGAAGTTTGAAACAACCATAGTTGAACATAAAAACTTACTAGTTGGAGAGCACTTATTCAGTTCAGATAGCAACTACACCATATTGATTAAGATCTGCAGAATAGAGAAACAGAGTGCGTATATATTCAGTTCCATGTAGCTGCATTAAGCATGACAGCAAAGAGATGATAGTTTGACACATAGATAATATTATTTCTTCAGCACATAATATAAACGATATTTGAGCCAGATATCTGACTTTGCTGGATTTCTTAGACAATTCCCTGGCTTAGGTTAAATTTAGATAAATTGCCAAGATCCCATCATCCGTCCATGTGAATTACGGACGAACAAATTCCTAGGCATGTTTCTTTTCATCTCATAAACCTCTAGTCACTACCCTCCTTTTTCACGCTCTCAATATACAATGCAAGTTCCTGGATATAACAGAACATATGGCTATCAAACAAATGAAAATTACCAAAAGTATCAGATTAAGTGCTTTTTAATGTAACTCAACATGACTCTAGTGCGCATAAACTTTTCAGATGCATTGATTGAAATAAAAGTTTTAATGCTCAGCATTGTGTGGCAACTTCATAGTTGACACTCCTGGTTTCCACAAAACATTATCTTCCAAGCAGTGAGATGGGGCTGCTGACATGGATTATTCCATTCCAGATTGTCAAAATTGTCCGCAAAGCACCATCATAAAAGTGAGCAGCAAGCATTCAACATTTTGTCAAATTCATGTCTCTTTGTTTATAATATGAATATGGCCTGTTTGACAGAAATTAACTGTGCTAACAGTGGTCAGGTTCTCACAGCAGAATCCTCCATTGGATACTAGTTATATAAAGTAGCGATGACTGCAATGAAATGGCTGCTATAAAGGTAGAAATACCTAGAGATCAGATAACTTCATTGTGATGTGGGGACGGAACTATAGCCGTCGGACCAAGAAGCAGCAGACCCAGATCGGCCAGGGAAGCACCAAAGGACCTGAAGTGTGAAAAGGCCTATTTGGCTAAGTGTGTGTGAACAAGTGAATTAGGTGTGAATGGGTAATCAGGAGGGGTTTAGCCGGCCAGGCTACCTCCTATATATATGTAAGCCAGATCGATGCTTGGGATTAAGAAAGAATGAAGTTAATCTCTAATCCTCTCATCTAGTTCATCTCTAATCTCATCTATTCTACTCGGCAGCCAGGCAACAACCCTGGCGCCAACCCTACCCAGTTCAAGCTACAACCTAAGAAGTCAGGGACCTCCAGAGTTAGGGGTCGAGGCCCTTGACAACCTGGTATCAGGTTCCCGGCGATCCTCCGGCCGTCGCTCATCCTCCTCCGCTGAAAACCACCATTCTTCTCCTCCTTCATCACCCACCCACTCCACAGCCTCCTTTGTACCAGCCATGACGGAACCATCCAACTCTGATCTCGCCAAGATGATCGCGGCCATGACCAAGAACATGGAGGCAATGCAGCAGCAGATCGTGGCGTTGCAGCAGCAGCCGCCATCGTCCTTCGGGGACGGCTCTAGAGACGGGTCCGTGGGTCATCCCGGGGATCACCCTCCACGATTCCAGAAATTGGACTTCCCGAAATTCGACGGCAAGACCGATCCCTTGGCCTTCCTCAACCGTTGCGAGTCCTATTTTCATCAGCAGCGGATCGCAGCGGAAGAGCAGGTCTGGATGGCCTCGTATAATCTCGAAGGCGGCGCTCAGATGTGGTACCTTCAGGTCCAAGCGGATGAAGGCACGCCGTCGTGGCGGTGGTTTGCCGAACTCCTCAACCTCCGCTATGGGCCGCCACTTCGCTCCAACCCCATGGCCAAGCCCGATGGCGTGCAAGCGCACGTCCACGGTGGCGGAGTATCAAGATCGCTTTGAGTCCCTTTCGCCGCTCGTCGGACCGCTGGATGAACGGCAACGAGTCCAGGCGTTCACAGCGGGGCTGGGTCCTCCGCTCAGCATCGATGTACAGGTCCAAAATCCCCAATCTCTGATCATGGCGATGAATCTGGCGCGCACCTTGGAGCAACGTGAGCAATACTACGCCGTGCCCAGCGGGCGGCGTCCTCTGCGTCGGGCTCCACGGCGTTCAAGCCTCGCGGGCGGCCTCCTTCCAAGCGCGCCACCAACACCGGGCGCTCCGGCTCCGGCCCACCACGTTCCCGCAAGCGCCGACCCACATTGAGGGCCGCCAAGTCGGGCGGCCGTCGCAGTCGGAGATGGAGATCCGCCGGCGCCAAGGCCTCTCGCTTCAAGCGTGCGGACGAAAAGTTCGAGCGGGGCCATAACCGCGTGTGCAAGCGTGTTCCTCCTGGACTTGGCCGAAGAAGATGAAGCTGAGAGTGAGCATCAGGCTCCATTCTCCCTCGACGACCCGCTCATCTCGCTGCGCGCCATCTCTGGCGTGCGCACCAGCGAGACGATGCAGCTCCGCATCAGGATCGGCGGCGCATTTCTCCTGGCCCTGCTGGATTCAGGATCGACCCATAATTTCATTTCCGAGGACGCGGCCGTGCGCACCGCCCTCAAACTCTAGCTGCGTGGCACCATGAAGGTCACGGTGGCCAACGGCGAACGGGTGCCCTGCCCCGGCGTCTACCGCGTCGCCGCCTTCTCCATCGACACCGAGCAGTTCTCCGCGGACCTCTTCGCTGCTGCCCGGCAGTTACGATGTCGTCCCCGGGCACCACGGTGGCTGGCGTCCCTGGGGCCCATCCTCTGGGATTTCAGCACGCTCTCCATGTCCTTCTGGCACAAGGACCACCGCGTCTGCTGGCGTGGCGTGGCCGGGCCCTCTAGCCCCGGTCTGCAACTCTGCTCCTCCGAGGACCTCCTGCCGGCGCTGCTCAACGAGTTCAGCTTGGTCTTCGACGAGCCCTCCGGCGTGCCACCTCCTCGCTCCAAGGACCACGCCATCAACCTTCTTCCGGGATCCCAACCGGTGGCGGTGCGCCCCTATCGCTACCCAGCGGCGCACAAGGACGAGCTTGAACGCCAGTGCGCCACCATGCTCACTCAGGGCCTTATCCGGCGCAGCTCGTCGGCATTCTCCTCACCGGTCCTGTTGGTCAAGAAGGCCGACGGATCATGGCGGTTCTGCATGGATTATCGCGCTCTGAACGCCATCACTGTTAAAGATGCATATCCAATTCCCGTGGTGGACGAACTCTTGGATGAATTGCACGGCGCAAGGTTCTTCACCAAACTGGACCTTCGCTCCGGATATCACCAGGTACGTATGAAGCCGACCGACATTGAGAAGACGGCCTTCCGCACCCATGATGGACTCTACGAGTTCATCGTCATGCCCTTCGGGCTTTGCAACGCGCCGGCCACGTTCCAAGGATTGATGAATGACATCCTCCGGCCTTTCCTTCGGCGTTTCGTCCTCGTCTCCTTCGACGATATACTCATCTATAGCAGCTCCCTCGCAGAACATCTCCGCCACCTCCGCGCCGTCCTCACCTTGCTGCATCAACACAACTTGGTCGTGAAGAAGTCCAAGTGCGCCTTTGCTGTGCCTTCCATTGCCTACCTGGGGCATGTCATCTCGGCCCAGGGCGTGGCGATGGACCCGAAGAAGGTCAAGGCAGTAGCAGAGTGGCCTCAGCCTCGCTCTGCCCACGCGGTCCGAGGATTTCTCGGGCTCGCGGGGTACTACCGCAAATTCGTGCAAGGATTTGGCACGCTCGCCACTCCACTCACGGCGTTGCTCAAGAAGGAGGGATTTGCCTGGACGGATGCCGCGGCCACTGCCTTCGCTGCCCTCAAAACTGCAGTCACCACCGCTCCGGTTCTGGCACTACCGGATTTCAGTTTGCCATTCATCGTGGAGTGTGATGCCTCCACTCATGGTTTCGGTGCAGTCCTTCTCCAAGAGCACCACCCAATTGCGTTCTTCAGCAGGCCAGCCGCGCCGCGCCACCAGTCGCTTGCTGCTTATAAGCGTGAGCTCATCGGCTTGGTCCTCGCTGTTCGCCACTGGCGCCCCTACCTATGGGGCCGTCGCTTCCTGGTGCGAACAGACCATTACAGCCTGAAATTCCTGCTGGATCAACGGCTTGCGACGATCCCCCAACATCATTGGGTGGGAAAATTGCTGGGCTTCGACTTCTCAGTGGAGTATAGGGCGGGCAGCGCCAACACCGTGGCGGACGCGTTGTCCCGCCGCGACACCGACTCCACCGACGCCGTCACCATGGCCCTCTCTGCTCCGCATTTTGACTTCATCGACCAGCTGCGGCTCGCCAACGCCCAGGATCCAGCCTGGGTCGCGCTCGGGAGGCCATCGAGGGCGGCCGGTTGCGCCTGCGCCCTGGGCGGTCCGCGAAGGCATGGTGACCTACCAGGGGCGCCTCTACCTTCCCCCTGGCTCGCCGCTGCTCCACGAGCTCTTGGCGGCCGTCCATGAGAACGGCCACGAGGGCGTTCAGCGGACTCTCCATCGGCTCCGTCGCGACGTGCACGCTCCAAACCTCCGCTCCTTGGTCCAGGAGTACGTGCGGGCATGCACCACGTGTCAAAGATACAAGTCGGAACATCTCCAGCCGGCGGGCCTCCTGCTTCCATTGCCTGTGCCGACCACGATCTGGGCTGATATAGGTATCGACTTCATCGAGGCTCTACATCGAGTGGGCGGCAAATCAGTGATCTTGACGGTGGTCGACCGATTCAGCAAGTATTGCCATTTCATTGCCTTGGCTCATCCCTACTCTGCTGAATCAGTGGCGCAAGCATTCTTCTCCGACATCGTGCGCCTCCATGGATTGCCTCAGTCCATCGTCTCGGATCGTGACCCGGTGTTCGCGTCCATCTTTTGGAAAGAACTGATGAAGCTCTCCGGCATCAAGCTCAACATGACCACAGCGTTCCATCCCCAGTCAGACGGCCAGACTGAGGCCGCCAACAAGGTCATTGTCATGTACCTCCGCTACCTGACTGGGGATCGCCCGCGCCAATGGCTCCGCTGGCTTCCATGGGCTGAATTCATCTACAATACGGCCTTCCAGACAGCGCTGAAGTCGATGCCCTTCAAGATCGTCTACGGCCGCGACCCCCCCTCCATCCGCTCCTACGAGCCCTGTGACAGTCGCGTCGCAGCGGTGGCCAAGAGCATGGCTGAGCACGACGAGCTCTTGGCTGATGCTCGTGCCCGGCTGGAGCAAGCCCAGGGCGTCTACAAGAGGGTCTACGATCGGCACCACTGCGATGTCCAATTCACGGTGGGCGATTGGGTTTGGCTACGCCTTCGTCATCGCGCCCCGGCTTCTCTCCAAGGAGTCACCAAGGGCAAGCTCCGCCCCCGCTTCTTCGGCCCCTATCGCATCACAGAGGTGATCAATGAGGTTGCCTACCGCCTCGAGCTCCCACCCCGTTCACGGCTCCATGACGTCTTTCACGTGGGACTCCTGAAGAAGTTCGTCGGCGCACCACTGGCTGCTCCACCGGCGCTGCCACCTATCCACCACGGCGCGGCTCAGCTGGTCCTAGAACGGGCATCGCGCACCAGGATGGCTCGCGGCGTTCGCCAAGTCTTGATCCACTGGCAAGGTGAACCTGCGGCCTCGGCGACATGGGAGGACCTTGACAGCTTCCAGGATCGTTTTCCCTCCTTCCAGCTCGAGGACGAGCTGCTCGTCAAGGGGGGGAGAGATGTGATGTGGGGACGGAACTATAGCCGTCGGACCAGGAAGCAACAGACCCAGATCGGCCAGGGAAGCACCAAAGGACCTGAAGTGTGAAAAGGCCTATTTGGCTAAGTGTGTGTGAACAAGTGAATTAGGTGTGAATGGGTAATCAGGAGGGGTTTAGCCGGCCAGGCTACCTCCTATATATATGTAAGCCAGATCGATGCTTGGGATTAAGAAAGAATGAAGTTAATCTCTAATCCTCTCATCTAGTTCATCTCTAATCTCATCTATTCTACTCGGCAGCCAGGCAACAACCCTGGCGCCAACCCTACCCAGTTCAAGCTACAACCTAAGAAGTCAGGGACCTCCAGAGTTAGGGGTCGAGGCCCTTGACATTCATGTTAATGAAAACATGCAACTACTGCTTTAATTCAAGTTGTTGTTCAGTTTATACACAGCACATGCAACATTTTCTCTGAAAAAATTATCATCAAAACTTATTTACTAGGACTGAACCATAACCCCATTTCAGTTCCAAAACATATGAATAAGGCTGAAACTACAGCAACCATGGTCATGTTGAACAGGAGCTCAAGGCTCATATATCCAAGACAATATCATTCCCAAGAGACCTTGGCAAGCATGAATTGATAATAACTCCAATAACTGAAGAAATAGACCTCAAACATAAGTTCATCACTCATGATAAAGAAAAACTTTTAAAAGAGCAAATACTTGATCATAAAAACATACTTGGTCAGCCGTCTGCATTTGCACAGTTGAGACAGGAATTGAACCATACTGATGAGAATTAGCATAACAAAGAAACAGAGTGAACAGGTGGCTGTTTTAAAACTGATAGTGCAGACAAGTAATAGTTTGACCCACATAGGCAATAACATTATATCTTAAATGCTCAGGACAGCAAAAAACATTGATAGTATTTGATCAAGATACCCGACTTTTATGTGGACCTATCCACTGAAATTACCTCTAGGCAAGATGAGTGTGACAGAAATGCATATGCAGCTCGAGGTCACGTTCTGTAGGAAGCCGAACTTTGCACCCACTAACTCTGCATGCAATACCTATCATGTGCTTGTCACTGCAATGCCAAATGATCTACACGCAATTTGAAATCAGAAATATACCAACAATAAATATGAGTACATTTGATAATCAAAAATGTTACCTTGCTCTTGGAAACGGTGCTGTTTTCATGCCGTTTTATGTCAAAGAAACACATGTGACACAACACTGAGTTTTCAGGAGTCAAGGTGCTTAGTCTCAAATACTCCTTGTACTGTGCTTCTACTTCCTTAGGGACACATTGTCCATTAACCACCTAGAATGGAGATTAAAATGAATCCTTATGTTGCAACAAAATTTGACTGAACTAAACTATCACTTTGGATTGGATTGGATTGGATTGGATTGGTGAAACTGCGTACCAGTGGGGGTGTAGGAGGACGAGGGGGTTCTTGCTCTGTCTTCGGCGATGGTTGCAGCGCTGGTCGGCGGAGAGGCTCGGGCTTAAATGTATGGTGATGCGGACCACGGCGGGGATGGAGGTCCGCCATGCGCTCCTCCTCTGCGGCCAGCTGGTCGGTGACGGGGATGACGGCGGTGGAGATGCTTCGTCGCCGCGCCAGGCCGTGCAGGTACTTCCAGAGAAGGCGCAGGCGGTCGATGACGCAACTCGCAACCACGGCCGCTCCGGAAGAAAGACGCGCTCGCAGACGAAGGTGGAGGGGCGGCTGCTCTGACGCCACTGAGGCCCCTGAGAGATCTTCCGGCAGCCCCCGGGGCGCCCTACTTCTCAGCCCGGCTTTTTGCGCTCTCGACATGCCGCCGTTCTTTGGTTTCTTGGCCGCCCGGTTCAATCAAGAACCCGAGTTCTTGATTGGCCGAGTTCTTGATTGGCAAAGATTGCGATTTTTTGTCCGCGGTGGTGGGGGATGGGGGTTTCTTCGCGGCCGGAGTAGATGGGGAAGAGAGGTGGAAGGCCGCTCCTCTCGACGGGGACGAGAGCTGGAAGACGGCTCGGCAGCGGGAGCAGGCTGACGAGGTGGTGCGGTGGTATTCGAGTCGTGGGAAGACGAAGGGGTTTTCAGAACGGTCAGGGCGCAACGGGTGTATATTAACGGAACGGATTTGCTCAAGAAAAAAAAACAGAACAGATGGCCATTGCTGCTCGTCCCACCACCGTGCTTGCCAAGTGGGGCCAGTGAGCAGCTCTTCTTATTACATCAATTCGAATTTTAGAAATATCATTTTATTTTATTTTATTTATAAAAGAGAAGAAAAGATTAAGAAGGCTTCCTGGGAAATTTGAATAATTTTATATTAAAAATATTAATATTTATAGGACATGAAAAGATCTTTAAATCTAGTTTTTCTAACAAATTTATTTAGAGATATAAATACTGCACGTGTTTTTACGTAAATCAAATCAAACTTGTGGCATGTGGACACCTAAAATGATATTTTTTAAAGACAGAGGAAGTATATTCTAAACTACCTTTTAATTAACCCTGAAATATGAAATTGGTTACAATTACCATAGCCTACCAACAGTTGAGTCTAAACATACAATTTAGCCCGCCACCTAATTTCAGAAGGTGGATTGCTAAAATAAGAAAACTCTAGTTTAATGACTAAAAATTCATAACAAATTTATTTTAAGCAGTCAGTTCCAAAACTAAGATCTAATTTGGATTTCGAGGAACTTGTGCCCGCAAACTTGCAAAAAGAATACAAACATGCTCCATCCATCACAAAAAGCGGCCAATTCTCACTTATTGAGAAGTCAGACAATTTCAAATTTAACCAAATCTATAAAAAAAATTAATCACATTTATTATACCAAAAAAATCATCAAATTATTTATGAGATATACCTTTTATAAATATAAAAGAAATACAAATATACTCCATCCATTAAAAAAAATGTAATCTCACTTGTTGAAAAGTCAAGCACTTTTAAGTTTGGTTAAATCTATATAAAAAATTAGTCACAATTATTATACCAGACAAATATCATTTAATTAGTTATGAAATATATTTTCATAATAAATCTATTTGAACACACTTTGAACATTTGTACTATTTCTCATAAACTTGCGATGAAGGTAGGTATATACAATTGGATTCAGGCTCCATGTGAAATTTAAAGGAAAAATTTGCTGCTGGACACCTAAAGTGATGGTCTTTTGTTGAGAAACATCCAAGTTTTCGTAATTTGTTAGAAGACACTATGGTTTATATCAATTTGCCAGAGGACACCGTGCCTATTAAAATATTAATTTTTAGCTTCAGATGAGAGAGAAGAGTAGTGAAAAGTCCTTTTTGCCCATGTCTCTTTCTTTCCAATCATCAATCGCATTCGCATTCTCCCTCCACGACCCAATCCAGGTGCCGACAGACCAGCAGACGCGACCAAAGCAAACCGAAGCCGATGTCAAACACGCAATGGCCACCACCTCGCTCGCACGGCTCGATCAGACGCTGCAGCTGCCCTCCCTGCCGGCGATGGCGTACACCGGCGACTCCGACAGCCTGAGCCAGGAGATCTTCTCCATCCTCGAGTCCAACTTCCTGTTCGGCGCATCGTCGCCGCTGGAGGCTGGCGGCGCGTGCTCCGCGGGGCGCGTCCGCGTGCTCTCCATCGACGGGGGCGCCGACGGCTGCGCGCTCGCCGCGGCCGCGCTGGTCCGCCTGGAGCGCCGCCTGCCGGAGCTGTCCAGCAACCCCGCAGCGCGCGTCGCGGACTTCTTCGAACTGGCCGCCGACTCCGGCGCCGGCGGGTTCCTCGTGGCGGCGTTGTTTGCGTGCCAGATGCTCGCCGAGGCAGCCCGAGAGTTCGTGGCCAAGAACCACAGGCTCCTGTCCGGGCACGGCGGCGGCGGGAGGCCTGGGCCTACTGTCCTCGACTCCTCGTTCCACTGCATTCCGGAAGTTGTTCGGCGGCCTGACGTTGCGCGACGCCGCCAAGCCGCTGCTGATCCCGTGCTACGACATGGTGAGTGCCGCGCCGTTCGTCTTCTCCCGCGCCAACGCCGTAGAGGCCGACGCGTTCGACTTCCCGCCGGGGCAGGTGTGCGCGGCGGCCTGCGGCGTGGGACCCGCGGAGGTGGCGTCGCTGGACGGGCGCGCCAAGCTGCGCCACGGCGGGGATAGCGTGGACTGGCGGCGCGTCCGCCGCCGTGGCCAACCCGACGGCCGTGGCTCGCACGCACGTGCTCCACAATAAGCGCGAGTTCCCCTTCGCCGCCGGCACGGGCGACCTCGTGGTGCTGTCCCTCAGCCGGAGCGCCGCCGCCACCACCTCCTCGCTCGCCCGCGCCTCGTCCTCCAGCCTCTTGCGCATTGCCGTAGCCTGCCAGGCCGACATGGTGAGATGACCATTTCTAGCTAGCTCGAACAGAACAGCAGCATCAGCAGCAGCCGGAACGAAATAGAATGGACATGGCAGCAGGACGGACAGTGACAGTGTGCTCGCGTGACGTTGAAGCGCTTAGCGTCGTTGATGTAGTCCTCGGCAGCACCAGCCTCGCCATCGGTGAGATCCTCTGGGACCGGCGCTGCCTCCATGCCTGGCACGTGCAGCCCTGCGGCGGCGAGGCGCGCGGCGGCGAGGCGCTCCCACTCACGGTCTTCGAGGCGGTGCTCGATGTCAGCGACGACAGGGTCGAACGGGATCTGGTGGTGGTGGTGCGCGTGCGCGCGGGCGTGGAGCGAAGGCGGAGGCGGCAGTGCAGGTGCGGGGTGGGCGACGGGGAAGAGGGAGAGAGGCGGAGCAGGAGGAAGAAGAAAGAGGCAGGGGTAAAAAGGACCTTTCACCCCTCTTCTCTCTCCTCCAAAACCAGAAATTAATATTTTAATAGACACGGTGTCCTCTGGCAAAATTGGCACAAACTTAAGTGTCTTCTAGCAAATTATGAAAATTTGGATGTCTCCTAACAAAATACCATCACTTTGGGTGTCCAGCTGTAAATTTTTCCAAATTTGAAATATCAATCTCTTACTACAATAGACCTTTTTTTTTTGAAACACCTTAGACTGACTCCAACGAAGAGAGGCAAACTCAAAATGTGTTGCTAACAGTGTTTTTTCCTGCCCAAAATACTCTCCAACGGACGACCCATACCGCTCCCCAATTTTGAGTACCGGCCCTGACGACGATACCCACAAGTGCGTCGCCTCTCTCCTCGCGAGGCAAACCGCCGGTGGTGGCCCGCTCGCCACCCGCCCGCCCGCCGGAGGGAGGGAGGGAGGAAGGTAGCCCGGCGAGGCGGCTGGGCGCCCGTGGACGCCACCCGCCCGAAGCCCATGCCGCTGAGGAAGTAGGCGCCACGCCGCGTCAAAGCCAAGCCAAGACGCATCGCATTCCGCGCCGCGCCTTCGGGGCGAAGCTCGGGGCTGCCGCGGATCGTGGAGCCACCGGCGCGCCGCCCCCCACCGCCCGTGGATTTGCTCCCATCGCGCCGCCACCATTCGGCGCCGGCGACCGCGAAGCCGCCGCTTTGCCGGTGGGACGGGGTCCGTGGACGATGGCGACAGCGCGGGGAGCGCTGGATGAGAGAGCGCCCGAGGTGCGGGGTGTGGAGGCGGCGCCGACGAGCTCTGGGCGTGGTGGACTCCGCACAGGGAGAAGAAGATGGGTAGGGGACGGACTTGGCAAGGAGAATGGGAATGAGGATGCGTCGGCTGTTGGAGAAGGTTCGTTTTGGGTTCCCCACCTTTTTACTGTACGCTATGCAAACCAGGGAATGCATCTCGTGTTTGCCTTCCCACCGTTGGAGTCAGTCTTACTACAACAGACTTTTTAAGAGGCGGCTCAAAACCATTTGCAGAGGAGACTATTCTAGACGCCGTTATCTGTCTACCTTGAGAAATCAGCGGCCAACTCTACAAATCAAGCTAGGATTTGGTCTGCCTTAAGAAATTGTTTTCTAGAATTTGAATTGAACCAAAAAAAAGTAGCAAATAAACTTTTTAATTGATGGGAGGGCCACATCAGACAACCCTGATCTCTCTCACACCAAGTCATACATAAGTCACACGATTTTTCACACAAGATACAGGCGCGTGTAGTCATAGTTGATCAAACTTATGAACACAAACCTCGCATGTTGCATCCTTGACCACTACACCTTAAAGTCACTTGTGACTAAGGTGGCCGGGAACCAAGTTTTATCTTGGGAACATTTTGACGATGGACGTCAGAGAGACTCAGGATCATCCAAGGTCTGATCATGGCAGCGGCAAAGCAGATCCCCGAGGCTAGTCATGCCTCTGGCTCACGTAGTCGACATCATCAGCCCTCGGGGCTCATAACCCACCCTCGGCATTTGGTTCTCGATTGAGTTTTTTTGGTTTTTAAATAAATCCGGTTCTTCGAACATAGGAACTATCGGTTTCAAAAAATTTCTAAAACTGACGATTTTAGTTCTCGGTTATTTCAGTTTGGTTCTAGTTCTAACCGAACTAACCGAACTTTTTCAAAATAAGTCAATACTCCCTCTGTTCATAAAAGCTACAACTTCTAGAGTTGTCTTAAGTTAAAATTTTCAAACTTTGACCGAACTTCTAGAAAAAAGGTGATGAACGGACGCAGGACACATGAGTAGATGATCTCCATAAACAAGCACGAGTGTGGCTCGTAATGGCCTATGGCTGTTTTGCAGTGGTAACTGAAGAAACGGATAACAACCCACCGGATTGGATTGAAAGCTGGAGTGATGAGAAGGAAAGCAAACAAATTCCATTTTATTTGCTACACGGTGGTGTCGATGGAGATTTATGGTGATGGTGCATGAGCATTGCATGGCACAGCATGACGTAGCTGAGATAGATGAGCTGAATGGTGCTATAGCCACGTACGAAGTGTAAAGGCTACCTGGGTCATTGCTGCTGCTTTGGGTATTATAGGTGCAAAGGAAAAATAAGTTCAAGGGAAAGGGAATAGAAATAATGGAGAAAAGGACCAAAAACTTTGTAGGGAAAAAGAATAGAAAACATTGGGATGCTTGGATGATCATATTAGATAGAATAGATTAAGCCGTGGAGATATTCAAGAAAATGATTTTGCATTTCTTTTATAAATAAATGATAGATAAATGATCATTTTGAAACTTGATTTGATAAAAAATAATTTTGAAACTTATTTTTAAAATTTGAAAATAGAACAAAACCTATTCGAGGCTTAATCGAATTTTATAATTCATTTTTCACTCAAATAAAAAAATGCAGCCAACATGAATGCGACAAACAAATCACATTATCTTTATAAAAGTTTCATAAAGCCATACTTTCTTACTTTGTGTTGACAACAACCCAATAAATCTTGGATATTTTAGAAAAAAATTATTAAATCCTTTACTTTATTTAGTGTTTTCTACTCACAACCCAAATTAGAAATTTAGGGGTGTGACATCCGGTCCCTACCGAGACAGCGTCCGGTCACCTCCGAGTGACTACTCGCTTTTCGAAAACCTCTGAGTCCCGCCTCGCAGGCTCGATGGGAGGGGTTTACACCCAAACTCCATCGACTCCTGCTCTCATGTGCTGACGCAAAAGTGTCTCTCCACTTGTGCTCGTGTGTTAGCATTTTCAAATGAATTTTGCAAGAGATAGTTAGCACACTAGGTCCTTAATGCGTATGCAAAGTCATTGCTCACCTAGTGGCACTTACATAACCGATATTGTGCGACATCGCCTCTCTTAATAGTACGATTATCGATCCTAAACCCGGCTGTGAACTTCTCTATTTACCTACGGCCGGCGAAATGGAAATGCCCTAGCATGTACCTTTATCTCTAGCTTTCCATTCCGCTTATCCTTTCTCTTTATCTCCAAGGGTGGTACTTAATCATCTTTGGTCACAACCATCAACTTGATCTCCACTCCACCACTAGGCTTAGACCTCCCCTTTCTCTAATGCTACACACTTAGCAATAGGGTTAGTCCTAGGTTTTATCAATTAACCAAAACCAAACTAGGGCTTTCAACGCCTCGCCGACATCGTCCGCCCACCCATGCCGTTCCGGATGGCCCCCCGAGGCAAGCTAGACGGGAATCGCGACAGGCAAGAGGGAGGAGCTTGGGTGGTCGGTCTCGTCTGCTGCCACGCAGAGGTCTCCCCGTCACTGCGGTAGAGAGTCTACCAGCTAGTGGCTCGGGCATGCCCATGGACGGCGCCATCAACATCGATGGAGGCAGTGAATTCGCCCGCCCTGAGAGCCACACCACTAACGGCCAACCCATGGATGTCGGTCATAGAGTTAGCCGTGGGGGTGTCCGTCGGCAGTGCAGGGCGTGGAGAGCTTGCCGGTGCCAAATCCAGCGCTGGCGGCCGGGGCCATGAGGCTCACTGCCAGTGGCGGTGCAGGGTGGCTGGGCTCCCGCGGCGACGCATCAACGCTAGCCCGGGCGGGGCGAGAAGGGGAATGGAAAGGAGGGGGTGGCGAGCACCGTCTGCGATGGTAGGGGCGGATGGACTCGGTTATGTACCTCTCGAGGATGTGGATGTAGTATATGGGGATATCAATGATAACTTATGTATGAGATCTGGCCAGGGCTATGACAACATCCACATATACTACATCCACATCCACAAAAAAAGGACATGGGAGCAGCGGCTTTCCTTTATTAGGTGGCATTGGGATCGATTGTCTTGGTGTCGGTACGGATTTTGACTCAACCAGGCAGCACTAGGCTAGTCCACAACAGAAATAGTTGTCAGGTAAAGTTGGCCAAAACATAAGAGAAACAAGGAAAAGCCAATTGTCTTCCAATAAAAAATATATAAACTCACTAAAACAATTCTAGTGCAGTGCTAAATCACATAAATTATTCTTAGAAACCTAAAATTAGAAATTGGGACTAAATCTCCACCACAACCACACACACACACACGCATTGAGGGGCCACCCTGGGCCCAATTCCAGTTGGACTAGGATGTGAGAATATCATCAAGAAGAAGGTGATTGCGACCTTTGCTCCTAATGGTAAGATCCACAAAGGTGACTGACTCCCTTAGCACAGGTTCACCTCTAAGTGTTATGCTGGTCTTTTATAAGCTCATCATTTAATTTAGTCAACTTCTTAAAGACGGAATAAGTCATCAAATTCAAAATTGCCCTATCATCAACGAGCATTAAATGAATCAGTGTCACATTGAAAACATATAGGTCCCTATTTGGGTTTTGATAACTAATGGCAACACTTGTGGACTAACATTTCAAGTGAGATATGAAAGATAGGATGCTAGTTCACATGGAGCTATTGAGCAACATGGATGTCATGGTGGTATAAATTTTGCCAGCCGTAAGGTGATTACAGGATGTTAAATGACTCAGTTCTTAGGCTATACAACCATAGTATCTAGAGGACCAAATGTGTTTTGCATTTTCTTTATCTAGTGCCATTTGTGAGGTCTAACAAATGCATTGCATTAAATTGAGTGATGGTTTGAAGAGTAAGGTTAAAATGGTTTGAAGAGTAAGAGAAAACCTTTGAAAAATATACTTTGCAAAGTGCTAGCTGAGTATATACATGTTAATATAACATTTTTATCAACCAATTTCTCCATTCACACACACTTTCTTCTCATTTTTCATATCAAAGGTGAATTTAAAACTACATGCATGCGTAATCACTATATGTTACTAGCAGTATATGTTTTCTCCATTCACACACACTTTCTTCTCATTATTCATGGTCAAAGCTTCTTCAACCTGATTTGAGCACCATGCTGGGGGTGCAAAGTTATCACGGTGTATGGCGCATGAGTGTAGGATGGCGAGAGCTCAAAGGAGAAGCGTTGAAGGATGGTGCACAGTGCCATCTTCGCTTCCAGCAACGCAAAGTTCTGGCCTATGCAGATCCTGGGATCCCATCCAAATGGAATGAAGGCGGCCTGATGCTTGGTCGCATTGGAAATGCCATCCTCAAACCTCTGTGGATTGAACTCGCTTGCGTCTTTTCCCCAGATGTTTGGATCATGGTGAATGGAGATGATGGATAGTAGAAGGCTCACGCCTGAAGGATATTTGATGCCACCGAGCTCTATTTCCTTGTAAGTTCTTCTGGTTAGTAAGATTACAGGTGGGTACAACCTAAGGACCTCATATAGAATCATGGTTACCTGCAGAACCAAAACAGAGGGTTAAGATCATTAATCCTGATACACAATAAAAAACAATAGATATTCTGTTATTTCCACATAAAAGATTATGTGTCACAGTTATTGGGGAAGGGTTCCTCGCACATATAAACAGACTTCCTGGAGCGGTCTACAACTGCAATCTCCATAATAAGGTTCCTTCGACACCAAGTTTAGGTCATCTACCAGCATGCTTCTATAGTGCATTTAGTGAATCATTCAAGATATTAATGTTAACATCGTTGGAATATGGGCCCACACTAAGTAGAGAAAAGGCTTTTGGTTCAAGTGCTTTAGTCCTGAGTAATTTTGCGCCCGAGACTAAAGGAATATTTAGTCCCGGTTTGATCAATCAACCGAGACTAAATTCTCTACCCAACGTCTCTTGCAGTAGCTTTTGCAGGTCCATGGACCTTTAGTCCTGGGCGGTGAATGAAACCGGGACTAAAGGTGACTTTTTAGTTCTGGACGGTGGCTGAAACCGGGACTAAACCTCTAGCCTCGGTTGTAGCCTCCAACTGGGATTACTACTCGACCTTTAGTTTGGGATGGAGCCACAAACTGGGACTAGAGGTTCTGCCTAAGTACCCCCTCTTCTTCCTCCACAGCCCGACCGAGCTGAGCTTGTAGCTTTCTCTGTTCTTCAAAATCATCGTCGGTGCCTACTGCTCCTATTCTTCATCGGCGGCGGCCATCTCAAGTCCTCCATCAATCTTCTGTTGTGAAGGTTACTAAAACTTCCTCCTCTCATGTTGCCATTTCTCATTTCGTGGTCTAGAATAGGAGAAATTTGTGGTTTTTGGAATGCAATATAATGGTGGGTTTTTCTTCATTTGTGTATGCACAAAATGCCTTGATATGTTTGCATATTTGGATGAAGGAAGCCAGGACTAACGGGGTTTCCCAACCGGGACTGAACCCCTTTTCTGTACTAGTGACAGTTCTAGAAGCAAACCAGCAGTTTCTCTACAAGAATGACATGCAGACAACTATCAGCAGAATTCAATTGTCTGGAAATTAAAATCACAAAAGTAGCTATTTTTAGATGAATTTTTTAGCATTTTTTCAATCTAATTCTGATAAATTAATGGAAACTTAATAGGGCCATTTGCAATTTTGTCACAGGTTTTATTGTTATCTATTGCACGAATGCCACTCAAATTACAGTGTTAGTGGTATTTATGCAATTTTCTGTTGGCAAGCTTGTACCAGTGTTCAAAGTGGTGATAAAGTTGTAGTTGCTCCAAATTAATAATATCTTTAATACCTATCAATTTCTGCATTTCATTGAACAAAAGAACATAGATTTCATACTTACAATCTTCAGGCGGTTCAAGCTATCAAAGTCTGGTCTACCTCTTCCAAAGTGGTTTAAAACTTCTTCTCTTGCCTGCTCTTGCCATTCGTGGTGCATGCTTAGTACAACTAACGTCCATGTAAGCAGGACTGATGTGGTCTCCATACCTGCAAAGTAAAATAACTTACATTCCTCGATCATATCTTCGGTACTCATTCCCAGTTTCGCATTCCCATTTGCTTCTCTCATATTTGACTCAACCAATAAGCCTAGCAAGTCATCATTACTGCCTTCACCATCTACAAAAGCCCTCTCTCTTTTCCTGATTATTCCTTGCAGAATTTTACGGATCTCCCGATCAATTTCTTTCATCCTCCAGTTATTTTTGGTGGGCAAGAGCCTGCATATGTTCAACAGTGTCATAACAGAATAGATTCTAGATTCCTACCGTAGAACTTCCCTAGTATTTATCCCCCGACTCAATTTGTACAATTACAGTAGAAGTAAAATGTAGATTGTGTTCAAAATATCTTTGGATGTGAAGAAGCCTTTTCTGTATCTCTTCCTTTACTTATTACCTTAAAGCATGGATAAGTAAATATTCGTACGCAGTGAATCTCATGAACAAATTGCTGTTGTTGATAAGGAAAAGAACAAACCAGTAGCCTGGGATAAATATTGTTTGAAAAGATTTTATTATGCGTTCAGCCAGCTCTCCTTGCAGCTGGAAAATGTTCCTGCCCTCCTGATAGTTGCTACCAAATGCGGTTCTTGAGATAACATCTCCAGTAAGATTTTGGAACTCAGGCCAGACGTCTATCTCAGAAGATCCCTCGGAAGACATTGAATTTTCCCATCTGTTAATCATATCGGTGCAACAGGTAGCAAATACAGGCAGCATCCGCTGTGAATGAAAAAACAATGTTAGTTCACTTACGTTGTTCACTATCCAGTATAATATAGTACTAAAATTTGAACCAAGAAAAATATGTCCATTTGAACAAATTTAGTGGAGAATGACCTTTATTTTCTCATGGTGGAATGCAGGATTGAGAATTCTCCTGTGTTTTGCCCATTTCTCGCCATCATGATTAGCGAGCCCGTTGCCTAGTAATTTGTCAAGACGACTAAGCAATGGTTTGCGGAAGTGGCCAAATTTGGTAAACAAAACCTCTCTCACTGATTCCGGGTCGGCAATTATCACCCTCGGAGTCGGGCCAAACCAAGTGAATGAATTTGTCCCTGCATTTGAGTTTAGAACCCTGTAAATAGTACTTCCTTCGTTTCAAATTATAACTCGCTTTGATTTTTTTGATTCATTCATTTTGCTATGTATCTAGACATATTATTATATCAAGATATATAGAAAAATAGATGTACCAAAAAAATTGAAGCGACTTATAATTTAAAACAGAGGGAGTATTGAAGCGACTTATAATTTAAAACAGAAAGAGTATTGTAGGAGGACTAGCAGACTGCAACCAAACCATTCTGTTCGGATGTTGGCAGTCACAAAACATGATTAAGATCTAGGAAAATAAACAGATGGTCACAGGATATGTAGCTCAATATTTTGACACGTGCAAACAAAATCTATATTCTGATTTCATACTCAGTCATGTCAATTACACGCATATAAATATCTTGGAAAAAGTCTACATCACCCCCTCAATCAACTATAAGGGGTGAAATATTTAACTCCCTCAACTACAAAACTGATTTTTCTATCCCCTGAACTTTTCAAACCGGTCATATTAACCTCTGAAGCGGTTTTGAACGGTGGTTTTGCTAACGTTGTTTTGTCTTTTCTTTTTATTTATTTCAACTGAATCTTTAAAAAATCATAGTAAATCATGAAAAAATCATAAAATGGAAAATCTAATTTTTTAGACTTTACATGAGTAGATCTACCCAATGAACATGTAATATGATATGTTTTAGTATAATTTTTTTACTGTAACTTTAGATCTATGCTTTTTTCTATAATTAATTGGAATAATTCATAGCCGCAGTTTCTATGGTCTAATTGTGATAAAATTTTTATTTTAGACTAATTATTGTATGTTTGATTTGTAGTAAAAATTTTATACTCATTGAATCATGTATAACTTAGTTATAAATTTATTTATATTTAATAAGCATAATCTAAGCATAAACCTAAATAAATCTATAACTAAGTTATATATAATCCAATGAGTATAAATTTTTTACTACAATTCAAACATATAATAATAAGACTACCATAAAAATTTCACCACAATTCGACCATAGAAACTACAGCTATGAATTTTTCCAATTAATGATAGAAAAGCATAGATATAAACTTACAGCAAAAACTTTATACTAAAACATATCATATTATATGCTCATTGTGTAGATCTACTCATGTGGAGTTCAACAAAATTAGATTTTCTATTTTATGATTTTTTTGTGATTTACTATGATTTTTTTAAATATTCAACCAAAATAAAGAAAAAAAAGGACAAAACCATGTTGTTGCAGCAAAATCACCGTTCAAAACCGCTTTAGGGGATAATTTGACCAGTTTAAAAAGTTCAGAGGTAAAAAAACCAATTTTATAGTTGAGAGGGATTATATATTCCACCCCTTATAGTTGAAGGAGTGATGTAGATTTTTTTCTAAATATCCCATTAGGTCTAGTTTGCCTGCACCTAAATACACTCTAGTCCACGTGGGTTGAAAGGGATTGTTCCAATTCACGTGAATTGAAGTGTATTTTATACAGCCAAACAAGACCTTAGTGCATAAAAGATGCCAAGCTAGCCTCGAACAAACACTCCGAACTTCTGATTAAACTCTTGTATATTCGTACCCTATGTCCTTTTTGGGTGTTTATGGAGTAAACATGGTAAAAATCGCAGAGGAAATGGGCTAAAAATTATATAAAAATCGCAAATGATATCCCCTCGATTAATTTGGAACAAAAGGAATCAATTTTGGATGCGGGTAATGATCTGGGCACATAGAAATTACCATTTTCCTTTTTTAATCTTAATTTTCTTGGTTACCTCGGAATGTCTTTGTTGTACATAACCTTTCTTTGTTTTAATTTATAAAAAAATTCCCTGCAGGGCTACGGCCCCTCCAGTTTCCTAAAAAAACATAGAAATTACCATTCTCCTTTGCCACGTTGTGGAGCATGGGTAGCACGCGGGGGATGATGTCATGACTCCCGAGTGGCAGTGGCTTCGCGTGGGCTTCTCGGTTGAGCCGGGCTCTCTCCCTCACGTCCCCGGTGAGGAGGCGGTACCGGGTGCCCTTGAGGCCCTGGGCCCGTAGGGCTCGGTCTAGCCGCCGTGGCGTCCACCACGCCCACTCCAGTGCCCAGGCCGCCAGCCATAGCAGCACCGCGGCCGCCACAGCCGCCGTCGCCGCGACTGCACGGGCCCACTGAGAGGCCTCCCAAAGCAGGAGCAGAGCTCGAATCGCCATTGGATTTGGCTTCTTGGTGCACCTGGTGAACGGCAAGCAAAGCAAGTCTCCCAGGCAGAGCCACCACTGCCCACTGATTGCTTATATAAGCAGGTGCTATTGATTGCTTCCTGTGACCCCGCATACTGTAGATGAAATGGACGGTGATGGCACGGCGTCGCACGCCCAGCCACAGTGCAGAACCGTTGCATAGAACTTTTTTTTTTTTTCCTCAGAGCGTCCTCTCGACTTGCATGTGATGGATGTGTCTATTTCGAGGGTTTGAAATTGCTAACCACGCGTTCCACGCAGACTTGGATGTGTCTATTTTATTTAGAGTATGTCAACTATCACTTGATTTTTTTGCCCTTAAGATCTACTCCCCCCATCCTAAACTATACGTTTGATCTTTTTGACATCAAGTTTGACTATTTATTTTATTCAAAATTTTTATGTAAAATAATACTTTTTTTTGTTGTGGTTTGCTTTATTGATAGAAGTTCTTCATGAATAATTTAAATTTAGCTATATTTGCATAAATTTTTTAAATAAGAAAAATGATCAAACTTAGAGTCAAAAAAAAAAGGTCTTATAATTTGAAATGGAGGGAGTAAAATAAAGGATCACATATCTCTCTCCATCTTATCTTCTTTCTTCGTCCACATGGATGCAAGTATGTGACCCTAATGGGGTGTTTATGGGGCTTCAAGAAAAAGTTAGAGCTGTTTTGGAGGAGTCATCCAAAATTTCTCTAGCTCCTCTGTTTTTCACTAAAAACGATTTCTCTTCTACAAAACGTTTGATATAACTCCTCCAAAGAAGCTACAGTCGGAGCAGTGGAGGATCCTTACCAAGGCCCTAAACCTAACGCACCACCTACCACGGTTGGCTCCGACGGCTCCCATGGCTTGGATATCCGCTGTAGTCTACCATGGTCGGGCCCTAAAGTCCATTAAGGGCTCCTTTGGAATGCTGGTGAAATGCAGGTGAAACATAGGATTTAGAATCCTGAGGATTTAGGTACTGTACAGTCCTTTGGATCGTAGAAAATGTACACAGGGGAAACGGAGGAAATTTTCCTATGTGAGCTATTCCAGAGGAAAAACGGAGGAATCTACCATCCACTCCGACTTCATTTTTCTATTCCTTTCCTCTGGATTGAGGATAATCATGTGGCTGAGCGTGTTCATCGAGTAAGGACGACGGAACCCGGCCGTCTGCCGCCGCTGCATCTCGTTATCGCCTGCCCGTGCACTCACGAGCTCGAGGTCGCCGTCGCTCACTCGCCAGCCGTGCAGGAGCTCGAGGTCGTCGTTGCTCGTGCTGGCGAGTGGTCGTCGTCGCCCGCTCGCCAGCCGTGCGGGAGCTCGAGCACGCCATCGCCAGCTCGCGAGCCATGCAGGAGCTTGAGCTCGTCGTCGCCCGTTCGCTAGCCGTTCGGGAGCTCCAGCTTGCGGCACCACCGCTGCATTTGCTGCTCGAGCTTGGAGGCTCGCTCTGCGTACGTACTACTACTTGCCAACGAGGCAACGATGCTGATAGATAAGAACGAGATGTGTTAGCCCTAAGATGGGTGATTGTCAGTACGCTAACTTTTCAATTCCTATGGATCTCCCATGTCCATCCAAACAACCACCACTTCAAAGTTTCCTACGTTTTCAATCCTCCGTTTTTCAACTTCAATCCTATCCTATTCCTTTGAATTTCCTATTCCTATGTTTCTTCAATTCTGCATTCCAAAGGAGCCCTAATTATGTCTCCTTCTCGACGTTGTCTTCATCTCTGATTGAACTCCCTCGTCGCCACCGCCTCCCACCGAGCTTTGGCAATGCCCAAGGGAACTGCAGAAAAACTTTGTGGCTATCATTGTTTCACCACAAATAGACCATAGAAATCGCAGTTATAAATTATTTTAGTTAATTACAAAAAACATGGATCTAAATTGTACAACAGAACCATATTATAGGTTCACTGTGTAAATCTACTCATCTGGAGTCCAACAAAATTAGATTTTCTATTTTATAATTTTTCCTATGATTTATGATTTTTTTAAAGATTCAGACAAGATAAATAAAAAAGAAAAAGACAAAACCACCTTCAAAACTGCTCCAGAAAGATAAAATGCATAGTTTGAAAAGTTGAGATCGGTGATTTGCTTGGTTTTAATGTTTAGGGAGAAAAAATGGACATCCTCAAAAATTGAAGGAAAAAATAGACTTTGTCCTTCACACTTCACGCTCTAATCCAAACCGCGACAACCCAAATATGTTCATCGAGTTGGCCCAGTAGTGAGTGTGTGCGAACACACAGAAAAGCCCACGCCACTTGGTTGAGTTGAGTGGGCCGTTTGCAGTCTTCTCCCATAATCTCCTCCACAGTCTTCTCCCACATCTCCTCTGCAGTCTTCTCCCCATATATTATATATGTTCAGCCGTAGGTCCGCTGGCCAAGGAGCAGCACTGCTAGCGACTCCGATTATCCCCACCTCACATCCACTTGCCGTCAACATCGATTTGGCCGCCGGCCGATGTATGCTACTTTCCATTTGATCTCTGCATATTTGCTGAATCGGGCAAGGAATCCAGTTCAGTCGGAGGAGAAAGTTCTTGGCCTCTTGGGGATTCTTGCAGCGAAAGGTTTGATTAAAAGTCCGAATTTTTTTATCTCGAATTCCTCTCACCTACTTGGATTAGGAATGTGACCTTGGCCAATGCCTAGTGATCTACGTATATATAGGTGCAACCGGGATCCACGTCTTCCATCCAGATTTGCAGCTTTGCAAGTATTATTCCTGAAGAAGCTGTTCACCTTCCAAGACTGAATTTTGCTGATCTGCTCCATGGCGACCTTTAGCAAAGCTGCGACTATGAGCAGACTGTGCGTTGCAGTGACTATGCAGCCTAAACATCTGTGGCGTATACTCTTCAGAATCTTGCCTAAGCTGCTCGGTCTTCCTGCTAATTTGCTAAAGAAATTCCGAAAGGAAGGGCTAATGGAATTGGATACTGCAATGGGTACACTGCCACAACTGCCACAGGATGTGTATATGTTGATGAACATCTTTGGTACACTTGATGTCCCTGACCTTGGGCATGCTGCCTACACATAACACATGCCTGTGCGACCTGGGGAAATACAAGCAGTTCCAGACACCATGCCTGTTCTACACTTCTGAATCTGCCGGTTACAATGTTGGGTTTCTATACAGCCTCAAGGAAAATAGGTCCTACAAGTTAACTCTACCTGAGCCACCCATCCGCAGTAGGCTCCTCCAATGGCTGGCTGATTACGGCAGATGAGAGGTCTAATCTGCACCTTGTCAATCCCATAACTGGCGAACAGATTGCACTTCCCTCAGTGATGACCATCGAGCATGTGAAGCCCATCTTTGATGTATCGGGTACTATCCCATTAGTACGAGTTGTCAAATGATGTCGGGGAGGTTTACACAGCACCCTCATTGCATGACCCCAGGGATCTGCGCGAGTGGCTCTACTTCAAGGCATTTGTGTTTCCTGATCCATCCACTGGAAGCTACATCGTGGTTCTCATTCACGATCCATGTTTACAGCTTTCATTTGCACGACCAAGAGATGACAAGTGGACCTGGCTGGGACAAGGTTACAACTATAAAAATTGCATATATATGGATGGTCTTTTATGTGCACTGAATTTTGTAGGAGAAATTGATGCATTTGATCTTACTGAGTCCCCTGTTAAAATGACAGTAATTATGGAGGAGTTGAAGTATCCTATGCATGAAAGCATGCAGGCTCCATGGGGTGATCTGCTGCAGGGTGTTGGAGGACTGTTGGTGTTGGGGTTCCACCGAATGCTCCACGGTACGTCCCTGGACAATGCCGAGCACAAACCTTGAAAATAGAAGTACTACATAAAGTGGACTTGGAAGCAAAACAGCTAATGGAAATAAACAGATTGTCGTACCATATTTTATTTCTTGGGCACAACAATTCACTTTGCCTTAGGGCTGAAGGACACCTAGGATTGAAGTCAAATCATGCATACTTCACTGATGATCATAAAGAAATGACTGTTGAATACAAAAATGGCACTCGTGATATGGGAGTTATGGACTTCGAAAATAGTGTCAAGAAGGAAATTGTCTCTCAAATTTGGTCCAACTGGCCTTGTCCCACTTGGATAACATCATAACACCCAATCTTATATATGAAGCTGAATTTGGCATTCAGGAAGTAGGCTTACTTTTTAATTTGCTTGAGATATTGAATATTTATACCTTTGTTATTTGTTATTTTTTATGAAAACGGTGTAAGTCAGACATTAGAAAAATAGAGGGTGATTCTGGCTGCTCTATTTGGTGTACGCCCCTGTTAGAACCATCCATCAGCCTGTTTAATTTGCATGTCAAGCATCATGAAGTTGTTGCACTCTAGACCTCTGATTTACAAAGAAAACAGGCTAGCAGTTCTCGATTGGAGAGCCGTCTGTAATATGCCTATTGGATAGATCATAATATTAGAGGTGCAATCAATATCATAGCTCATAACCTTGTTAGTGTTGCAGCAAAACCCTGTAGATGTATTTTTTCTCAATGGTTTCAGGGTTGATGATGAGGTATTGAATTTTCACTCTTGATGTCTTTGTTGAATGGATAGGCACGCCAATTTGATGGTTCCTGTGTATGTCGTTGATGTATGAATGATCTGTATCATTGAATCATCAAGGGAATACCAATTTTTCAATGGCATGGAAAGAAGTTATTCATTAATACAAACATAACTAATTTATTATACACAATTCCACTAGTGTACATATATACGATATAGAGATCCAGTATTTTAGCAACAGAAAAGAACCAAACTGAAAAGCTAGTGCTTGAGCTCATTCGGAACTAAACCTGATCATTGTAGCTTAGAAAAGTTAGCATTTGAACTCATGTACGGTCAGGAAATTGTTGAGCATTCATGAATTCGTTCTTCCATATCTTTTTTTTATGAAACAGGACGAGCCAGAGGCTCCTCCTGAAATATATTAATAAAAAGAAATAAGGTACTAGTTACAAACTCTAATCACAGATCGAAAATCGATCAGGGGACAGAGAAAGAAAAGGGTCTGTCTACCTTAGGCTCGGGTGATTTACGGTAGCCTGTCACCTGAGTGAGCCAAGGCTAAAAATCACTCAATTTTCCAAAGAGATAGAATCGAGTGATTTGAAGCCGTCAGTCACCTGGTTTGCACAAACCACAAGATCTAAATTCAATAGACCAAATAAAAAACAAAATAACAGATTATATTTATAAAATGCAAATTAAATAAATTCAAATGAGAAAACATATAAAATATAAAAATGCAAATAAAGATAAAAGAAAAAAAGCAAATCAGTTCTATGTAAGAAATTGAAATATAACAGAAAGAAATACACATTTGAATCCAAATCAAATGAACCAAAAAATTAAATAAATAATACAAACACATTAAACAAAAAAAAAAACAGAAAAATAGCCGATTATTTCTATAGAAGCCAAATTAAAAAATTTCAAAAAAAAACCAAATAAAACATACAGAAAATGAAAAAAGCAAAAAACAAATGATAAGGTAATAGTTTGAGTACTTCTGACCGCTCCTATTTATTGAGTAATGAATTTTACACCAATCGAATGTAAAATTTACACCTAACTAAAAAACAGTAAAATATGATCCAATATGATGTAATCTGCTTCATTTAAAACAATAAATATTCACAGTTAATGAGTGCATGCAAAGAGAGAGTGGTGTGATACAGCTGGCAGCAAAACAACATGCACTTGTACCTGCAAAGCTGAACTGCGAGGTCGCAGCGCCGCAGTTAGCCGCCAAGCAATTGCACGACATCACCCCGGCCCACTCGACCAATTACAATACAATGCTCCGTTGACATAGCTTGATGGACGGCCACGGAATCGCGACGAAGGGCTAGAAACACTCGAGTGAGATAAAGATTTACCGAAAGAAAAAGACAGAAGCCAGAAGATTTAAAAAAGGCACCAATCCATAATTCTAAATCAAGGCAGAGTCTAGTCTTGATCCTGTGCATAAGCAGCAGAGTTTCTTCAGTTAAATATCTTTTGCATTCTTCGATTTCTAGGTTTATGACCCCAGCAGAGGAGTATGAAAATGTCTAGTGCAAACTCCACATTGAATTTGGATCTCCAGGCAAGGAAAATTTGGAAGATGGTTAGATTATCATCAAACTGGAAGTCTAGGAGGCCCCACCAATTTTTGAGAAAGGACAATGAAAAAAACAGATGCATCATTGTTTCTTCCACTGCATGTCGGCAGAGAATCTATCGATAATGCGGTTGGCCAGCGGTGGCAGTAGCCACCTTCAAAGTTAAGATTAACTCAACACTATTTAATATTTTTGAAAACTATGTATGACATTGTTAGAATCATGGCTTATGAATTTTTTATGTAAGTCATGTATTATGATCAGATCACATTGTCACACACACTGTTAGAACTGTCAATCAACACAACAATGTCAACCAAGAAACTTATATTATGATAAAATTGCATTCTAACAACCATACAATACCATGTGGAGACATTATGAAATATTATTTGCAGATAGTAACAGAGATATGCAAAGAGACACAGAGCTAGACCCGTAAACGTTTATAGATTCAGCAATCAACATGCCACCAACAGATAGAAAGACTGAATCTCTTCATGCAGCTTAGGAAAACACATGTTGGAAAACACATGTTAGCTCAAGATGCATAACTATCAGTATAGAGTTTAAATGTCAGTAATCCAGCGTGGGTGTTTTTGCCTAGGTTTTCACGGATATGTACAGGTAGCGATTGGCCTAAAGGTTTAAACTACATAAAGCGGGAGACTCCTCCATCCTCCTTGGTCATACATGGTTTAAACTACATAAACCAGGAGCATCCTCCCTCCTCCTTGGTTATACATGGTTTAAACTACATAAACCGGGAGCCTCCTCCCTCCTCCTTGGTTAGCTAGTAAGGCTATCCGCACTTGTAGTACTCTAAATTTATCCTCTAAAGGATCTGGTCATCAAGATTCTCTCATCTATACTCAATTCTTCTGCATCCATCCATCCTCTATATCATCCTCTATCTATTGTGGGGGTCTACTTGTCACTTTATCTAAATATATCCATATGATATCTTATTTTGAAGGATTTATTGAAACGAATTTAATGGTGCAATCAGAATTTAATTTGAGTTTTTGGTTTGTGAGTTATAATATTTTTTTTGCTAGGAAAAATAATGGGGCCCACCTCTGCCATCTGCCTGTGCATGCGCTCTCCCTCCCAGCGTGGTTCCCGAAGGGCAGCAGCAGTGGACCCCGGCCACATGCATGGGTAGCGCACAACCGGAATCACGCTGCCAATACCGGATCGACTGCCGTTCCGGACCGTGTAGAGTACCGCGCTGCAGTATTTTTGTCTACGCCAAAGCATTTACAGGTTCGTTTCTCGGAGCCACTGCGGACAGTCTAACATCCTTTTGCATCTCGGTAAACCTATTCAGTCATTACCCACCTCCAAACTTACAGGTGCTGATGACTGAGTAGCAAATCAAACAGTGCACATATAAGTTTCGAAACAACAAAACAAAGAGCTATCAAACAAACGAAATTTGTCAGGCAGAATGAAATTAAGTACTTATAAGATTTGTGAACATGTTTAATTTAGCACCATTCTAGTGCACAATTAGAAAAACACTAAATCTAACTTTTTAAATACGAATGTATGACCCTTACGTGCCGTCGCCGCCGTCCACCACCGCTAGTCCCCCTCCCTTCCCCTTCGGCATCTCGCCGGGGGCTGAAGGGAATGGGGATTCGTTGTTTTTAATAAGTTTTCCTTATTAGATCTAGTCATTAGGGTTAGGGTTTCTCCGTACTAAATTTCTTGGTATTTGAGTTTTATCTCCGTTTTCTCCTCTCCGAACACGGTGAAAGGGAAGGGTGGAATCGTCTTCTCCATGGCGGCCCTGTTGAAGATGAGGGCGGCAACTTCGGCATCAACATCTTCATCGACATGACGATATAGAGACTTTTGTTTCTGGACTACGGCGTCAAGGCGAAGATGATGTCGCCACCATGGAATAATTTTCTCCGATCTCTTCTCTATTTTATTGTGGTTAGATCTGGCTACGATAAAGGACTGGGGAGAATAATTTTTAGATCTGGCTTTCTCATTCTTTGGTGGCAGAAAGAAGAAGGAAGACACCAGAAAGAAGAAGTTCCAAAATTTCGCCTACAGGAATGTTGGTTAGTGTTCGTTGGGCATTTTTTTCTCAGACCATTTGCCGAGTGTTTGCCTGTGCGGCTATCCGCACTGCACACCATTAAACAGGTTAGGTTTTGAGTTGTACTATTCAGGTACTATTTTGTAATCCAGAGTGATTGTAATGTGTTGATGTACCCAGCTATCATAAAATATAATTCCTCTTTTGTCGCAAAAAAATGCAAATGTATGAGAGTGGTCAACATCATTTGAGAGAGCATCTAACTTCACAAAACATTGTCATATCAGCAGTGAGATGGAACTGATCACATGGGTATGTGTCATTCCACATTGTCAAAATTGTCCCCACAGCCCCATCAGAGATGTGAGCCTTTGCCAATGAGCATTCAACATTCTGTCAACACTCAAGGTTTCTATGTTATAATATGAATATGACTTTCTTATCAATGGCAACTAACTGCCTACTAACAGTGCTCCAAGTCTCACAACAGATGCTTCTGCTGGATTATTGTATTTGTGCACCCTATATAAAAAAAACGAGGGTGTAAGATAGAACTTAAAGGCAATACATATTGTATAATTAAGTTCTTTGCCAAATCTTCCCAAAATTGCATCGCAATGCACAAAAGGGATGAAGGGAACCTATTCCCCATTAATATACACCCTCTTTTTATTCATATTCTAACCTATGTATTATTGTGTTAACACAAAACAACTATTTCCCCCCATCCAAGTTTTAAGACGTTCTGACTTTTATAGATACATATACATTTAGCATGATCAATTGAAACAATTGGAACGGAGTGAGTTTGGTAACAGCATAGAAGGATCTGCTGCCACTGCCAGAGAGCATGACTGCATAAGCATCGCAGTCAAAGCCTTTTCAGCCTTATCTGAGCACCGTGCTGAGGGTGCAGTGTTATCACGGTGTACGGCGCGTGGGTGTAGGATGGCGAGAGCTCAAAGGAGAAACGCTGGAGGATGGTGCATAGCGCCATCTTGGCTTCCAGCAATGCAAAGCTCTGGCCGATGCAGATCCTAGGCCCCCCTCCGAATGGAAAGAAAGCAGCTTGATGCCTGGTTGCGTTGGAGATGCCATTGGCAAACCTCTCTGGATTGAACTGACTTGCATCTTTTCCCCAAATATCGGGATCATGGTGAATGAAGATGATGGGCAGAAGAAGGTTCACTCCTGCAGGATATTTGATTCCACCGAGCTCCATTTCCTTATAAGTTCTTCTCGTTAGAAAGGTTGCTGGTGGGTATAACCTAAGCACCTCATGTAGAATCATGGTTACCTGCACATATATGACGTAGAACCAAATTGTTGCTTAAGTTATACGATATGGAAAACACACTGGCTTATTTACTTTTCCTCAAAGAATGTTCGAGTTTAACACTTGGTGGCATTTCTCTCCACAGCATCCATTTACGGTATATTCAGACTAGAAATGAATATAAGATATAATGTATTGCTGACATTTAACAACGACTACTTCCAATTTAAACCGGCAGTTCTCCACCAGAATCACATTATGAAGTTTTTGTTAATTACCTATTATTGAATTGAATAAAAACAAACCATTTCTGAACTTATTTACTTATCTCTTTTTACTTAGCCTCCATTAATGTGGTAAAGGAAATGGATATCACATAGCCCTTAAGTAATCTGCAATTTTGGAATCTTGCAATAAGTCTAACATTTATTTTGCACTTACAGTCTTCAGACGGCTCAAGCTATCAAAATCTGGTCTGGTTCTTCCAAAGTGGCTCAAAACTTCTTCCCTTGCTCGCTCTTGCCATTCTGGGTGCATGCTTAGCACAATAAGTGTCCATGTAAGCAGGACTGATGTTGTCTCCATACCTGCAAAGTAAAATAGCTTGCATTCCTCAATCACATCTTCTGTTGTCAATCCCAGGCTTGCATTTCCATTTGATTGCCTTGTGTTTGACTCCAGTAATAAGCCCAGCAAGTCATCGTTATTTGTTTCGCCATTTTTAGTAGCCTTCTCTCTTTTCCCAATTATTTCACGGAGAATTTTGCAGATCTCTACATTGATTTCTTTCATCCTTCTGTTGTTTTTGGTGGGCAAGAACCTGCATATGCTCAACAGTGTTATCACAGAAGACTTGCATTCTGCTATGCTGAATTCTTTATAAAAATATCCTCTTTTCATTTGACACAGCAATCACTTTTAGTACTAAAAACACCAACAATTCTAAAAATATTCGTTTGTGACGAATTATAGTTATAAAAACAAGGAGAGGACTGAAGAGTAATCGATCAAATAAATCTTCATGTATTCAAATGCTTGGATACGCAATTGCACATGAATAAAACTTTGCTGATGTTTAGTATAGGAAAATGTAACAAACCAATAGCCTGGGATAAATATTGTCTGAATAGATTGAATAAGGCGTTCAGCTAGTTCTCCTTGCAGCTGGAAAATTCTCCTCCCTTCTTGATAGTTGCTCCCAAACGCGGTTCTTGAGATAACATCTCCGGTAAGATTCTGGAACTCAGGCCAGACATCTACCTCAGAAGATCCCTCAGAAGGCATTGAATTCTCCCATCTAGTAATTGTTTCAATACAACAGGTCGAAAATACTGGCAGCATCCGCTGTAAATAAAACAATCACAATAGTCTATTTAGGGAACTGCTATTCAATATACAACACAAATCCAACGTGAAATAGTGAAAAGGTAAAATCAATTTATAGAACAATCAGCTAAAAAATACCTTTATTTTCTCATGGTGAAAGGCAGGATTAAGAATTCTCCTGTGCTTTGCCCATTTTTCACCATCGTGATTTACAACCCCATTCGCTAGCAACTTCCCAATGCGTGTGCTCCTTGGTTTGCCAAAGTGGCCAAACTTATTAGACAACACCTCTTTGACTAACTCTGGGTCTGAAATCATCACCCTTGGTGTTGGGCCGAACCAAGTGAACGATAGCTTCCCTGCAGTTGAGTTTCGAAAACAGGATTAGTCTAAAGAAGTGAGAAGACCAGAAGATAAACGTATTTTCTGTTTCTTTCATTCAATTTTGTTATTTAATACAATAGTCATCCTATCAAGTACATGTACATAAATTTTCCAGTTCTGCTGCTGCTACATACTGATTTTTACAGAACATCAAGCGTGCTACTTGATAGGAGGGGAAATCATGCAGTGTTGGCTGTGTTGCATTAAGCTATCCTGTTTCCTCTGCCACACCCATATCGTCAGACGTCAGTTAATCATTTTTCGGCTGTACAACCAAGGCATTTTCCACACGTTAACAAATCGCAAGGCCCAGTTAATTGTACTGCTAAAGAACTTATCCCACCACCACCCCACCCCAAACCCCCCCCAACATCTGATCCTGTATATATGTGCCCATTTTCAGAGTTGAGGAACAACGTCCATCGTAACAATTGCAGTAAAGCATGCTGCATCTCTATTAACGGCGTGTGTTGAGTTGATATCAGGAAAATGAAATGAAAACCAACCAAAAGGTGTAGTAAAATTTGGATAGCGGGTTGATTGGAAATTGGAATACATGGAAACTATACCGTATTCCTGTATGGCGATGTGAAGCATGGGCAGCACGCGGGGGGCGATGTCGTGGCAGCCGAGCGGCAGCGGCCTCTTGCGAGCCTCCCGGTTAACCCGGGAGATCTCCCTCACGTCTCCGGTGAAGAGGCGGTACCTGGTGCCCTTGAGGCCCTGGGCCCGCAGGGCCCGGTCGAGCCGCCGAGGCGTCCACCAGGCCCACTCCAGCGTCCAGGCCAGCAGCCACAGCAGCGCCACGGACGCCGCCGCGCCGGCCAGCGCCCACGGAGAGGTTTCCCGCAGCATCAGCAGAACGCGGATCGCCATTGGTGGCGGCTTGGCGCAGTGGAACTGTGGAAGGGAAGGGGAAGCAGAGGAAAGGCAGAGGTGCGGACAAGTGACACGTATGGGCCGATGTGATTGCGGCGAGTCCTGCTTAAATAGATACTCCTGCAGACGATGCGGCTGACGTATTCTTTTTGCCACTTCTCGTTTTTGTGCTTGGAGTCTCCGCGAGTAAAAACATTGGGGTACATTGGAGTCTCCTTTTTTTTTTTTTTTGTTCTTGGAGACACTTCTCCTTTTTCGTTGACATTTCAACTGTAACTATTGCAAACTAAAAATGATTGAATTCAAAATTAGTCTCACAAAATTTGTCATTGTGATCTTTGGATTGCCATTGAGGTCCACTTATATCAACTCAATTATATGTTTTCTTCAATTTGATTTGACTATTCCAACATTTGTATGATTCCGTGCATATTTTTTAATTTGTTTGGATCTTTTGGACTAACAACTACTCCCACCGTACTAAAAAAAAAATCATTTTATACAAGGCTTGAGTCAAATATTTTGAGAATATAAATCATATATAACTTTTACTACCTGCATCCCATAAAGAAAGATGCTATGGGGTACGTGCAGATCAAATATTTTTAGCATTGACTAAGTTTTCTAGAAAATACAATAAAAATATATTCAATGATCTATTTAATGATATTAATTTTGTATTATAAATACTAATATTAATTTATATATAATTTGTCAAAATTGAAAAAAATTAACTTCTTGAAAAGCAAAAATGACTTCTATTTTGAGAGAGAGGGGGAGTAAGTTGTTTAATTTGAAAATGTAAAGTGGAGTCATGCCGAATGAAATATGACTCAAATTTTCTGGAATATGACAAGCTTTTGAGGGAGGAGCGAGTATATAGTTCTAGAAAGCGTTGCAACAGAGCATTTTTTTTTTTTTTATTTTGGAATGTGTCGGGGACCAAAATAAGGCCCCCCTTAAGGAAAGCCCGACAAACGCAAACCTTGGCCCAACAGACCTCCCACTACTCTATCGGGCCGCGGCTCCGGCACCGGAGCAAGCGCACGGCCTCTAGCCCATCCGAAGCTACCCCGCTAAGGGGTCGGGCGGGAGCCAATTCTCCGCCGCCCGAGCCCCCCCGCCGTGGCCTCGGACGAGCTTCCATTTTCCGTCTCGCCCGAGCCCTCGGCGCCGTGGCCTCGGTCGAGCCTCCAGCTTCCGTCCCGCCCGAGCCCTTGGCAACCGGGCCTCGAACAGGACGCACCGCCTGTGGTCAAAGCCGTACCACCGATTTGACGCATATCCACCACCCGTCCTCATCCCATGTCGGGGAGCGACCCGCGCCTCGACGGGGGGATGGGCGTCGCCCCGTCGCGATCCACGCCGGTGATCATGCTTACGCGACCCCCACGGTGAAGGCCACGCCCGCGGGCCGGTGGAACGCTATCTTGCCTAACCTCTGCGCCAGTCCCATCACGGATTTGAGGGGCGCCATCCGCCACGCCCGAACGACGGCGGCCGATGTCACTCCCCCGTGCGGGGAGTGGGACTGGACGCCCCTCCGGGGTCAACCAACAGTCCACCCCGTGAGCTCTGAGCCCGGGATGGGCGACCACTGCGCCGACGACCGTCCGCAGCTGTTCCAACCACTCCCCGTACGGCGACAAGCTCCGAGGCCTCCCGAGCCTCGGATTCCAGGCGGGTCAATGCTACAGCAAACTACAGGGCTCCACCATCCCCTCCATCACGCTCCGCCAACTCCAAGCAGGGACGTCCGTCATTCCGGCCCACAGTACCGGGGAGGCGACGTCGCACTGCCTCGTCACGATCCCGGACAGCCTGCCCATTCCAAGGCCTCGGGCGATGGAGGACAGAAGCCCACGACCTCGCCATGAACACGACCACCTCTTGTAAGGACCTGCCCTCCCCTTACAGCTATAAAAGGGGGGAGGCAGGAGTCCGTAGGAAAAAGAGGCACACGAGCCCGATATTGGCACTCCACTCAATCACCCACGAGACTTGGGACCCTGTCCCTCTCTCATTGCTTGTACACCCCACCTACGAGCACCTCGGTGCAAGATAATACAAGAACTCCTCACCCCCACTGGACGTAGGGCCTTCTCTTGCCCGAACCAGTATAAATCCTTGTGTCCATCTTGCACACCACCCGGAGTTGGGAGCACGCACCATAAATTCACTCGTTGGTGCTAGGGCCACCAGTTCTAGCACCGACAGAATGGCTGTGGCCATTGAGGTCACACGCATCCTTATATTATCTTCCATGTCTTATATTCTTTTTTATCTATAAATATTGATACTCTCTTCATTTCTAAATATAAGATATTTTATCTTTTCTAGATATATATTTTTATAGTCACTTAAATATATACTATGCACTTATAGAAATATATCTTAAAATGTGAAAATGTCTTGTAGTTTGAAATGGAGGAAGTCGGATGGAAACCGAGGTCTAGTAAAAAAAACAATAGGACATGTAGGGTCTAGAGTAGACCTTGTTGTTGACATGCAAAAAATGTCGTGGCAGGAGAATTGGGCTACAACACCAAGTTAGATGTGTTGAAAAATATTTGGTGCAACACAGAACGCAAGGCAGAACGGAGAAGGTGACGCTGCCCTACCGAAGCCGGCTAGGCCAAGTGCCCTAGGGTCGGCCACGCCGGTTTGCCTGCTGTCGGGCCGGCCACAACGCCCAGGCTTGTGAATCCTGGCTCGGCCAAACTTTGAAATCGGCTAGACCGAAATCGATTCGTTTTAAATCAGTTTATAACGTGGAAAACTTAGAAAATTTGCTTTTAAAGTTGTTTATTTCCTCCAGGATAAGACCACCCTCTCCATATACGAGTGAATCAGGACCAATTAAGGATGTCAACTTCCAATCTTAAAAAAAAAAAAAAACTTCTACTACACCCTTTATTGTCATCTTTCTCTCCATACCTTGTTCTTTATCATGTCTCCCAACAAGATTTGGTGACATTCTAGATGGCCTTGTTGATCCTAAAATACCCTCCACGAGTCCATGTGCTTCTCTAGGATAGGTCTTCTCAGGAGATGTTCAGGAGCCTTCCATGCGAAGAATGGACTCTACATAGACTTCACTGGTCTCTAGATCAGTTTTGTTGGCTCATCGCGTTCCTCGTTCACGACCACAGGCGAGCCCTTTTTGGTGTGTGATCTGCGGATCCTATTCAGCGTCAACGTACACTCATCAAACATTTAACCTTGAAATAAATTTTGGTTCATCTTAAACGATCTTATGAACTAATTTAGTGTTACTAGGTGAATGCCCTGCTCGTTGCCGTGGAAATTGCTGATGATTTAGAATAAAATTACTTATATAAAGAGATAAACAATTATAAGAGAAGAATAAAAAATAACATGACAAGCTGATGTGGACAACTAAATGCATGATGTATCTTTAATTATAATTGCAAATACTAGTTGACTATAAATGTATATAATAATGGGCTAATGAGGTGGATAGCTTGCATGTGGAAAAAAATAGCTAATGGGCCGAGTTTGGCTTTATAAGAGTTTAAGATATGATAAATGGGAGGTGCATTTTATAATTATACTAAAAGCATCTTCAAGAGTTTGCCAAAATTTACTTGGCAAATCTTATGGTTTGGCAACTCTCTACAATATATGGCAAGTAAAAAAAAGTCTCTCTCCAATAGTTTGGCATAATTTACTTGTCAAATCTAGATTAAACTTATATCGGGAACCCCGTGATGTAAAACAGAATTATATCTGTGTCTTTCCATCTCTTGAATACTTAAATCATGAACCCTAAAGTTGAAACAAAATTATATTTAAGCCCTTCCACCTCTTCTAATACGGACGGATGGATGCGCACACGCCGCATATATATACGCGCGTAGAGGCTCTTTTTCCCAACTTGGGATAAATGACAACCTAGAATGGGGAACTGTTGGAGAAATTTTTTTCTGTTTTTGCTAAAAAAATTAAATTGGCAACCTAAAATTGAAAACTATTGGAGATGCTCTAAGTTATACAATAAATGGAAGATGCATTTTATAATTATACTAAGAGAATGGAATACTTGCGTAGTTCCATGGGGACTGAATAGTTTCATTTTCTTTAAAGAAAAGTGTAGTTTCATAATAAAGCTTCTAGAAGGACACACCCTTTTTCTCGTTAGGGGAAATCAACAAAACAACAAGGCGTTTCAATCTCGCTCGTAGATCAACACAAATGAATATTGGAGTATACGAGATCTACGAACGGTGAGGCCGACAGGACAACCAAGGCAAATCTGTGGCATATACGGCGGCACTCTAGTAGTCTTCTGGAAGGGAGTCACATGGAAACGTCCGAGATGATCCCCATTATAGTATACTGCTCCTTTTGTTTTAAATTATAAGTTGTTTTAATTTTTTAGTTTATCTATTTTACTATATATCTAGATATTTTAAATTATAAGTTGTTTTAATTTTTTTAATTTATCTATTTTACTATATATTTAGATATAATAATATATCTAGATATATATTAATAAAATAGGTAAATCAAAAAATTAAAATGATTTATAATTTAGAAAAAAAGAAAGTAATATAAAAACCAAGGGCCTGGCACCTGCATGCGCATACTCCATATACACCGCACATGCGATGCGACAGAAGAAGAGGGCCCGGCGCAGTCCAGTCGTCGCAATGTCGCGTGAACATGTGATCGAGCTTTTTTTTTTAAGATAACGGATAGAAACTATCCGGCTTCATCTACCCGTGGGTAGAATCGGGCCAAATTATTACAACAGTAGAGATAAAAGAAAGAAAACGACGGGAAAGATTACATCCCCAACATGGGGTTCTAGCAGTCCTACGCGACATACATGCTTGATCCGTGGTGACAACTCCCTCGGAATACTATCACCAATGTCAAGGCAAAGCCGCCAAAAAACGCTTTGTCGGACCTTAACAAAGATATCGAAAACGTTGGACACCGACCACCATTGAAGATTGGATGCTTCTTCCAAGGCAACAACACAAAATACTTGGTGCAGATGAAGCACGCCAACCAAGATCCGAGCCGTTACGCCATCGAGCACCTCCTCCGACATGAACTACGCAAGCGGAGAGAAGCGGAAGGGAACCCACCCCCGACGCTCAACAACTTCGACGACGAGCCAACACACCGTCGCCCGACCGAAGAGGCTAGGTTTACACCCGGTTGTTGAACACCCACGATCGCAATGACTTCGGCCGACGCCTTCAACAAGGTGAGTGGCACCGTCAAGTACCACCCGCCGGCCCGGGCGTGATGCCGGCAGATTTCTCCCAAGCTGCAGCAGGACGATGCGGGCCCCACCACACAGGGAAGCCATGTGGCCGCCGTCGGCGAGTAGGGGACGGGAGAAGCAGGGCGAAGCCATAACCGGGACGATCCGGATCTGGCCGACCCGCCCTAACCCGCACCGGAGAGCCGATCCCGCCATGGGCGGCCGACCGTCTTCGCCCGGTCCCGTGTCGTCGATCCATGGGAGAGGATGAAGGCACTTCCAACCTCCGGATCTGGACCTCGTGGTCAGGATCCGGCCGGCTCTCCTCCGCCGTGCTGGCAGATGGCGAAGGGGTGAAGGGCGCCGCCGCCGCCCACGAACTCTGTGGCACGGCCTCCGGCGATTCGTCGTCTCCGTTGCGCCGGAGGTGAGACGAGGCCGAGGCGAAGATGAAGCCCCGCCGCCATCATCCTCGAGGGGCCGGCCCGGGCTTCCCTGGGGCGGTCTCCGTGGCGGCGGCGAGACAGAGGGGGGGGAAGAGGGGTGGCGGCGGTGGGGGCTAGGGATCGCCCGAGTCGCCCGACGCGAGGCTTAACCGAGGCTTAGAAATCTTATGTGATCGAGCTTATGATTATCCTGATTCCTGCCCTCGGCATCTAGATTGATTGGTCGAACAAACAAAAGCGTACGTGTGGCCAAGCGTTCTTAGATTTCTTAGGGCTCAAGCATCGACTTAGAGCAAGTCCAAAAGCCTGTCTATATATATCCTCTATATCTTTTTTATTAACAAGAATTGGGATTTTGCTAAAAACAACTCTACAATGCTTTTTCAACTGTGTAGATATATAAATACTATTGCATATTTGCATTGTTGATTGTTCCAAAAAAAGGGCTAAATTATTGATTGAACCGGTGCAGAGAAGGCGTCACGCATTGCGTCACGGGCCAGCAGGGGTCGTGCAACTCGTTGCGCTCGCACGGCGACGGGGACCAGCAGATGACCGAAGCGCTTGCGTAACAACTCTTGTCCTGCGTTTTTATATGCATGCGCTGTACATCTGCACAGGCACTTGATGGCCGTTTCAGTGAGCAATGCTTCCAGGCTCCAGGCTCCAGCTCGGCTAAAACGCACTGTAAAAAAAAAAAAAAAACATTTTTTTCAGACATCTCTCCTGCTTGTTAACACGCGGGCTGAGCTATATGCCGGCCGTCAATAAAAACAACCAGGATGTCTAGTTCTGAACCACTTATATATGGAAACACATTTCTATATGAAATAAAATAGTTTTTGTTTATAAGCACATCACATATAGAGCCGTCTGTACATCTCTCTATAGACGGTTTCTCATGGGATTAGGAGTTGCTCGTGAAACTATCTAAAATTAGCATTAAATTGGAAACTTGGGAACTAAAATGGTGTAAATCTCTGCTAGAACTATTTTTTCTGCTAAAAGTTTTCTAGTCAAAGTACGTAGCATTACTTAATGACCTTTTAGATGGTCCAACAACGCACTTTTCTAAATAATAATTAGAGATGTGGCTCAATCATACATGTCTCCAATATTAGCACCAACAGGTTTAGGTCTAAGAGCAACTCCGTCAGATCCTCTTTCCCTTGAATATAGTATAGGCGATGAGAACACTAGATTGTAGGTGATAGGGGAGATAGGCTACAACAGATTAGAAAATCCATCCCTTTAATTGCTACAACAGATTGTAGGTGATTGGGATTTGTCTTTTGGGTAATATTGAAAGGCAGGGGCCATCGAGCCCTAGAACTCTAAAAAATTGTGGAACCTGCATGTCAACCCCGACTCTATCATCATCTTCCTATTCTCTCTTTCTTCTCTCTTGTGCACGTCTGGCGACCATGGCCTGAGAGTTGTTGGTCTAGCACATATGCGCGGTGGCTAGGCATTGCGGCTAGCTGGAGCACTCATTGTCCCTTGGCGAGTGGAGACCATAGTATCGTCCGTCTGACGTGGCGTAGTGGTCCGCATGGCGCAATGGCGGCACGCACGCGGACCTGGTGCGACGGTGGTGGCATCCCTCGGTCTTCTCTACCCGATGCAGTAAACTATATATGGAAGCGATGGTTGCTCCATCGTCTAGTGGACCCAAGTTGTTAGTGATAAGAGAAGAAGGGGAAGGGTATCCAGAAAAAACTATTTGTGGAGCCCAAGGGAGGGAAAGAGGGAGGATTTTAGGGGTATATTTTTTTTTTTATTTTTGCTTTGATCCCTTTTTTTTCTCAATATGGGTCAGGAAAGAAATGACTGGCTTGGTGTAGTTGCTCTAGGGTCACTTCTCATCTAAGAACTTCTCATCTAAGATAATGTTGGATTCGTATTTTGATACCTACTAGGATTTTTTTAGAATTGCACAGTATAACATAGACACACATAACACACGCGCATATATGAGCATCTCTGAAGGACTGAATAGGTGGATCTCGAATATCAGGAAGTCATTACAGTGTGTCTCACTTTGTCGACGAAGACGTCGGCTACCACTAAATGCATAGCCCCCTTAAATCCTGGAATATAAATCCATCAAAATGCGAGAATCCATGCCAAATCGAGGACTTCAACTGGGTGATGAGCGGGTTCCACTCAAAGAACCCCCAACCAATTGATCTGTGACCAGTTCACAATATCTACTAGATTTTGAGAATAACATATATCTAGTTGTTTATCGATAGTTTTAGTAAACCAAATCATTATATATTATGAATAATAACACCTATAGGTAACGATAACTCATAAAATAACATATACAATAAATATTATAATAATGAAATATATAAAATAAATAAAATCATAAATAAATATTAATTAATCAATAAAATTATAAATAAATAGTTTCATCAATATATCAATAACTAAGCTACTTAAAATTAATATGATCCATATTAAAATTAATTAAATTTAACCTTTATATGTAAGAATAAAATTAATAATGTTAAAGATAAGTTTGAATAGTTAAAATGATGTATATCATTTGTCATATTAAAATAGACATCATTTACATTATTAATTTGCTATGGATATAATTTTGAGATGGGTATTTTGTTATTCATGGATAAAAATATCGAATATTTCATATTTTTCCAAATACGGATGTGGAATCGGATATTTAAAAAATCATAGAAGATGAATTGGATTCATATATTTAGTATCCATATTAGAATCAAATGCTAATAATATGGATATTCATATTAATGTGAAAATAAATACGAATAAGATCTTTCAGATCTTTTAACATTTGGATCCATCATCCGTGCCTGGTGCATATTGACGTTATCCCATTAGGTTTCTAGGGAGTGCACTATGCGACAACTCCTGTTCTTCCTGCCTTGTTCCCAGCAGTAATATGACGTCTTCATCCTGATGAATCAGCAGTGTTGCATATCTTCTTCCTTTTGTAGCTGTTTGATCGACTGTGGTCCAAACCTTGAAGCATCTTTGTATTTTTCTTAATGCGAGGAATAGAGAGATTTTGGTAAAAAACATCTTTTCCAACAACTTTTCAACTAGGTTTCGAAATTATCTCACCAATGATTTCTGATCTCTCGATCTCTAAAGATAAAGAGCGGAGCTGTCTTTTTCTAAGTGGCGAACTGAGAAGTCAAAGTGTACGGAGATATGGAGAATGATTTTTATTAGAATGTCTCCGTAAATAAGTATCTTAATATTATTAACTGGAACCTGGGGAAAAAGGCAAATGCTAAAAATTCTCACAATGATAAAAAAAAACATCTCACTTTTTAATTTGGTATTCTAATTATCATCTTTAATAATAACTATTGGATTTATTCTCTTATATATAAAATAATTACACGACACATGTGAAAAATACATAAAGTAAACCCCTATATTGTTATCAGAATTACCCACATATTGAGAGATGATTTAAAATAACCCCCTAAATTTGTATCTAAACTACTTGCTTTCTGGTTATGAAAGATATAAAATAACCCCTAAATTAGCATCTAAATTACTTACCTTTGCCAATGCAATAGTAATTAAAAATAACCCATTATGTTTATATCTAAATCACCCACATAACCATTATGAAAGATATTGTAAATTATCCCTATATGTGCCATTATGAAATATAATATGAAATAACATATTTTAATTTATATCTAAATTATCCACATCACCCATTACAAAAATTAAACAGAAGTATCTCTCAAGTCCACATGTAAATACAAAAACTAATTCCATATCCGTAATGTACATTTTATATATATTTCTAAACTTCGCACTTCTACCACTGTTAAGTTAAACTGAAGTTGATGCTATGTTCCACTAGCCTATTAAGTGTGGAAAATATTCCATTAACAAACCAAGTAGCCAATGACACTAGCAGTTCACTTTATTGAGATATATTAATATTCCATGATAACACTTTTTTCAAATTGATAAAAAAATTGTTAAGATGTTGTATTAAATAAGCTAGAGATGCTCCAAGATGCAATACGTGCACCGAAAAGACACATAGAACACCGATTATTCTTTTTTTTTTTTTTTGAGAATTAGAACACCGATTATTCATCATCGTTGGATTTAAAAAAAAAGTCATAAAAAGGCCCAATGCTACACAACTCTTGGGCTCACATGAATGAAAGCCCAAAAGCCCGTTGGACCAACACAGCCACCGGCGAATCCTTTCAGCTATAGCTAGCATCATATTTCCCCTCAAAAGAGAAAAAAAAAAACGCTAGCTAGTATCATATTGCTCTGAGCTTGATCTGGGCGCCATGCATCGGACGCAGCATTATAACTTGGCACGGCGCATGAGTATACGTCGGCGCGAGCTCAAACTGAAAGCGCTGAAGGATCATGCTCAGCGCCATCTTAGCCTCTAGCAGAGCAAAGTTCTGGCCGATGCAAATCCTCGGCCCCCAGCCGAACGGGAAGAATGCGAGCCTATCCTTGGACGCCTTGGCGATCCCCTCGGCGAACCTCTCTGGCCTGAACTCGTGCACGTCACCTCCCCAGATGTCGGGGTCGTGGTGGATGAACATCACGGGGATCTCCACGATCACGCCGGCAGGGTATGTGACATCTCCGATCACCATCTCCTTGTATGTTTTCCGGTTGAACGCGATGGCCGGCGGGTACAGCCGGAGAACCTCGTTCAGAATCATGGTCACCTGCAGCAGCACAATGAATTGGAGAGAGTCAGTGGATCTGGTTGCATTTACATTTGCATATATATAAATGAGATCGACACGGAAATCAACCGAGCACTCACTGTTTTGAGGCGGCTGAGGCCGTCGTATCCCGGTTGGTTCTTCCCAAACAGGGCAAGGACTTCCTCCCTTGCACGGTCCTGCCATTCTGGGTGCATGCTTAGTAGGATCATGGTCCATGAAAGCAGCACTGATGTCGTCTCCATTCCTGCAAAGTAGAAGAGCTTGCACTCCTCCATGACGTCTTCAATCGTCATTCCTTGGCTGGACTGGCCGTTGTTCTCGCCTGTCTCTCTCATGCTTGACTCCAGCAGTAAGCCCAGTAAGTCGTCTTTGGCGCTTTCACCTTCTTTCATAGCTTGCATTCTCTTACCAATTAGACCCCGAAGAATTGACTCGACCTCGTTTTTAATTTGGTGCATCCTCCGGTTGTTTTTGGTAGGCAAGGACCTGAAAGTGGCGGCATTTCCCATGCATCAGCATCACTAATAAATTAAGTACTAATGGGCGAACTAAAGAAGATGAACCTGACGCATCCAATTAAGTACTAATGGGCGAACTAAAGAAGTTGAGAAGATGAAGATTGTTGAAGTATATGAAAACCTCACATGTATCCCGGAACGGCAAACTTCTCAACGATGGACATGAGGCGCTCAGCTTGCTCGGCCTGTAGCTGGAAAATCTTCCTTCCTTCAAGGTAGCTGCTGCCGAATGCGGTGCGAGAGATGACATCTCCGGTGAGGGTCTGAAGCTCCGGATCCACGTCCAGCTCGCACGACCCGTCAGGACCAAGTGACTGCGCCCATCGTTCAACAAGCTCTTCGCAGCACGCAGAAAACGCCGGCAGCATGAGCTGTAAGATTTGTCCACACACATCACAAAGTCGATCGAAGCGAACAATAAAAGTACAAAACACAAGAAAGATCGCAGGCAAAACATTAAATGATACAGTTTTATATACCTTGAGCTTCTCAAGATGGAACGCAGGGTTGAGGATCCTCCGGTGCTTGACCCACTTCTCGCCCTCGTAGTTGGCCACTCCTTCGGCGAACAGCTTGGTGAACGCCGGGAACTTGGGCTTCTCGAAGTGGCCGAACTTGTTCGACATGACGTCCCTCGCCAGGTCCGGGTTGCCGAGGGTCACTCTGGGGAGCGGGCCGAACCACGAGAAGCACGTCTTGCCGTGCTCGACGATGGCGCCGTGGACGAACGGCGCGACGTAGCCGGCGATGTCGTGGCACCGCAGCGGCATCGGCCTGGACCTGGCCTCGTTGTTGGACCGGCGATTCTCCTTGAGGTCACCGGTGAGGAAGCGGTACGACGTGCCCCGGAGGCCCTGTGCGCGCAGCGCCCGCTCCAGCCGCCGCGGCTCCCACCACAGCTGGTCGAGCAGCCGGGCGGCCTTCCGCAGGAGCAGAGCGCCAAGGAGACCGTAGATGAGGAGGCTCCATTGCGTCGAGGCGACTGCAGTCGCCAACGCTCCAAGGACCATTTTGCTCAGCTACTCTTTAAGTGAAAGTGTGAAACTGGAGAAGGCAGAGCTTAGTGATGATGATCGCTAAAATTGGCGCCAGGGTTGCTCCTCTTATAAAGAGTTATCACTGGCTCACTGCCTCACTGGCTTGGTTGGTCCTTTTTGTCCATTATTTGTTTTTTGTAAGGTTCGTCGTGGCACTCTGGTCAATCATGCAGAAGACCATACCTCGCTCGTAAGGAACTTGGCAGTGAAGATATTCCGATGGAGCTGAGATCGGGTTGGAATTGGTCAAAAGCCTCTCGAAGGGGTGCTTCCTTGCTGCTTCATGCTGCAGAAGGCACCTCGTCGCAGCACGGGCACACACCACGTGATCACTGTTCCTGCTTCCCTGAGTCTTCGTTTCGTTTCCGTGAAATGCGATAGCATTTTTGGGGAACCCTCTAGGCAAATTCAAACTTTGAAAGCGGACCATTGCATCAGTTTCACTATTATGCTAATCAACCGTGTATGGCCAAATAACCAGGATCTTGCAATCCATATGTCCATCATAACGGGTGTTTGGTTTCCTCTGCTAAAGTTTAGTTCCTATCTCACAAACATGAAGTATTAAATATAATCTAAAAAATAATTAATAACACAGTTTACGAATATTTTGCGAGATGAATTTATTAAACCTAATTAGTCCATGATTTGACAATATTGTGCTACAGTAAATATGTGCTAATGACAGATTAATTATATTTAATTAATTTGTCTTGCAGAGTACTAATAGAATGTGTAATTAGTTTTTTTTATTAGTATCCAAACACCTCCTCCGATATTCCTCTAACATTCTGATATGACAAACTTTAGCCTCTCCATCCAAACACCCCCACATGATGATGAGAGGAAAATAAATATCTATTGTCTGGTGAGGTGGTGCATTGTATCTTCAATATCCTTGTTGAGCTCTGTATATGAATAAGATCAAAATATGAATGAAAAGATAAAAAAAGATTAATTATTCAACATACATTATTTGCAATCTGCAATTTGCAATCTAAATGTTATCATTATAAAGATTAGGTAGTTTAGGTAACTTCTTCAAACGGGACTTCAATTCTTGAAAATGTTGTAAGATATCATCATCTCCTTTGCTTGCAAATACATCTCGCTCAATAACAAATCATCTGATGATTCAACCATTCATCACCCATATTATTTGACAAGTCAATCCTAATAATTTTTCAAATAGGCCCTTTCTATTGTGGCAGTTGCAACCAGTAAAATGAAGGCTAAATCAATGAGGCAATAAACTAATGGAAAAGTTGTGTGCCTATTGGTTTCGACCATCTTCTTAGCAAGAATAGGAAGATCATTGCAACTGATGAAAGAAGGATCAGCTCTCACATCGGCAATGAAATTATCGAGTTGTGGCCAAAAGTTGTTACAATGAGATCATATCACAAGATGTCAACATCATATATCACTACTACAGAAAACCTAATGGTGGCGGTTAAAAGCATTAACCGTGGTAGTTTTTAACCACCACCAAGCAAAGGTCACAGTAAACTATCAATTAACCGTGACGGTTAGCCGGCGGTCGTTTTAAGTCGACCGCCACGGTAAATGCTGTCCAGAAAACCAAAAACCCCTCCAAAAAGTTGGGGCTTAGGAGAATCAAAACTACAACCTCACACTCAACACTTTAAAGTCCTACCACTACACCATTTAGACATTTGTGTCTATATATAATGCGCTATCTTTTTTATATCGATATTTCATAATCTTATAATAGATATTTTATCTACTAAATGAATTCAAATGAAAAAAACTTTTAACTACACAGTTTTAAATCTTGTCAAGTAGTACAACTTTGGCATATAATGTATCTCCATCAGAGGTATAGTTTTGAAAAATTCAAAAAATTTGAGTTTTAAAACATGTAAACTTCAAACACATATTTGAGAATCTAGAATACTTCAAATTAAAAACTTATCAATATCAAAGATGTAGTTCACGTTAGCCACTAGAATTTTGGTATTAACTAAGTGAATATTTGGAATATTTTAGGAAATCAAATTTTAAATTTCAAAATCTATACCTTTTCAACACACATTTGGGACTTTAAACATCTTTTAATTAAAAATTTTCAACTACCAAGTTGTAGATTCTATTGAATAGTATAATTTTTGTATAGACCATGTCAACGTTTGATATTATTTGATAATTTTAAATTTCAAAATTTAAAATCTACACACTTATATAACATTATTTTGAGCCCCTAAACAGCTTCAATTCAAAAACTTTTCAACTATAAACTTGTAGATCTCGTCGAGAGCTACAATTTTGATAAAAAAAATTGTCTTTATCCAGTTTCATATGAAAAAGTTATAAATTATCTTCTGTTTGCAACCATTAACTATGATGGTTGTCTTAAAAGCAACCGCCATGGTTAATCCATGATTTACCATGGCGGTTGCCTTAAAGTGACCGCCATAGTTAATCGATTTACCATTACAGTTTTTATTGACCCCCACGGTAAATAAAAAACACCCGTCACAGTAAATCAAAATATTTTAGGTGGTGGTTTGATTTTGTGACCGCCACAGTTAATAAAATTATACCGCCTCACAAAAATCATTTCTGTACTAGTGTATCTTAACAAATTGTATCAATTTTTCGTGGTCATAATTGGCAAAAGTAATTCTTTGGTCTGGATAGGCAATGCATCTTAATAACTGAGTAGACCTTTCAACAAAATGATTGTTGAATTCCACAATATCTTTGTCATGCACTACATTAAATATTTTATTTTGAAGTGATGGTAGTAGGTTACCTGCTGCTGAGCACAACCCCTAACGGCCCTGACAGTTACTGTATCTTTGATATTTGGGACAGTAGTGTTATTACCGATCGACACAACTTTTAGACGTCTAGTAGTGTATGAATTATTTTACTAGTGAATGAATGATCTAATTCGGAAAAAGAAAAAAGAATGAATGATCTAGCACTTCGATCCCATCTTGATCTTTGCACATATGGATTATTTTATGGTGTATGTATGGATCCTTGATATGTGAATGTCAAGTAAAAGTCACACCTATGTTAACCATTTTCTCATAGGTGAGCATTCTAATCAAGTATTAAAAGAGGCAACCATTCTGAGCCGTCCACCTCTATTAATCAATTAATAAAGAAGGGTTTCTTAAGATGCATAGGGACAGGCATTTTAAGTGTGTTCAAAAGATGCCTCCACCTTTTGAAAATCCCCTTCGAGCCGGGCAGGACTTCCAACCGCTTTGGTTAATGCTAGACATTAACCGCAAAATAGTAGACCTACCTCGATAAATATTAGGTCAATCAATTCATCTAGATCTGATAACAGGCTCCTAATATACCGCAAGTTTAGGCCAAACCTAATTAACTCTCTCTCTCCTTCCTCCACTCTCTCCACCACACCATCTCTCCCATTCCTCTCTCCCTTTCAGCTGATGCGACTGGCCCACAACCCTTCACATCTCTCTCTCGTGCCGGCCTCCCTCTCCTCTCCTCTCCTTCTGTCTCGATGAGACCACTACGAGCGCGGCCTTACGCGGGTGGCGTCACCGGTCCGGGCGCGACCGACATGGGTGGGGCCACCACATAGGTGTGGCCTCGCATAGGCCACGCGATCGGCGTGGGCAAGAGTGGGGCGGCTTCGCCAAATCCAGCGGATGGAGGGGCTGGATCCAACGACGGCCCTCCTCCTAGTGGCGGATCCAGTGGTGGACCTCCTGGTGGTAGATCCGGCTGCGACGACCTCAAGGAGAACGCCAAGCTAGAGGGGCTGGATCCAGCAGTGGCGGTGCGGGCAGTGTAGGTGCAGCGGCGGATGGGCTCGCGTGTGGGCTCATATTTTTTTTATCTTTTTATTGCATTATAATCGAGGTGAGCAGCAAACCTCCTCGGAAATGGTCAGTCCGAGGCCGTTACAAAAACTGTCTTCGGTAAACTACTTTTGCCTGCCTCGGTTAAAAATATCGTAGTAGTGGGAGCAACTTCATCATAATATAAAACAATTATAAATTTGCATTTAAATTATGTAGATCGCTGTTATTAAAATTACCTAAAGTTTACGACAACAGGATACAAATATAAGAAACTAGTCGCACTATTATTAAAAATACCTAACACAGGATATAAACATAAGAAACTAGCTATTGCACACAAGTATTGGTGAGGAAAAGGACTGGCGCTTCTTCCTCGACCTGCCCTCAACTCCAGATTCGAGCTGTCCTCCCCTCCAGATTCGATCACAGGTACTTGCAGACGTTTTCGGACTAAACGTACATGCAGACGTAAGTCACTACTTCCCCCAACTAAATGATAAGACATGTTTGATTTTTTTATCACTAAATTTGACCACTCGTCTTATTAAAAAAACTATATAACATATTATTTTTTATTGTAGTTTGCCTTATTAATATAAGTTCTTTAAGAATAATTTAAATTTAAATATATTTACATAATTTTTTTAAATAAAACGAGTCAGACGTCATATAATTTACAATGGAGGGAGCAGTTTCTTTTCGGTGTAACCGTTTATTATATTCACTCTCTAGACAAGAAACGTATGACGAACGTTGGCAACATCTTTATCATTGAAATCGACGAGCGCGATTATATATTGTAAAACCTTATCGTTATCGGCCGGCCTTGTTAGCGAATTCGCGCCACACAGGACACTTTGGTACACGTACAAGCAAGTATCCAAATTAATCTAGCTTTGCTCGGGGCCTCCGGCCGTTCTTTTTATGTGGTGCGTCTTTTTCCACAAGCGTACGTGCCCGCCAAGAAACCATAGGTACCGTACCAACTGCAGATAAAAAAAAAAACGAAACATGTGATGCGAGCCGAGCGGTGGCCACCACTACTACTTATATATCGCGCTCGCTAGCTCTCGTCTCTCCCACTAAGAACACACTGTGGACTTGTGGTTGTCACAGCACATAGCCTGAGAGCAGGAAGCAATGGACGACGATGTTGTGGCAGCTGCAGCGGCAGCGGCTTCTTCGCCATCATCGCCGTGGAGCCTGCTCCAGGGGCTCCTTGCCCTGCTCATCGTGTGGGGGCGTACCGGGCGGCGCAGACCTTCTGGCTGCGGCCACGGCGGCTCGACCGAGCGCGCCGGGCGCAGGGGCTCACCGGCACGGCGTACCGCTTCCCGGCGGGCGACCTCAAGGAGAACGCCAGGCGCAACGCGGAGGCGCGGTCGAGGCCCATGCCACCGTGCCATGACGTTGTTCCCCGCGTGATGCCGCATCTCTACAGCACTGTCAAGGAGCACGGTACGTCCAAAGATCTCCGATCCCGTAGTCTTTGTCGTTTCACTACGTCCGCGTCAACGTTGCCAAGATCCTTCCGGACGCTGCTGGGTGGTCATATCGAGAATTCGTTGAATGTTTGCATCTGCTCCGACGTGAATTATTACTGAGGTTGACGTCGCTCGACTAGGTAGTCTTGTGAATTATTGGCCCCGCCCGACAGTCATGCGCGAATGCTCACATGGCAAGTTTGAATTCTTCTCTAGGGCTCCATTAATTATTTCACCCCACCCCAGTCACCAGCAGGGACCAGACCTATGGTATATGTTTTAATTTGTTACATATTATTAAAATTCGTTCCATTTCTAAAAACAACTTTTTTCCTCTAATATAAATTTCAGTTATCTATATTTTTTCAAAAGATTCTATGGTATGTTTATTTCACATTTGTAAAAGTTTATTGCTCACTTATACAGACTGGGTTATAATAGCTGCACATTTTTTTTTTACCTTAGTGTGTATGACGTTCTTTTGAATTTGTGTTAATAATATTTGTCCATAATTTATATATAACATTCTTTACGTATTCACAATGTTCTCACCTATCCACAAAATTCTTTACGTTCTATTGAATACACATAAGATTTAGGGGGCGAGGGGCAAAGGAGGTAGAGAGTCGATGATATGAAGAGAGATGGCGTAGAGGGCTAGAGGCAACGAAGGTGACGAGTTGGCGGTGTCGCTAAGAGCACCTGTCTTAGGGAGGTCGAGAGCCAATGATATGACAACAGGAAAGGATGGTGCTAGAAAATGAGGAACATGTTCTTTTTTTCTGAAACCCAGACTTCATTACTCATTGGACTCCACAATCGCTGATCATCACCAAATCAAAAAAAAAAAGTGAGGTACAAATAGTCCCTAAGTGATTGGCTCATCACTTGCACACTTGCTACACCCAACAGCCGCAATGGCATCTGCTACTTTATTACATAATCCCGGACACACAGATTTTACTACTCACAAACTCTATCATCACAAGCAACCAGAGTTCAGTGATAATCCCGCTTATTGTCGAAAGCCAATAGGCATCAGTTTCCAAGGCCACCTTGACAAAGAGAAGCATCTGTTTCCAGCTCTCGATTCAACGTATCCCCAACTACGAAGCAGCTTTCAAGCCAACTAAACAGCCGAGCAGCTCCGCATGAAAAGCACGAAGAAATTGTTCCTTTCCTGCTGCCACCAAGACCATTAGGCCCTGATCATCTCAGATTATAAAGCCCTAGCCAAGGTTTTGTCCATTTCGGACTCTGATGGAAATCCGACAACAGGAATGGGCACCATTTGGCTGAATCCTTTCTGCCATCGCTGCAGTCACATAGGCAATATCCAGAGCCGATCTCCTTCTGCCCTCTTCTCTGAACTTATTTCGTTCATCCCACCAGAGCTAAAGTAGCAGAATGACAGTTAGCAGCGTTTTAGGCTCCAGCATTAGAACGAAATGTAACATCTCTTTTGGTGATGTAGATTCAGCTAGTTGACAGGGCATACTGACTCCAGATTCAACTCCCTCCAAGTTGTTCTCTCTTCCTTGCATTACAAGAACAAATTATTGAGCACCCTCTGGTGGTTAATGGGCAAAGTCAACCGTTTACACGGACCCTACCCGTGCCCTACCCACGGCGTGCAACATAGGGTATTGGGCCATGCCAACCGCACGACCTAGATAGGTTGTGGTGTGCATGGGCCATGATTTAAGCACGGGCTGTGCGCCTGTGCCTTGGCCCGCCCTCTGTTTTAGACTTTTGAATGACCTTTCTAGTTTTGACTTATATCTTTGTTTAAGTAAAAGATTTCAGATAGTCCCTGTCATGTTCATTTTCCTTAATTTCTCCGTTGCTACAAAATTGAAAGTTCCATAAATTTCGAAGATCGAATTGAAATTTTCGTGGCTTTAACGGCACAAACGCTGAACTGCAGGCAACATTTGTATCACCTGGTTCGGACCAATTCCCAGGGTGGTCATCACGGAGGCAGAGTTAGCCAGAGACATCCTATCAAACAAGTTTGGTCACTTCGAGAAGTTCACGAACAAGCGTCTCGGGAAACTGCTCGCCCTTGGGCTTGCGAGTTACGAGGGTGAAAAATGGGCAAAGCACAGAAGGATCCTGAACCCTGCATTCCATCTTGAAAAGCTCAAGGTTCTCTAACTTCATACAGGCAATCAGCTTCAGTTACGTTATGCACGGCCTCAAGCATATAGATATGTGTGCTTACAAAAGATTTTTTTTTTTCAGCGCATGCTGCCGGCATTCTCGACATGCTGTACCGAGCTTATAGATCGCTGGGACAACAAGATCGCTAGTTCTGACGGATCATATGAACTGGACATCTGGCCGGAGTTTCAGAACCTCACCGGAGACGTGATCTCCCGCACGGCATTCGGCAGCAGCTTCATGGAAGGGCGGAGGATCTTCCAACTTCAAGGCGAGCAAGCAGAGCGACTAATCAAGGCCTTCCAGTATATGTACATCCCAGGCTTCATGTAAGCACTTTCTCATTTTTCACATAGTACTGTAATTCTAGTACATTAAAGGTCATCACATCCATATGCGTCAGCTCATCATGCTATAATATAATATATAATTATATATATACAGGTTCTTCCCGACAAAGAACAATCTGAGGATGAAGGAGATCAACAGGGAGATCGAAGGGACTCTAAGGTGCATGATCGAGAAGAGGGAGCGCGCAATCAAGAGCGGCGAGTCCAGTGGCAATGACTTGCTGGGCTTGCTGCTGCAGTCGAACATGGAGAGCGGGAAAGGTAGCCTGAGGATGAGCACGGAGGAAGTGATTGAGGAATGCAAGCTCTTCTACTTCGCGGGCATGGAAACTACGTCGGTGCTGCTCACATGGACGCTCGTCATCCTAGGCATGCACCCTGAGTGGCAAGACCGTGCGAGGGAGGAGGTCCTCAATGTGTTCGGCAGGGACAAGCAGCCCAATTTCGACGGCCTAAGTCGACTCAAAACGGCAAGTGTTTTTTGTTTTTTTTTTTGGCAATACCTCTGCTACTACATAAATGGAGTATAAATTGCACAAATGTCTGCATGTTTGTTTCAAGCTCATTCCACATTATATTACCAGCTAATGTTCTCTATACCTACATGCTAATCCAGGTGACGATGATACTATACGAGGTGCTGAGGTTGTACCCACCGGCAGTGACGCTAAACCGAAGAACATTCAAAGACATGCAGATTGGAGGCATCACCTACCCTGCAGGTGTAATTCTCGAGCTTCCTATAATTGTCATCCACCACAATCCTGACGTTTGGGGGAAGGACGCGCATGAGTTCAAGCCAGAGAGGTTCGCTGAGGGGATCTCCAAGGCGACCAAGGACCAACCGGCGTTCTTCCCATTCGGGTGGGGGCCGAGGATTTGCATCGGACAGAACTTTGCGCTGCTTGAGGCCAAGATGGCCTTGAGCATGATCCTCCAGCGCTTTGAGTTCCAACTGTCGCCTTCATACACGCATGCACCGTATACTGTCATTACACTGCATCCACAACATGGCGCGCCAATTTTATTCAAGAAGATCTGATCGTCTTATACGACAACGTCGATCGCTGTCAATGTATATGTGACAGTGCAAAAATAATAAATTTGTATGGGCAATACTGTATTGTTAGAGAGTTTAATTTTGTGTCTCTGAATTTTGAGGTTGAACTAAACGGCAGGAGAGATATATTGCTTGCTGTAAACGTCCAGGTCAAGATATATATAGTCCAACCGATATGTGCACATGCTCTTAAAAACACTATATGGTGCATATAGGGTAATAAACAGTTGTAAATCTTTTTTTGACTGCCTCTCATCTGGGTACAGCTGTAGCATCTGTTCATATACACACGCACACCCACTCTACACACGCACACCACACACAACGCTACTCGTGTACAAACAGACCTACAACTACACACAGACCCGAAGGTCGCGTCATTCTTGAGATCACCGGAGTCCTCCGTGAGGCGGCCGGGCACGTCGTATTCCCTCGTGGCACCACGCGTAAGAAGCATGCGCTTAGAAAGCGTCCAAGCGGATTATTGGTGGGATATCAGAAAATCTGCCCCCATGGGGGCTCGATCTCTGATCGCCAGGCTCCCAACTGGAAGTCCTGGCCACCTGAGCTATCGCTCAGTCCCGAACAGTTGTAAATCTTAGGATTGAAACTAGCTTAGCTGTCCTTTTTCTAAAGTTTCAATCAGTTTGTTGATCAAATTCCTGTAATTCAGCGTACGTGTTCAAATTAATACCGACGATCTAGGCTGGCTTACCCCTATTTTCACAACTATAATCTATCCATTCCAACTAGTGACTAGCTCTAACCCATCCAAACATATCTGTAATCTAAGCTTGAGGCCTTCAGCCACCATAACATATCAGTAATCTAGCTTGAGGCCTTCAGCCACCATTTGTTTTAGTGTGGTCCATCTTAGATTCCACAAATGAACCATACGTGCCCGTCAAGAAAAAGACATAATTAAACTACAGATAAATACCTCCAACATGATATTACCTACACATTATCGCAGACAAGCACTTTGGGTCAACAGAGGCGCGAATAGCCTCCACCTCCAATTCAAAAAGCTTGCGTTAATCGTGCTTCACGGAGCCTGGCGCCCTGATCGCCTCCGTTAATAATACTAATATAGTCCACTTATATCAACTGCCTGCGTTAATAAAATTTAAAGAGGCGGTTGCCAGAAAGCGTCCACCTCCATTAACGTGCTACGTGTCCGTCTCCGTTAATGTATTAACAGAAACGACCATGTTTAAAGCGTCCATCTCTGTTACTTATTTTTTAACTAAAAAAACATTAACAAAGATGGTAGTCTTCAGTCAACTGAGCGCCTCTGTTAATAGACTATTTACGGAGGTGTCCACTTATTCCCGAAGGCGGCCACCCATTAACAGAGGTGGCACCCAATTGTATCCGGCTATGTTAATCGGAAGGCACGATCTCACAACTCATTTGTGTAGTACTACTTCGTTCTAAAGTATAGTTCGTTTGACTTTTTTGACCTTAAATTTAACCACTCGTCTTATTCAAAAAATTACTTATCAAATATCAAATATTTTATTGTGGCTTGCTTTACTAATAAAAGGTCTCCTAGAATGATTTAAATTTGACTATGTCTCCATAAATTTTTTGAATAAGATGAGTGGTCAAACTTTGGTCAAAAAAGTCAAACAAATTATAATTTAAAAACGGAGGGAGTATGTGATATAAATTTAAGACACTATCTGAGCAAATGAGAGAAACTATTATTTTGGCCGTGGGGTCTAGATTTGAACATAGATTTTCAATATATTTGTCTCTCTTAATTTAAGTTACCACGCCGATGCAACTCTATCACTTTTGCAGCAAAACCCATCTTCAGTGGTGGATTTTTGAACCGCCACAACCAACCAAAGCGGCAATGATAGACAGTGATATCTCATGGTCATCAGTGGTTGGTTTGCAGTGGTTGTTTTTTCAAACGGTCAAGCCAATGTCCGGACGTCCGGACGGATGCAGCTGGCCCAGACGCCCCTCAACACCCGCACCGGTCCGCCTCGTAAACACCGAGCGCACGTCCCAACACCCGAATTTCGTGTATTACGCCAGCTGCGAAGCTCATGGGGCTCATCCCCACGCTCTTTGGGACCGCCCTGCCTTCCTTCATCGACACGAGTTGAAACAAATGTAAAGGCGAGAAGATAGATGTAACACTCGATCTACTTTTGAAACATCCGGGAACAATGATTGCAACATATGTTTGAAAATAAATGAAATATTTGAAACACGTTACTAAAACACTAGGAAAACACTTGAAAACAGCATCGAAAGAGAAAGCAGGGGACACGCGGATGCCCAGCGAGTGCCCTGGAGAAGACATTGAGGCGAGGTAGCAGAAAAAAAGCGATGAAGGAGATGCAACATCCGATTTACTTTTGAAACATCAAGATACAACATTAGCAACATATATAAAAAGACAGATGAAACACCTCAAAACTTGCTACTGCAACATGGAGAAGAAGCTACTGCAGCGTGGAGAAAAAGCTACTGAAAACAAAAGGAGAAGCAGCTACTGCAAACAAAAGGAGAAGAAGCTACTGCAACATGGAGAAGAAGCTACTGCAACATGGAGAAGAAGCTGCTGAAACAACAGAATAATCTACTGAAACAAAAGGAGAAGCAGCTACTGCAACAAAAGGAGAAGAAGCTACTGCAACATGAAAAAGAGGCAACTGAAACATAGAGAAGAAGATACAGAAACACCAGAAGAAAAACTAATAAAAAACGTTGGCAAACATGAGAGATACTGTTGCAAAACAAAGCGAAAAAGCTATTGAAACATCACAAAAATAGCTACTGCAACATCAGATATTTACGTGCAAAAAGCATTTTACATCATTTGTTGCTTGTAGATCTGAATCGGTATAAACTCAATCCACCATCAAAACCTTAGATCCAGAGGGGGGAGGGGAGAAAGGAAAAGGAGGTGGAGGGGAGAGGAAGAGGAGGGACCAGATTGAGATCATAGAGGGGAGTAGAGGGAGATAAATCTCAGATCTAGATCCCTCCCCACCTACTTTGTCGGAGCAGCAGCGTGCACCAAGGATCCAGAGGAGGAGGGAGGAGGAGGAGGAAGGAGAGCTCAGATCCAGATCTAGAGGCGGAAGAGGAGGCCTTAGATCCGGATCACTCACCACCTACTTCATCGGGTTGCTCTCGTCGTCCTCGTTCCAGATGCACGGAGGTGAGAGCGAGGGAGAGAGAGCAGGGAGGGAGGGAGGCACTCCGCACCGGGAGCAGCCGTCGTCTACCCCCCCACTCTGCTGGTATAGAGGCGCGCAGAGGTACTGCGGGAGGGAAGGGGGAGGGAGAGGGTGCTAGCAAGCTCGCATGAGCAGCAGCGGTGTGGGCGTGCTGCAGCCCCGGGGCGGAGAGGAAGAGAAGCGGGGAGGAGGAGACGAGGCGAGGAGCAAGAGAAATGAGTGCGCTCGGGTGGAGGAGACAAGGCGGGGGGCGGTCGAACCCGCGGGTGCCACGTCCGGAACGGACAACGGGACGAACGTCAGCGGAGTATCATTACTGTTTTTCAAACCGCTATGGATACTCTATGGTCATTAGTTACAGTTCTAGAGCCGAATAATGATGTGGTTTTTAGAAATTATATTTTGGAGGCTGAAAAACATGTCAGCACCCACCTTTTCCATCAAAGTCACAATTTTTCGTGTAAAATCGGGGCTAATGCAACTGATAGGATTCGAACTCATGATCTCTCTCTTGCGTGTACTCTCCTCTACCACTGTACCACACTGCCATTTGTGACTATAACTCATTTTAGGCCTCCTCATATTATACCAAACCGAGTTCATATTAAGTGTTTGAGACTCTAAATGAATTCAAATAAAAAAGTTGTCAACTACATTGTTTCATAACTTTTTAGGGTCTACAACTTTCATGTTGGTTATTTCTCCATCCGAGGTAATTTAAAGAAGTTAAATTTTAAATTTGAGTGTTAAACGTAATTTTCATTGACAAGATGAAAATCAAAAAGTTGTCAACTATGAAGTTTCATAAAATTTTAAAATCTATAAGTTTTCTTTTAGTTGTTTGTCCATCTCGAGGTCATTTTAAAAAAGGGTCATTTTAAACATTTAAATTTCAAATTTGAGACATATAAACATAGTTTTCAATAAAAAAATAAATTCAAATGAAAAAGTTGTCAACTATAAGGTTGTTGGCATTTCTAACGCCACCGCAATAAACCTAAATCTTTATCCCACGCAAAGGCACTAGAAATGTTGGTATTAATTAACTTGCCTTTAGCAACCGGCCACTAACCTCTTTACCCTTACTCCTAACTGTGAAACTAGGTTGTCATCCCTAATTGTAAAGCTAGGAATAAACTCGGTACTAAATCTTATCATTTTATGTGACTAGGCAGAAATAAATAAAGATAAATATAAACTAAGAATGATTACGCAAGCGGACAGATAATTATACCATTGTAGCATTTTACCTAGAGTATTACCAGGTTGTCATTTATATTCTACCACTTGGGAAGGCATTGCTAAGAAGCTACTCTATAGTATTAATAACACTTATATATGCAAAGTGAAAAGAGATGTAGCCAATATCAACTCTCCCTCAATAACAGGAAGGTGTCACAAGATAAATAATAGATAAATCGATAAATATGATCAATATGATAAATCATCTCCTAATAATACTAATCCCATCATAGCACTCTAATCATGTCGGCATTTGTTGTTGGTATTTTTAACATCACTTCACGTTAAGTTGTCATCCCTAACATGATGCCAAAAACCAAGGATAAAAATAATCTACACGCAATGACTCTAATTAGAATATATCCGCAAGCGCACAGATAATTCTTCCGTTGTAGCATTTCACCCAGAAAGTATTCCGAGTATCGTTGATTTATTTTATGCCAAAAGGATAAAGGAGCATTCTATCTATTAGGAGTGGGCAGCTTATAAGGATTAAGAATAATAAATAAATAAACCCTATCATAACCTATTACACCAATGCTTTAGCAATAACTAGTCAACAAGAACGATAAATGATAAATGAGTAATTAAGATAAATGGTATTCTAGAGATAGAATATAGAGACTCACTAATGTAGTAAAACAATCTCGAGATTCAGTTAGAGTAAAGGAAACCTATGTAATTACTAATATAAAGTCTACAGCCTATGCCATGCTACACATTTTCATCTATAGTGTAATAAACTCAGAAGACATCATAAGGAGCATCAACTAATGAGGATATTAAGACACAAGGGTCACCTCCTTCGCGACCGTGCTCGGCTAGTCCTAAATGCGGGGGGTGGACTACAGAGGAACCAATGCAATTTGTCACCTGCGCGGACTACCACACGACCTAAGCACATCGGGGTGCCTCCGTAGGTACACAATATATCTAGACACCACGTCTACATAATGCGCACCACCTAACTCACTCGAGTAATTGAATCAGCGCTTTTACGATCATATAACGATAATCATCATAAATCACATCTATATCGAATATGCAACTAGAATAAACTAAGAACTGATTAAGTAGCAATATATTAAAGTAGAGCAAAGTCATAATGAAATACAAGATAATATTACCAATTTCTAGAAGACAGATCTGAGTCCCGAGCGGGCGCCCGATCTCTACTTGAATCTTGCTAGACGCCTATACTAAGAACTTGAAGAACTAGAGCTCTACTTCTAATCTCTCGAAAACCCTAACCCGACTACTCTTAACAAATGAAGCAGGAGAAATGAATTCTCCCTCTGGGAGGGGGGTCTACCCCTCTATTTATAGCCCGGTGGAGTGCACGCGCGCCGCAGGATCAAACCGATGTAACCAAGGGCCAGGATGCATCGTGGGAGGCGGTGGAGGAACATTCCGTAAGACGGCGGCCAAACCCCTAACCCTAGGGGCCGGGCGGCGCCATGGTGGCCGGCGGCCCGCCCCCCGGGTGGCGGCTGCGGGCCCCGCCCCCGCCGGGTGTCTTTCGGAATCTTCCCGACCCCGTTGGCGGTGTTGTTGCGTTGCGGATAAGTTTCGTGGGTAGATTTGCACTCCAATCCTTCTTTTTGGTCTTTTCTCGGATAATTCCCTGAAAATTAGACAATTCACCAAAACTCGTGGAATTTATCAGAAATAACCCCTATGGTTCTATTGTTGCTTCTTGTTAAGTGATAGTTGACGGTATAGAATTTGCACTTAGTGACCGTCAACAATACCCCCAAGCTAAGTCTTTGCTAGTCCCTTAGCAAAGTTGACTTGAAATAATACTTCCAAGGTATCTTATGTTTTAATTCCAACAAATACTTGAGCATTGAATTTAAAACTCTTCTTGATTATAATTCATCAATCTATCTTTCAATCTTATCCTTATTCCTTTCAACGTGGGGCTTTTTAAACTTTAATTGAATCTTAGGCGATTGAAAGATAGAATAATCAAGCAAGCACTATATATTTCATTCTTCGTTTATGCACTACTCCGCAGGTTTTTCCTTTATTTTGAATATGTATGGATTATTTTGAAAACCATGAGAGTCTACTAATAAGATCGCAGTGGACTACTAAGCTATACATCATGACTGAATGTGCTAGTGATTAAATTATATTTTCAAACTCTTATGCAAGTATTCTCTCTTTTCGTCTTCGAGAAATGTGGCTATCTCCCCAGCGGATACTTTTTGTACCTATTTTTTTCTCTTAGGCGGGTGTCTTTGCACCCCTTGTTTTACTCTCTTTCTTTTAATTTGGCACATACCCTTTTGATATGGCATCTTTTGGGCTCATACTTCTTTGGTATGGCAACTTTTAATTTTATAGCCCACACTCTCCTTTAGACTTCTAAGAGAGAATTTGTAACATAGAGTAAAACCCTTTTTGTGCATGTGGATTCAATCATGAATGCATAACAGAATAGTCTACTCAAATCATATTAGCAAGATGAATTATCAGATTGCTTGATTTAATTCTTGCAAAATATCTGGAGCTTAGCTATCACTCAGAATAAAACATATATTAGCTTAAACCTTTTTATATCATATCTGCCAATTACTTAGACTGAATCATAAGTTTTATGCTACCCACAGGTATCAAGTTTTCAGAATAAATTTTTAGAGTAGATAAACTTCATATAATTTGCAGGAGAATTTTGAATTCAAATGCTAAATAATTGCAGGTAATTAATTGCTTCATCCAGAGAGAGAGAGATTTTTTTAAGAGCAATTCGGAATTAAAGGCAAGTTCTACCTACTCTACTGAAAGTAAATACTGAGAAATAAATGACAGAATATATACAAAGGTGAAAGGTGCTCACCTCGCGGGGGCTCTCCCCCAAGCTGCATGTTGCCGTGCTTCAATAATGTGGTGGAGGTGGTAGTGGATACCCCATCTGGTCTATCAGGTACTCCAACCCATCTGCATATCTTTGTTGTCCTTGGTGTAAGCGCCGAACCGGGCTGCTGGTCCCCCGGGTGCTGCCATTGTTTCTATTTGGTGAAACCTGTTATCAACCTGGTGTTGCCCTTTGCTCATGTAGGTTCAAGGTGTCATTCGTCGCCTACTGTCCCTGCTGAAGGTTAGTGAAATATGTAGACATAGCAGGGAAATCATTAACGGGAGTCTGAAAATGCTGTTTAGGAGGCGGCATATAATCATTTGCGGGTGGTGCATGGTACGGATACGGTCCACCGGTGGTGTACTCCGTATGTCCGCCGCGAGAAAATGATGCACGGCCTCTCAAAAAAATCCCGTCCGGTGTTATCGGCTCTGTGTGGGGAATGTTCCCCATCCCGTGGACGTAGAAGACTCTCCTTGCTGATATGTGGCTTGGTCCTCCCATCCTGAGTGGGTGGACCACGGCTGATGTGGCTCATGTGAAGCACCTGGATCATCAAAGTTAGTGTAATGAAAATAAGCTGGACCTGATGGTGCTGGGTCAGCCCCAGTGTACTTAGTCCTGGGCACTCTGCTGATGCGTGCTGATGGACACCTGCCAATATTAGTTTTCTCAGAAAAAGTAAAACTATCAACAGAATAAATTCCCAAATCCATGTCAGGCAGCTCGTACTTATTTCGGTAGTTCTTATAAATCATGACTATTTTATTATCCTGGTGTTTCAGCATATGAGCGCGAAAGAAAAAGTCATATCCAATAATTCTATGGGTATCAGGAATAAATGTGAGTGTAGCCTTTGACAATAAATCTAATCCCGTAGCTAAGCGTGTAATCCAAGACGTGAAAGAAATGCTGCACTTTCTCATGGGAGGAATGGTTTTCCAGTAGTTCAACATCATTTTTATAGGTGATGCTTTTCTCTTTTTAATCATGATGTATAATAAATATAATTCATCTTGTCTGATGGTGTTTAATTCCTCTCTAGGGAAGAAAGTAAAAGCTAGCCATTTAAGCATAAACTTATATTTTTGTTTACGTTCTGGTTTCTTAGCAGTGATGCTCTCCCAAAAATCATCTTTATTAAAATCCCGGAGAACATCAGCTATATTCACTACACACCGATCGAAAAATCCTAGTGCTATCTTTGAAGGTTTTCCATGAGAGGGTAAAAGGTTTATTGAACATCCCGAAGTGAACATTATCATCATCAAAGTCTAGGGAGCTAATAAATTCTACGGTGAGTAACTTGCTACCCTGCTCAGTGACTTCCCATGCATCTTCCCATCCAATCATTCTAAAAATGAGCTCAAACTCGGAATCCATTCCGGTTTCATGGAGGAACGTATCATCAAATATTGGGGTATGAGTAAACTCTTTTGACTTAACCACATTGAATATTTCGATTTGAGGCCTAAGTGGTAACGAAATTTGATTAAGGCCCGTTAATTCATACCTCTCTTCCTGTTGGGAAGAGGATGACGGGTTGTCATACTCAAAAGGTGATGGCGGATCGACGTCCATTCCGGAGCCTGTACATGAAGATACTTGAGATGATGTTTGGCTTCGGGTGCTGCGGAAGGAGAGTGTTCTCCCAATGCTCCTCACCACGCCTTTGAGTTTCTTGTTCATCTTGCCTGTAGAATGAAGAACAAGAAGAACACGGCAAGAACAAACAAGAACACGAAAACTTGAAAAAGCATTAGATTAGCAACTCAAAGAGAAAGGGAAGAGGGATTTCTTGTGATGAACTTACAAATTGCTTTCCCTCTCTTTACTTTTCTCTTTTCCTCGCTAATTAATGGATGATTTGGGCAAGTGAAGTTTCGTAGTTGAAAGTGGACGAAGAAATGTGCTCTCTAGACTTGGAATGAGTGAGTGAGGGGGTGAGAGAAATGGAGAGCAGAGAGGGAGTAGTAGGGCGCCGGCCGGCGTGGTGGTGGGGCCGGCCGGCCCCACCTGCTGCCTGCTGGTGTCCAAACTTTGCCAATGTCGACATATGCCTGTGAATGATCAATATGCTACCCCCTAGGTGCTACTTTCGGTGGCAGGAAGGAGTGGAGATGGTACATGCATGTGAGTGATAATTTGAATTTTTGGATGGTGGTGAATAATTGGTGGGTGAGATGTGATGTGAGGTGATGTGTGTGGGTCCCATATGTCTACCGTATTTATACCGTATAATGACTCAATAATGAAAAACTAAATTACTTTTATGAATCTAAGAAAAATTAGAATTCTAATGATGGTATTTTTTTATAATTTTTCGCCACCACAATAAATTTCACCGACGGGGATTCGCGCTCCGTTAGTTATAATTTCATGGGGCTTAGATTTTATATATGGTGTGCTTATGTTTAGTTCTCTTTAATAATGCAATTGGTAGGAAAAATAAATATGCTATTTAATGCGAGAATTTAAATTACTGATAACTACCGAGTTACCTCCCAAAGTGAAGGTTCAGGATTTTTAAGTCCACCGACTTGGACTTCTCGCTTGAACTATTGTTCATGATTGACCTCCGCCTCGTCGGAGGTGTTGCTACATCTCGTTCCTCTTGATCCTTGAGCTTTGCATTGTTCGGGTCTTGGCCCCGAATGCGAATCGCTCTTCTTGCCCATTAATGGTGAATATTATTTCTCCGCTCCAACGTTGATGGTTGTATTTACAGTGTTTAGGAATGGTCGTCCAAGGATAAGAGGTATCTTCCTCTCTTCCTGCATGTCAAGTACCACAAAATCTACAGGAATGAAAAAGTCACGGATTTTTACCGGAATATTTTCTGCTATCCCTGTAGGGTAGCGGACTGATTGGTCAGCTAGTTGCAAGCACATTGTTGTTGGGGTGAGCGTGGAATAGTCGAGTTTGTCGAAGACCGTCTTGGGCATGACGCTGACGCTTGCTCCAAGATCACATAAGGCGTTCTCGAACACTGGTTGCCTATAGAGCAATCTATAGTGGGACATCCTGGGTCCTTCTTCTTAGTGGGAGAAGAATGTATGATTGCCTCACTACATGCCTCTGTTAGCTTGATGACTTCGGTCAAGGGTAGTGGTCCCTTGTTGTTGAGGATGGCTCGAAGGTACTTTGCGTATGTAGGTACCTGCATAGCATCTAACAACGGAATGTTGACATATAATTTCTGAATAACCTCTACGAACTTACTGAACTGGTCGTCAGTGGTGATACTTCTCCTCCTTCGTGGGAAACGTAGGAGAGTAGTATCATGGAAGTCTTGCGTTAATTCGGGCTCTTGTGGATCAACTGTTGGTGAAGGTGCTTCAACTTCTTTTTCTTTATTGTTCTTTTCAGCTTCTTTGTCTACCTGCACTGAATGTGAAGGTCTACGTGCCCCTTCTGGGTAGGGTGGATCACGTGTAACCTTACCTCCTCTAGTAGATATTCCTTTAACTGTTCATGGTTAATGGCGACAAAGTAGAAGCTAGATGTGTAATCTGTGATTCTATCTTTTTATTGAACATTATTTGCTCTTTAACTGCTAGAGAGAAATTGTTCAATTTTAAATTAATTCCTTCTAACATTTCATCATTAAAAGCAAGCTTCTTATAAATACTCTCATTAATTCTAGCTTGTTCTAATATTAATTCTCTCAAGGGTGGTTGTCTTTGATTTGAATTGTAATTACTTTGATACTTACCTTGGCTTGTTGCCCGAGGTTGACTCCATCCTTGTTTCTTAATGATTGCACCGATATCTTCTTCATATTGATCTTGAGAATTAAATGCATCTTGAATGGCTTGACGATTTCTTTTATAATTATCCCTCTCGCTCTAGCCAGCTCAATAATACATCCATCTTGGTTGATAGTGCACACAACTCCTCCTGGAACTTCTTCACTTTCATGTCATGTCCGAGTGTTGAATGTCCAATTCTGATTTTCTACCATCTTTGCCATAATAGCTTCAATTTTTCAGGGGGTGAGTGACATAAATGATCCTTCAAAGAAGTGGCATCCAATTGCTCACATGACCTTTGGGTTAGTCTATGATAGAATGTTTGCATGAGCAACCACTTCTCCATTCCATGATGCGGGCAGTCTGATATGTATCCTCGAAAACGCTCCCATGCTTCTGGAATAGGTTCACCTTTCTGCTGATGAAATTCTGAAATCTTCCCTCGTAAGATATTCGTTCGGCCTATTGGGAAAAACTTCTCTAGGAAAGCTTTTGAACATTCTCCCCATGTCTTGATTTGATCTTTACTCTGATAAAACCACTGCTTCACTCTTCCCTCTAATGAGAAAGGAAACAAGCGAAGTAGCACGACATCTTGAGGAATGCCTTGAATGTCAATGGTATTGCCAATCTCCAGAAAATTCTGCAAATGGGCAATGGCATCTTCATCCTTCTTTCCACTAAATATGATAACTTGCACCATTTTGATGAGGCTTGGCTTGATCTCATAATCATATTCTCCAAGGTCAAAAGTTGGACCCACGCGAATATTCTCGGTGCTTGGAGCAGAGAATTCACGCAGAGTCTTCTCAGCCATTGCTTCTCAAAATAATGTAAGACCCTTCTTCCCTGATAAGAGTTAAAATACTACAACCAATCCTGCTCTTACCCTATAAAAAATTGCTACATAAAACCTGGGTAAGTCTGCTAAAGCAAAAGGCTATGATCTAGGTATAATTTTAATATTTTGTTTTCTATAAAGGGTTCTACGAAAGATTTACTCATATGAAATTCTAAAGAAATGTATATATATCTGGCGAATCAATAAATCCTTTTAAGTTATCCTAATAAATAAAATTGCCAGTCCCCGGCAACGGCGCCAGAAATGCTTGTTGGTATTTCTTAACATCACTTCACATTAAGTGGTCATCCCTAACATGATACCAAAAACCAAGGATAAAAATAATCTACACGCAATGACTCTAATTAGAATATATCCACAAGCGCACAGATAATTCTCCCGTTGTAGCATTTCATCTAGGAAGTATTCCGAGTATCGTTGATTTATTTTATGCCAAAAGGATAAAGGAGCATTCTATCTATTAGGAGTGGGCAGCTTATAAGGATTAAGAATAATAAATAAATAAACCCTATCATAACCTATTACACCAATGCTTTAGCAATAACTAGTCAACAGTAACGATAAATGATAAATGAGTAATTAAGATAAATGGTATTCCAGAGATAGAATATAGAGACTCACTAATGTAGTAAAACAATCTCGAGATTCAGTTAGAGTAAAAAGGAAACCTATGTAATTACTAATATAATGTCTACAGACCTACGCCATGCTACACATTTTCATCTATAGTATAATAAACTCAGAAGACATCATAAGGAGCATCAACTAATGAGGATATTAAGACACAAGGGTCACCTCCTTCGCGACCGTGCTCGGCTAGTCCTACGTACGGGGGGTGGACTACAAAGGAACCAACACAGTTGTCACCTGCGCGGACTACCACACGACCCGGCACATCAGGGTGCCTCCGTAGGTACACAATATATCTAGACACCACGTCTACATAATGCGCACCACCTAACTCACTCGAGTACTGAATCAGGCGCTTTACGATCATATAACGATAATCATTATAAATCACAACTATATCGAATATGCAACTAGAATAAACTAAGAACTGATTAAGTAGCAATATATTAAAGTAGAGCAAAGTCATAATGAAATACAAGATAATAGTACCAATTTCTAGAAGACAGATCTGGAGTCCCGAGCGGAGCGCCTGATCCCTACTTGAATCCTGCTAGACGCCTATACTAAGAACTTGAAGAACTAGAGCTCTACTTCTAATCTCTGAAAACCCTAACTTCTGACTACTCTTGACAAATAAAGCAGGAGGAATGAATTCTCCCTCTGGGAGGGGGGTCTACCCCTCTATTTATAGCCCGGTGGAGTGCACGCGCGCCGCAGGATCAAACCGACGTAACCAAGGGCCAGGATGCATCGTGGGAAGTGATGGAGGAACATTCCAGAAGACGGCGGCCAAACCTTAACCCTAGGGGCCGGGCGGCGCCATGGTGGGGCCGGCCGGCCCCACCTGGTGACGGCTGCGGGTCCCGCTGCTTCGGGTGTCTTCTGGAACCTTCCTGACCCCGTTGGCGGTGTTGTTGCGTTGCGGATAAGTTTCGTGGTAGATTTACACTCCAATCCTTCTTTTTGGTCTTTTCTGGATAATTCCCTGAAAATTAGACAATTCACCAAAACTCGTGGAATTTGTCAGAAATAACCCCTATGGTTCTATTGTTGCTTCTTGTTAAGTGATAGTTGATGGTATAGAATTTGCACTTAGTGACCGTCAACATTTGTCTAATAAGGTAATAGAGAAATAACTTCTAAGTATTCAAGCTACAGTCAAAGCTACTCCATTTAGTGCAAGTATGTCTAACAATCATGGCTAAGTTATACTACTATAGTTCTCTAACACATCGGAGCAATGTACAGGAGAAGATGAGTACAGGAACCTCCTCTTAACCTGACAATCTCACTCTACCAATCCACCGTACGGGGGAAGGCCTACAAAGGACTCAATGGGTCTGTCACACCCATGATCTACCTCACTACCCGGCACGACTGGGGATATTCGCAGATAAGCAAAGCATCTAGACACCACGTCTACATATTGCCTACCACTCACCATGCAATTGAATAGATGAGCGCTATATGAACCAGTGTATGAATATAATAGCAAACTAACTATTCTAGACATATTAAAGTAGACAATGAACAATGCAATCAAGAACGTAATAATGAAGAATAATGTTGCTAGTAATGATCATATAAACGCAGATATTACAATAAGAAAGAAAAGCTTAAGAACTATACCAGACTCTTCTCTTCTTGACAACGTTAGGAATCCAAGATCGATGAAGAACTTGACTTCCTCTACTCTAGATCTAACTAGGCTAAACTATGAACTAGAAGGCTATGTGGAACTAGAACTTGAAGCTCTAGATGACTTGATCACCAAATATCTCGAGATGGAATGAATGAATGAACTCGTTAGGGTTTCCAGGGGGAGGTCTGGCTCCGCTTATATAGCCCGGTGGGATGCACGACAGCCGTTTGATCAAACCGACTTCACGTAGGGCTAAGATGGATCCTCAAAGGCGGTGGAAGAACACTCCAGAAGGGGGGGAAGTTTCCCCTCATGGGAGGCCGGCCGGCCTGGTAGGTGGGGCCGGCCAGCCCCACCTGGAAGTGGTCTCGCCTCTCCTTCGCTCTGGTGTCTTCTGGATCCTTCTAGAGTAGTTTGGTGTATTCCTGAGTTTCGGATAATTCCGTGATGTAGATTTGTAGTTATGCCCCTTTTTTGGTGTTTTCTGGTTCAGTTCCTGAAAATTGATAAATCACCAAAACTCGTGGAAACTGTTAGATAAACCCCTAGCCTTCTAGATATTGATGTGTGGTTCATGCCTTTTGATATATAAAATGTTGACGCTATCCACCGTCAACAACTCCCCCAAGCTTACCTTTTGCTAGTCCCTTAGCAAAACCTAGAGTTGGATCAGGAGTTGCTACAATGCTTTCATTCTGACAAGCACACATGCTCTCAAAAAAAAATTTTCCTCTAGATTAGACAAAATTGCTCCAACTCTCAAACTCACCCATATTACCTTTAACTGTAGAGCTTTTAACCTTCACATGGGTCTTGAGTAATTGAAAGATAGAACAATCAAGTCAAGCACTATGTCTCAAATTCTTTTACTCAACTAGTGTTCTAGAGTTTTTGCAAGTTTTCGCAATAAAACTCAGAGCTTAATTGTATGACACCCTTAGTCTCTCAAAGTATGTGGTATTTGTGGATCTCACTGAGGCATTCATAATGTCATGCCTTCCTAATTCTAAGGATTATAGTGGAGTTTATAGGAGTGGCATTAAATAAGGACAAGCATACTTGCAATTCATATATTATAAAGTCAAACAATGGATCTATAGAGAATCGAGTCATACAATCAAACCAAGATGTGCATGTGTGTGGAATATGGTGGATAGGTGTATATGTGGTGGCTAATTCTAATTCTACTCTTGCTCTTTAAAATGAATCTCTTTTCTTTCTTAGACTTCAGAACTTCTCAGAAAAACATGGGCTATCTTTATTCTCTCTCTTCTTTTTTTATTGGGAGGCGGGTATCTGAGTACCCATTATTTTGATCTTTGGGACACTTGTCCATCTTTTACTCCCCTCTTCTTCTCTTTCTTCTTCTCTCTTTTTTTAGCCACATGCATCCTTAGATACAATAATTGATAAAGAACTTAGAGCAAATAAACAAAGGTTGTCCTATGGGTTTATGTATAATTTTGGGTGTTTTCTCCGAGAGTAGGAGCAAAACATTTTTGAGGTGGAAATGGATAAAAGTGGAAAATGGCTGCGCTTACTCTCAGAGTAAGAGGAATGCATATGTGGATGGAGTGTGTGAGTGATCTTGATTTTTTAAAGCATGACAAGACTCTCTTAAGTATACGACAAGGGTTGACTAAAACTCAATGCAAAGCAAGTAGCAAAAATAAGTTCCTAATCTAGATATGTATCATATATGGCTTTGGTAGGAATTTAACTTTGTCATACAAGAGCTCATCATGTAAGGGTTTGAAATTTTCAAAAGATAAATCTCCGAATTTAGCATCATTAAGAATAAGATAAATAGCGACTCAAACTTTCTTATATCATATCCGTCAATCACCTAGACTTAGCTCAAGTATATTACTCCACAAGTTTTAGGTTCAGAGTAAATTATCAAGTTATAGCAATCATGTCCAAAACTTAGGAGAACTCAAGGTTGAAAACTAGGTTTTTGAAAGAATTCTAGCGAGCAACTATTCATCATTTCCAAAACCAAAACTCCTAGTTCATAGTTGACTCTAGACACACTCGATTAATTAAGACTTCTTTTTATTTAACTAAAGACTCTTAAAAGACTCCACAGACATGGACCTTCATGTGCCCACATATTTTTGGTATTTTATAATTATAAAATAGACTCGATAAATCGCATAGGTATAGTTACACGATAACTAGGGGATGCTCCTCCCCAAGCTAGATGTTTGCCATATTTCACTTGAATGATCTTTTTAGAGTAAGCTTAGCAGTGGTGAGCCACCGACCTGTCTCCCTCTTTAATTGTATAATCCCTGCAAATATATACTCCAACAAGAAAACCAAAACTCGAGGCTCGAATATGATAATGGGTTAGCGGTCGGCCCGGATGAGTAATTGATTATCTTTATAAGCGAGATATGAATGTGTAGCATGATTCTTATATTTTTTATTTATAATGCAAAGAAATGAAAATTTATTTTTGTGCTACCATAGTGAATATTCTTAAGGGGTAAACCATAAGTCTAATCCTTTGGAGCTTTTTAAAGTTTTATAATAAAGCAATAAGAGATTTTTTATTTTCTTTTTAAACATGCAAAAGAATAAATGTACTAAAGTAATTAGATAACTACCATTATTACCTTATGGCAAGGGTGCGGAATTTAAAGTCTACCGATAAGACTAGGTTGGAAAGAGTACTTACTTGTAGGATTCGTTGTCTGAGGAAGCCTCAGACACTTCTTTATCTTGCAATGATGTCTCTTTATTCTCTTCCAACCATCTTTAATTTTGTTCTTGTATTTCTCTTGCTTCTTGCTTAGCAATTTGCTCCATTCTCTCAGCTTCTTTGTCTCACTCGCTCTAGCGAGGTTCTATTGCTTCTTGTTTAGTGATTTGATCCTCGTACCTTGTAGCTTCACTAGGATAGTCTTCTCCTTCCTTCTTTGAGAGTAAGTTCGCTCTACGACGAGATCAGCGTCTCCTATTTCGAATCTTCTGGGGCGAATTATTGTCGGTGTAACTATTGAAGTCGCAACGCACCTTTCCAACGGGGAGGTGGAAGTGAACTTGTGGGATCTCATGTAGAGGACTGCATTGGCGGTGTTGAGGAAAGGTCTTTCCAAAATGATAGGTGTATCGTCATCTTTCTGCATGTCAAGAACCAAGAAATCTGCAGGTATATAATAATCTTTAATCTTTACCGCGACGTTCTTCACTATGCTTTCTAGGAATCTTGTTGATAGGTCCGCCATCTGTAGCTGTATATAGGTTGGGTATAACGGTTCATCACCAAATAAATAATTGTATGCTACCTTTGACATGACGTTGACCCCTGATCCAGTGTCACAAAAGGTTTTTGGAAAAACCATTTGTTTAATTGTGCATTCAATAGTCGGGACTCCTGGGTCTTCTCTTTTGACAATGTATGGTGGTGCTAGCGGTGGTCGTATTCGGTGTTAACCGAATTGATTAGTTGAACCATCTCTTACGGAATCGACCGAGCTCACTCTTCCTCCTTCTTCTATTATTTTTCTTCTTCTTGGGTTCGGTGGTTGTTGGGCTTGCTCATATGGCTTCTATGGGAATGCGGGGGTTGTGAGGATATGGTTCTTGAATGAGAACTTCTCCTTTTTGTTCTTGATGGAAAACACAATCTTGGCATGCTCCGCATAGATGATGGCTTTAGTTGTGCATAAGAATGGTCGGCCCAATATGATGGGTGTTCTTTCATCTCCTCTAGTCTCCATGACTAAAAAGTCAACGGGAACATAGGATTGTCCTACTCGAACAATGGCTTCTTCCAAAACTCCTTCGGGTAGCAAATAGACCGATCGCAAGCTGCAAACGTATGGTTATGTACAACAAAGGATCTCCTAGAATGTTTTCATAAATTACCTTAGGCATAATGTTGACACTTGCGCCGAAATCATAGATAGCCTACGGAAAGGTGTGACATCCTATGGAAATAGGAATGACAGGCCTTCGGCGTCTCCTTTCTTTCTTCGAGGAGTGAGTGGTCAACCCACTTGCACATCTTTGGTTGTGTGTAGTAATGATCTGCATTGTGAATATCGACAAGATTTGCAGTTTTTAAATCTTCTAATTGGCCCGGAGCCTTACCTTTTTCCATTGGAGGAACAGCAGCTGCTAATTGAGCTAATTGAGATTCTAACATTTTATTGAAGCTGTGTTGATTTTTAATAGCAGAAGCAAAGGTATCCAGTCTAGTGTTTATATTTTCTAAAGTTTTATCATTCAAAGTTACCTTTTTAAACATTTGGTCTAGCAGTTTAGATTGACCAGCAACTAGGTCTCGTAAAGGTGGTAAATTATAATTACTGTAATTATTGTTACCTTGGAAATTACCTTGTCGTGGTTGCTGATTCCATCCTTGATTTGATTGGTTCCATCCTTGAACTTGTTGAGGACGGTTGTTGGTGTTAATGTTGATATAGTTCACGACCTCTTGGATTTTAGGGACGGTTATTTCGGCCTGAGTGTCCTGTGTTTCCACATTCTTCACAATTCATGCAGGAACCATTAATGTGCATGACTCCTCTCTTTTCAGTGTCTCTATTTTCGAGCTTCTTCATAATGAGGTCTAGCTTTTTAGTGAATGTATCGACTTCCTTGAGATCATGAGTGCCTCCTCCTCTCTTACGAGGTTGAGTGCGTTCTTCAGTCCAGCTTTGATTTGAGGCCATCTTCTCAACAAGTGCTGTTGCATCGGTGAGCTTAAGTGACAGGAAAGCTCCTCCAGCTGCAGCATCCATGGACTCACGAGTGCTAGAGACTAGCCCATGATAGAAAGTCTGCATAAGTAGCCAATCCTCCATTCTATGATGAGGGCATTCTGCGATGTAATCTTGAAAGCATTCCCATGCCTCGGCGAACGATTCATCATGTTGCTGTTGAAAGCTTGAGATCTTTCCACCTTGATGCGGTGGTCTTGCCTTTTGGAAAGAATCTGGCCGGGGAAAGCGATTAGAGCATTTGTCATATGTAATGTTGGTTGCCTTGTTATAAAACCAACTGTTTTGCTTTTCCTAGCGGCGAAAATGGAAATAGGGAAGTAAGATAGCATCCTTTGGTACATCTTTGATCTTGAAGGTCTTTGCATATCTCGAGAAAGTGTTGTAAGTGTGCACTTACATCTTCATGTGCCTTTCTATAAAACTGATTAGCTTGCACCATGGTGATAAGCACAGGCTTAAGCTCAAATCCATTGTTTCCGATATCGACATTAGGTCAATGACGGATGTTGGCGGTTGTTGGGCGGAGAATTCACGTAGTGTCTTCTCGACCATGGCTAAAAAAACTGGTGTCAAGTTAACTTCTAATCCTTCTGATTCTTCTCCTTCGGATGATGGAGCTTGCTCTTGTGAAGAACAAGTTTTAGTGGAGGGTGTTCTTGATGGTGATTCAAAAATGTCCCTCGTTCTTGTAAACTTTCTTCTTCTTAAGAGTTTCTCTGGATCTTCAGTGTAATTGTCCGGGAGATCAAAAACTATTCATTCATTCATTACCCTACATAAGATACACAAGTAGGCGAAACAAGGGTAAGCTTTGTTTGAGTTAGAGGCCCATTGGATGATCGATCTTATTGTGGTGCATATGGTTATCAATACTTTTCCTAAGTTTGTTAGCCTTCCAAACAACGGCACCAAAAATGCTTGTTGGCATTTCTAACGTCCACTGCAATAAACCCAAATCTTTATCCCACGCGAAGTGCACTAGAAATGTTGGTATTAATTAACTTGTCTTTAGCAACTAGCCACTAACCTCTTTACCCTTACTCCTAACAGTGAAACTAGGTTGTCATCCCTAATTGTAAAGCTAGGAATAAACTCTGGTACTAAATCTTATCATTTTATGTGACCAGGCAGAAATAAATAAAGATAAATATAAACTAAGAATGATTACGCAAGCGGACGAGATAATTATACCATTGTAGCATTTTACCTAGAGTATTACAAGGTTGTCATTTATATTCTACCACTTTGGAAAGGCATTGCTAAGAAGCTACTCTATAGTATTGATAATACTTACATATGCATTGAATAAGAGATGTAGCCAATGTCAACTCTCCCTCAATAACAGGAAGGTGTCACAAGATAAATAATAGATAACTGATAAATATGATAAATATGATCAATATGATAAATCATCTCCTAATAATACTAATCCCATCATAGCATTCTAATCATGTTAGCATTTGTCTAATCAGGTAATAGCGAAATAACTCCTAAGTATTCAAGCTACAGTCAAAGCTACTCCATTTAGTGCAAGTATGTCTAACAATCATGGCTAAGTTATACTACTATAGTTCCCTAACACATCGGAGCAATGTACAGGACACTACTACACAAAATATTTTGCAAGACACTTGAAAATTGCCCTCGGAGGCGGTTTTAGCAAAAAACCGCCTCGGTTAATCAGTTCCAACCAAGGCAATGCCCCCGGCATAGCAACCGCCTCGTTTAATGTATTAACCGAGGCGGTTGTTTAATTAAAACCGCCTCGGTTAATGAAAATTAACCGAGGCAGTTGTTCTAAGGAAACCGTCTCGGTTAATGTATTAACTGAGGCGGTTTTTCTAACACAACCGTCGTGGTAAATCAGGCCCAACATACCAGCCCACGGCGGCCCGATTTTCTCGTAGTATATAAACCGGACTTAGGGTTTCCTTCCTCACTCTTCCCTCCCTCTCCCAGCCACCAGATGACGGCACCTCCCCTCTCTCTCTCTCGGTCTCCCCCTCCCCCCTCTCTCTCCCTCCCTCCATTCCCGAAGGCGGCAGCCCGCCGGTGGCGGCGCCGAAACGCCGGCTTCCACGGCAGTGGCCTTGTGGGCGCGGCGGCTGAGGCGCGGCGGCGGCCGCGGGGGCGCAGCGGGGAGCACCAAACCGCGGGGCCATGCGGCGACGCAAGAGGAGGGGAAGCGCGGCCGCGGGGGCTCGCGGACGCGAGGGCCCGGCACGGCGCGAGGGCGCGCTGGCAGCCTTGGCGGCCAGCGAGGGCACTCCCTCGAGCATCCCGGCTCTTCCCGGCCCGTGGCAGGCGTAGCCGCCTTCTCGACCATCGATGGCGCGGCCCCACCCTTCCCCCAACCCGGCGGTCGCGAGCGGATCCGGCGGATTACGCTAAGCGTGATGGCAGGCGGAACCGGCGGATCATTTGCTAGCGTGCAGCTGCTGAATGGTAGGCGGCGGCGGCAAAGCAAGACGGCGGGTCGGCTTCCCGGTGGCGGCGGCGGTGGCATGCGAGGGGCGGCCCGGATCCGAGCCCGTTAGGGTTTGGGATGGGCTTTTCATTTTTTTGTTTTTTGTGCAATTAACCGAGGCGGGCAGCAAAACGCCTCAGAAAATACTTCGCATTTACCATGACCTTCCCTTCGAGGCGGTTGCAAAAACCGCCTCGGTTAATCTTTTCAGTAGTAGTGGGAGAAGATGAGTACAGAAACCTCCTCTTAACCTGACAATCCCACTCTACCAATCCACCGTACGGGGGAAGGCCTACAAAGGACTCAATGGGTCTGTCACACTCACGATCTACCTCACTACCCGGCACGACTGGAGATATTCGCAGATAAGCAAAGCATCTAGACACCACGTCTACATATTGCCTACCACTCACCATGCAATTGAATAGATGAGCGCTATACTAGCAAACTAACTATACTAGACATATTAAAGTAGATAATGAACAATGCAATCAAGAACATAATAATGAAGAATAATGTTGCTAGTAATAATCATACAAACGCAGATTTTACAACAAGAAAGAAAAGCTTAAGAACTATACCAGACTCTTCTCTTCTTGACAACGTTGGGAATCCAAAATCGATGAAGAACTTGACTTCCTCTACTCTAGATCTAACTAGGCTAAACTATGAATTAGAAGGCTATGTAGAACTAGAACTTGAAGCTCTAGATGACTTGATCACCAAATATCTCGAGATGGAATGAATGAATGAACTCGTTAGGGTTTCCAGGGGGAGGTCTGGCTCCGCTTATATAGCCCGGTGGGATGCACGACAACCGTTTGATCAAACCGACTTCACGTAGGGCTAAGATGGATCCTCAAAGGCGGTGGAAGAACACTCCAGAAAGGGGGGGAAGTTTCCCCTCATGGGAGGCCGGCCGGCCTGGCAGGTTGGAAGTGGTCTCGCCTCTCCTTCGCTCCGGTGTCTTCTGGATCCTTCTAGAGTAGTTTGGTGTATTCCTGAGTTTCGGATAATTCCGTGATGTAGATTTGTAGTTATGCCCATTTTTCGGTGTTTTTCGATTCGGTCCCACGAAAATTGATAAATCACCAAAACTCATGGAAACTGTTAGATAAACCCCTAGCCTTCTAGATATTGATGTGTGGTTCATGCCTTTTAATATATAAAATGTTGACGCTATCCAGCATCAATAAAGGTTCTACTTTTTGAAATCTATAATTTTTTTATTTTGGTCATGTTCTCATGTGACTTTGTTTTATCAACTCAAAATTAGAATTTCAAAATTGACTACTTCAAACAATATTTTGAAAGTGTAAATGATTTCAACTGAAAAAGTCTTCAATAACAAAGTTGTGCAAGTCATCAAGATCTATAACTTTTATTTTAGTCATTTCTCCATCCAATAAAGCGATAGTGATATTGTTCACAAATCTTACATGCCGCTCACATAATTTTCTAAAGTATAAGAGAGAGATGTATAATTTGTGAACAAAGTTACTCTCACTTTGTCAGATAAAAAAATGACCAAAATAAAAGTTATAGACCAGAATGAGTTCTACAACTTTATATTTATGACATTTTCTGTTTAGATCATTTATTGCTTCAAAATGTTGTACTAAGTTGTCATTTTAGAATTCAAATTTTCAATTGATAAACTAAAGTCACAAGAAAATAATATATGTAACAACACATTAAATTGATAGAGAATAATTTAAGAAAATTTTAGAGAAAAAATCATCGATTTAGAGTTAGTATGAGGAAGAAATAGAGGCTTTTACCTGTGTGCCATTAAAAAAAGTTGGTCGTTACCTCTGGACCATTGAAAAGTTGAAACGCACCTAGATGCCACTGCGTTTATCTTTTTTGTCCCACACGCCATTCCGTCCAGATATGTTGCTAACGGTGAGTAACGGTGCTGATAAAAGACTGTAATGCCCTCAGGATGGAGAAGCTGGAAGCTCTCCGCGGCAGCGTGCTTGAGCTCCTGCCTTTTTTCTCTGTTGCAAAAGTCAACACGAGGAACAGTAGTAGATGTAGAAAAAAAGACAGCAGCAGCACATGCAAAAGCTGCGGGGAGGGGAGCGGCGGCGCAGAGCACACACGCCCTCGTCTTTGCCATTCTACCACTGTGCTCTGTTTCTCTCTAACTGCACTGGCTGGCCTCTAATTTTTTTTTCCTTTTCGAATGGCACAAGCAGCAGCTCCTCTCGGCATTTACACCCGGCGCCGGCGGCCGGCGAGCACCATGAGTGCGAGGGGCAAGGTGGAGCTCTAGGACCTCCTCAGCAGGGACAAGGACAGGGGCAAGGAGGGCCTCGGTCACGTCCGTCCCCCAGCCCTCCGGCTCTCCCTTCCTCACACGCTCTCGCTCAAACACACGGGGTGCGGGGCGCCGCCATTGCCCGGCCAGGCCGAGCTTGCTTGCCGCCCGTGGCGGCTTCGGCGGGGTAGTGGCGCGCGAGTGGCAGCAGCGCTAGGCGGCCGCGGCGAAGCTCCGCGAGCTCCAGCGAGGTGCGGCGAGGCTCATGGCGACCCCAGGCGGCGCGGCCCGGCCTCCAGCGCTGGCGTGGTTGTCCTCCATGGTCGCGGCCAGCCTCGGCGCGTGCGGCCACCTCAGAGGCCGCGAGGCGCGGCGTGGCTCTCGGCGGCAGCCCCATGGCGGCGCTGAGGGCGTGCTTCCCTCCCGGCTGCGGCGGCGAGCGCTTAGGCGAAGCTGCCCCCAGCCGCCACCGTGGCGCTGCGGCGAGGTCGCGTCCGCCCCGGCCACCGCGGCAGCGCTGAGCGAAAGCTCCGCTGAGCCACGGTGACCGCTGAAGCGGGCGAAGCTCCGCTGAGCCACGGCGAGCGCGCGAGGCGAGCTCCCTGCGGCCACCGCTCGAGCCGCTGAGCGAGGCGAGCTTCTGCCCGGCCACGGTGACGCGGCGAGGCGAAGCTCCGCTGGAGCCACGCCCGGGCGGCGCATGGGCGAGCTCCCCCGGCCACCCGGAGGAAGGTGTGGGCTTGGCTCCGGCGGCCGGTGGTGTTGGCCGTGCGGGGCAGCGGCCGGCGGTGCTCCGACTCCGGCGTCTAGGGCCTCGGCGGTGAGGAGCTCCGGCGGGCAGCGGCAGCGGTTGGCGAGGCAGCGTCGCGTCGGCGGCCTCGGCGTCACCTCCCCTCGGGCTCTTGCCACCGCCGCCCGCCTTCTCGGGCGGGCCGACTCCGGCCGCTCCTCTCCCGAGGCGGCTCCGTCCGCTCACGGATGCGGCCGTCCGCTCACCCCACCCCCTCCCGGGCGCCCGCCCAAGTCGTCGTCCCAGCGCCGCCATTGGTGTCGGTTTGCTCTCCATTGGCTGCAGCTTCCCCGTCTTTGTGTCACGGGCCGCCTGATAGCATGAGGAAGAAGGTGCTGGGAGTCAGCGGCGACTTGGCCCCATCGGACGGAGAGAAAAAAAAGAAGCAAGAAGATTGGGTTCTGAGAGAAGGGTAGTTTAGACGTTTTCATTTGACCGGGCCCACATGTCGGGGCTTGCAAGCGGCAAAAACTAATGAGAAGGTGGACGGAGTGGCGTGTGGGGCAAAAAAGATAAACGCAGTGGCTTTTTGGGGTGCGCTCCAACTTTTCGAGGGGCATGTAGGTAGCGACCAACTTTTTTTTTAATGGCACACGGGTAAAAGGCTCGAAGAAATACTAGTTACAAGTTTTAGCCAATGATTAAAAAAGAGAAATTAGAGTTCTTCAACGATTTCAATTCTGAAGTTCAAATTAATTTTTAAAATAAAAAATAATTTCAAATGAAAAAATTATAAATAACAAAGTTAAATAACTTTTTGAGATCTACAACTTTTATTTTCGTTATTTTCCTATCTAAGGTCATTTTTTAAAAAATCAGTTTTAGTACTTTATTGGTTCACTTAGAGAGAACATCAGTGACGGATCATAGGTGAAACCGCCACTGATGACCCTATATCAGTGGCAGTTTGCGGCTAAAACCGTCGTTGATACGAACCGACAGTAATGGCCCGATTTGCACTGTTGATTGGCCCATCACTAATGATTTGTGGCTAAAAACCATCAGTGATAGGCCGGGAACCACTATCACTGATGCAGAAGCCGAGAGTGATAGACCACAAGTGAACATTAATTATGTAGTAGAGTATATTATGCTCGACACGAACTAAAATTGATGATGGATGTTTTGCTTTTTTGAGAATGAATAGAGTTTATCTTTTTTTTGCCTACGAGCTGTCGCCAGCAACATCATTTCTACACTAGATATTCATCTGTCCAGTGATTGAGTACTACGTACTGTCTGGTTCATGATGATAGTAATAATGTCCATATATATTGTCTAGTATGTCGAGATCAGTTGCATGCTAATATGCGTTAGTTTGTTTCGATGATGTTTCAGAATTCAATCCAGTACAATGGTCAAAGAAAGTAGTACTATATATCCAACTAGTATTCGTGAGGAAAAGGACTGACGCTTCTTCCTCGAGCTGTCCTCCCCACTAGAGATTCGATCATACGTAACTGCAGACGTAAGTCGTCACTAGTTTCTTTCAGTGCAACCCGTTTATTATATTCACTCTCTAGAGAAACAAACGACAGGGACGGACATCTTTATTGACGCGCGCAATTATATATGTAACCTTAGCGGCTCCTTGTTGTTGGCGAATTTGCGTCACAGGACACTTGGGGTACGTACATGCACGTATGCAAATTAATCTAGCTAGCTTGCTTCGTCCGGTCTCGTTTTCTCTTTATGTGGTGCATCTTTTTCCACAAGCCAACCGTGCCCGCCAAGAAGAAACCATAGGCACCAACTGCAGATAAACAACGTAACAGCAAAAACATGTGATGCCAACGGAGCGCACCAATCACTGGACAGCAACTCGCTCGCCCGTGCCGCCGTGCAATGGTTAGTTGCCAACCACTATCACTACTATTTATAGCGCGCTGGCTCTCTCACTAAGCACACACTGCACAGCACAATTTGTGGACTTGTGGTTGTCTCAGCACACTTGAAACTTTGAAAGGAAACGATGGGCGATTACGTTCTAGCAGCAGCAGCTGCTGCTGCTGCTGCCATGCCATCACCGTGGAGCTTGCTCCAGGGGCTCCTTGCCCTGCTGATCATGTGGGGGAGCTACCAGGCCGCAGAGGCATACTGGCTGCGGCCGCGGCAGCTCAACCGGGCGCTCCGGGCACAGGGTCTCAGCGGCACCGAGTACTGCTTCCCAGCTGGCGACCTCAAGGAGAACGCCAGGCTCAACGACGAGGCGAGATTGAGGTCTATGCCGCTGTGCCATGATATTGTTCCCCGTGTGATACCGCTTCTCTTCAACACTGTCAAGGAGCACGGTATGTCGTCAAAAGTAGCTTAACAACCCTCTTCTTCCTTCTTGCCCGTGTCATCCCCCTTCTTATTAACCAGATTTCAATTTCTCCGGTCATGAGGATCCAAATGGACCCTAAGTTTTAAATATTTAATTGAATGTTTCGTAGCTTAACGACACAAGCACAATGCAAATATTGAACTGCAGGCGATATTTGTATCACCTGGTTCGGGCCAATTCCTAGGGTGGTCATCACGAAGCCAGAATTAGTCAGAGAAATCCTATCAAACAAGTTTGGTCACTTCGAGAAGTTCATCTCGAACAAGCGTCTTCTAAAAATGCTCGCCCTCGGAATTGCAAGTTACGACGGTGAGAAATGGACAAAACACAGAAGGATCCTGAACCCTGCATTCCATCTCGAAAAGCTCAAGGTTCTCTTTCTTCCTTCATACATGCAATCAGATTCATCAGTTACGTTAGGCACGGCTAAAGAATGTAAGATATGTGTGCTTACTAAAGTTATTTTTTCAGGGCATGCTGCCGGCATTCTCGACGTGCTGTACCGAGCTTATAGATCGCTGGGAGAACAAACTCGCTGGTTCTGATGGATCATATGAACTAGATGTCTGGCCGGAGTTTCAGAACCTCACAGGAGACGTGATCTCCCGCACGGCATTCGGTAGCAGCTTCATGGAAGGTCGGAGGATCTTCCAACTTCAGGCCGAGCAAGCAGAGCGGCTAGCCAAGGCCTTCCATTATATGTACATCCCAGGCTTCCTGTAAGCACTTTCTGATCCGTCACATAGTACAGAAATTCTAGTAGTCCATTAAAGGGCATCATCATATACATGTGTGTGTGTGTGCGCGCGCTTATGCAGTCATATGCATGCATACTGTTTTTATACTTATATGTATAATATACAGGTTCTTTCCGACAAAGAACAATTGGAGGATGAATGAGATCAACAGGGAGATCGAAGAGACTCTAAGGAGCATGATCAAGAAGAGGGAGCGCGCAATCGAGAACGGCGAAGACAGTGGCAACGACTTGCTGAGCCTGCTGCTGCAGTCGAACATGGAGAGCGGGAAAGGCAGCCTAAGCATGAGCACAGAGGACGTGATTGAGGAGTGCAAGCTCTTCTACTTCGCAGGCATGGAAACCACGTCGATCCTGCTCACGTGGACGCTTGTCATCCTAGGCATGCGCCCTGAGTGGCAGGACCGCGCGAGGGAGGAGGTCCTCAGCGTGTTCGGCAGGGACAAGCAGCCCAATTTCGACGGCCTAGGTCGACTCAAAACGGCAAGTGTTTTTTTTCTCATACCTGTATTACTACATAGTAATATGGTAATCGCATTACCTGCTAACGTTGTCAACGCGCTATATATCCAGGTGACGATGATACTATACGAGGTGCTCAGGTTATACCCGCCGGCAGCGAGTCTAAAACCGAAGAACATTCAAGGACATGAAGATTGGAGGCATCACCTATCCTGCAGGTGTAGTCCTCGAGCTTCCGGTAATCATCGTGCACCACAATCCTGATGTTTGGGGAAGGACGCACACGAGTTCAAGCCAGAGAGATTTGCCGAGGGGATCTCAAAGGCGACCAAGGATGACCAACCGGCGTTCTTCCCTTTTCGGGTGGGGGCCGAGGATCTGCATCGGGCAGAACTTTGCCCTGCTTGAGGCCAAGATGGCCTTGAGCATGATCCTCCAGCGCTTTGAGTTCCAACTGTCTCCTTCGTACACGCATGCACCGCATACTGTCCTTTTACTGCATCCTCAACATGGTGCGCCAATTATATTCAAGAAGATATGATTGTCTTATATGACATCATCAATCACCGTCGATGAGCATGTCACAGTGCAAAAATAATAAATTTGTATGGGTAATATTGTATTATCAGGGAGTTTAATGTTGTGTATGTGAATTTTGAGATGGAACTAAAACTGTAGGAGATATATTGCTGCTGCAATTGTCAAGATACAGTCCAAACGATATGTCACATGCTCCAAAAAACACTATGTGCATATAAAGTAAGCAGATGTAAATCTTAGGATCGAAACTAGCTTAGCCCTATTTTCAATCATCTTGTTGATCCAATTTCCTATAATTCAGCCAACAACCTCTATTAATGGACTATTAACAGAGGCTGTTCTAAGACACTATCTAAGTTTTGTCTTATAATACGGGCAAACGAGAGAAGCCAATATTTGGTTGTGGGCTCTAAATTTGTATATCAATTTCCAGTATATTTATCTCTCTTAACTAAAGTTACCATGTCGATCCAACTCTATATTGTGCTCGATCCGCAACAAGAATTGACGATATAATGTTTTGCTTTTTTGTAGAATGAATAGAGTTTATCTTTCTTGCCTATGATAGAGTTTATCTTTCTTGCCTATGACCGAGCTGTCGCCAGCAACATCAATTCTATACCAGCTATTCATCTGCAAAGTTTACGTGCATATCTTGTTCTAATTTCCTATATAGTTTTGTTCCTATCTGAATTCATGATGATAATGTCTTGTGTAGTATGTCGAGATCAGTTGCATGCTAATATGCGTTTCTTTGTTCTCAGAATTCAATCCAGTATAATGTGGTCTAGTTATTAGTAGTATTATCCAACTAGCATTCGTGAGGAGAAGGACCGACGCTTCTTCCTCCCCCTCTAGATTCAGACGCAAGTCACTGGCCTTTTTCTCTAGTCTAGAGAAGAAACAAACAATAGGGGGACCGGGGACGGAAGTTTCCGCTCTTAGCAACATCTATCATTGACGACGCGCCCTCGATTACATGGTAAAACCTTATCGGCCTTGTGAATTTGTGCCACAGGACACTTGGTACACATGTAACCAGCAAATTAATCCAGCTATAGCTAGCTTTGGCCGGTGTTTTGTCATTTTGTGTGGTGCATCTTATTCCACAACCCAACCGTACGTGCCAACCAAGAAACCATAGACATCAACTGCAGATAAGAATAGACGTGGAAAAAAACATGTGATGCCAACGGAGCTTACCAATCACTACTGCTGGCCGGCAACTCGCTCGCCCGTGCCACCGTGCGGTGCCTACCACTACTACTTATGTCGCGCTCGCTCTCTCTCACTATAAGCACACAGTGCACAACTGTGGATTTGAAATTTTGAAAGGAAACGATGGGCGACGACGTCGTTGCAGCAGCAGCTGCAGTTTTGCCATCACCGTGGAGCTTGCTCCAGGGGCTCCTTGCCCTGGTGATCGTGTGGGGGAGCTACCAGGCCGCGGAGACATATTGGCTGCGACCACGGCGGCTCGACCGGGTGCTCCGAGCACAGGGGCTCAAAGGTACTGAGTACTGCTTTCCGGCTGGCGACCTCAAGGAGATCGCCAGGCTCAACGACGAGGCTCGATTGAGGTCTATGCCGCTGTGCCATGACGTTGTGCCCCGTGTGTTGCCGCATCTCTTCAACACCGTCAAGGAGCATGGTATGTTGAAAGTAATCATCTGACCTTTTTTCCTTCTTATCTTTATGTTATTCCACTCCCCTTCTTATCGAACTCACTTTTGCACACTCCTCTGCCTCACGCACCCCTCCTTCGCTGCACCTTTCCTCTTGCTTCCACCCTCGGTGGCAAAGCTGACAGTGGGCCGAGATCTAAACCAAATCCGCACCAATTTAAAGCATGTATATTTGAAAGTCAAATCCAAACCAAACTAAACCGTGACTTCAATCATCCACACCAAACCAAACCACTTGTACGTTCAACCCATTAAAATACATTTTCAACCTACCAATTCAATGGCACATCATGCTATTGTTTATATTTAGCTATAAGCAAAAGCAAAGAAATGAATAGATAGAATAAAAACTCATTATTAACTCTATTATTGACGGTTAAACCAAATTAGCCCACTTTAATAGGGCCCAAACCAAACCAGCCCAACAGCCTTTTTAGCCTGTTTCACCACAAACCAATATAGCCCAAAAGCAAAACCAAACTAAAAAACCAGGCTTAATCCAAACCATTGTCAGGTTTACTCGGTGGCGACCGGCGACTTCCGCTGCCTTGCCGCGCCTTTCATCTTTTGCCACCGTCCCCTCGACCCCACTGGGCTGCAGGAACAATACCGACATCTGTGCTTGTGCGGCTTGTCGCATAGTAGATTTTGCATTTCTCTATATATCCATCAACAGTTTAGTAATACTTCCTCCATCTACAAAAGAATAGTAATACTTCCTCCATCTACAAAAGAATATAACTAGGAGATTCATGCTGGTCAAACTAGCTCAAGCTTTACTAAATTTATCCTATATAGCATTAGTATTTATGTCTCAAAACTAAATTTACTATGTAAGTATATATTCTATAATTAATCTAATAATATTTATTTTGTGTCATGCATGATTCTTAGTACTTTTTAATATAAATTTAGTCAAAGTTTAAACCGTTTACCTATCAAAAGCAAGAATTGCATTCCGTATCTGGATACGATCTTTCATACAACGTATGGTCATATCAAATTTGTTGACTGTCTGCTTTTTTATCCGACATGAACACTGAGGTTGACTTCGCTTGACTAGTGTTGTGAATTATTGGCCACACGACAGTCATGCTCACATGGCAAGTTAATTCTTTCCTTGGGCTCCATCACACCCACTCACTGGACCTATGGCAAATTTTCTTCCATGTATTTGAATTTTTATCCCATTTGTAAAACAATATTCTTCCACAAATATAATTTCAATTTATATTTTTTAAAAGATGTTCTCGGATATTTTTTGTTTCATTTGCAAAACATTATTGTCTGCATGATTTTTTGCTAGATGTACATTTCATCCAAATTCAATTCATGTCTTCATATTTCAATCACTTCAAATCTTCATACTCCAATCAAGCTAAGCATAGAGATCAACATATAAGATTTTTTATGAGAGAGAGACCAAGAGCCAATGGTATTTGTGAAATGAGCAGAGAGATATAGAATAAAGGGCTAGAGGCCACGGAGGTGGTGAGTTGCCGGCGTTATAAAGAGCACTTGTGGTAAAAAAATGAGGGACGAGTTGTGGGTCAGTGTTGGATTGCGAACACAAAGACAGATGTTATATACCCTGTGGTGTGGTTAACGGGCCAATCGAGCTGATTGTTCATATATGTTCTGCTCGTGCCTACCCATCGTGCGTGTCACATTAACGACTCATGCACAACATAGGGTATCAGGCGATGCCAGTCCAGGCATGACCTGAATCTATATAGGTTGTATCGTGCTTTGAACCGTGCTTAGGCGATGCCAGTACGTCCAGCCATCTTCATGTTTAAGTAAACAAATTCAGATAGTCCTTGACTCCTTGTCATGCTCATTTCCCTAACTTTGTCCATTCCTATCAAATGGAAAGTTCCCAAAGTTTTAAAGATTTAATTGAAAGTTTCATAGCTTAACGTCACAAGCACAATGCAAACACTGAACTGCAGGTGACATTTGTATCACCTGGTCCGGGCCAATTCCCAGGGTGGTCATCACGAAGGCAGAGTTAATCAAAGAAATCTTTTCAAACAAGTTTGGACACTTTGAGAAGTTCCTTATTAACAAGCGTCTTCTAAAAATGCTTGCTCTTGGGACGGCGAGTTACGACGGCGAGAAATGGGCAAAACACAGAAGGATCCTGAACCCTGCATTCCATCTCGAAAATCTCAAGGTTCTCTACTAACTTCCTTCATACAATAAATCAGCTTTACGTTATGCATGGCCTCAAGCATATAGATATGAGAGGTTACTGAAGTTATTTTTTCAGGGCTTGCTCCCGGCATTCTCGATGTGTTGTACCGAGCTTATAGATCGCTGGGAGAACAAGCTCGCTGGTTCTGACGGATCATATGAACTAGATATCTGGCCGGAGTTTCAGAGCCTCACTGGTGATGTGATCTCCCGCACGGCATTCGGCAGCAGCTTCATGGAAGGTCGTAGGATCTTCCAACTTCAGGCTGAGCAAGCAAAGCGGCTAGTCAAGGCCTTCCAGTATATGTACATCCCAGGCTTCCTGTAAGCACTTTCTGATCGGTGACATAGTACACTAGTACATTAATGGGCATCCTATTTCATATGCATACTGTTGTTATACTTATATGTATAATATATAAAGGTTCTTCCCGACAAAGAACAATCGGAGGATGAACGAGATCAACAGGGAAATCGAAGGGACTCTAAGAGGCATGATCAAGAAGAGGGAGCGCGCAATCGACAACGGCAAAGCCAGCGGCAACGACTTGCTGGGCCTGCTGCTACAGTCGAACATGGAGAGTGGGGAAAGGAAGCCTGAGGATGAGCACGGAGGACGTGATTGAGGAGTGTAAGCTCTTCTACTTTGCAGGCATGGAAACCACATCGATACTGCTCACGTGGACGCTCGTCATCCTAGGCATGCGCCCTGAGTGGCAGGACCGCGCGAGGGAGGAGGTCCTCAGTGTGTTCGGCAGGGACAAGCAGCCCAATTTCGAGGGACTAGGTCAACTCAAAACGGCAAGTGAACCTCTATTACTATGTAGTGCCATGCATGCAATAAATATATTGCAAACACATGTATGCATATTTCTTTCTAGCCGATTCAACATTATATATTACCTAACTTTGTCGACGTGCTTTATATATCCAGGTGACGATGATATTATATGAGGTGCTCAGATTGTACCCGCCGGCAGTGAATCTAAACCGAAGAACATTCAAAGACATGCAGATTGGAGGCATCACATACCCTGCAGGTGTAATCCTTGAGCTTCCTGTAATTGTCATCCACCACAGTCCTGATGTTTGGGGGAAGGATGCACACGAGTTCAAGCCAGAGAGGTTCGCTGAGGGGATCTCAAATGCGACCAAGGATGGCCAACCGGCGTTCTTCCCCTTTGGGTGGGGGCCGAGGATCTGTATTGGACAGAACTTTGCACTACTTGAGGCCAAGATGGCCTTGAGCATGATCCTCCAGCGCTTTGAGTTCGAGCTGTCCCCATCATACACACATGCCCCATATACTGTCCTTATGCTGCATCCTCAACATGGCGCGCAAATTATATTCAAGAAGATCTGATCATATTATATGACATCGGTCATTGTCATTGTGTATGTCACAGTGCAAACATAGTAAACTTGTATGAATAATACTGTATTAGGGAGTATAATTTTCTGTGTCTGAATTTTGAGGTGGAACTAAAACAGCTAGAGATATATTGCTTGCTTTCGCTAGACTAAAAAATCATCCAAATGTCGTTCGTTTGTCCAATAAGATGTATCCTTTTTTTAGTTCAACCACAATGGTGGGTGCTGAATACCTAGGAGGTGGTCATATGTAGAAGAGCATAGGCTTGTTCACCAGAGCAACAAGAACCATGCATGGGTATTATATATGAGGAATTTCTTGACGTTATCTATGGCACCTTGCACTTTTTTTATTCCACTAGGTAAATGCCCGTGCGTTGCAACGGGAACAAATTATACCATGAAAATGTAAGTATAAACATGTGATATTTGTTGTATAAAACAATATTTGAAGTGTCATTTTTTGGCACTTGCCAATAATGTACAACAGTAAAAGAAAAATGTTCAGCTTATTTGTGCTCTATCCACATGCTGAACCCTTCATCTATCATGCTCCCTACCCTCTCCATCATTCCCAGTGGCTCAGGCTGTCACAATATTGTGTCCACCATCGCCCAACTGCTTAAGCTTGGCATTTCATACAATAGACTGCCATTTAACAAAGGCACCATCTTGTTACTTGTCATTAGGAGCTTCTCGTTACTTGTCATTAGGAGCTTCTCAGAACTCTGTTTTCCAAGTAGTCAATTTTCTGATTGAACTACCACTTTGGGGGCCTAGGTTCTATATATATTGTACTTCTTACAGAATGGAACCCAGTTTCTAGCAAACTCTGGAGTTTCAGAGAGCACATCAAAAGTCAGCATAGCAGCTCCATCATCAGACCTGCATCCTTAACATGTTGTATAAACTAAATAAGACTACATCCACAAACTGGGCAGGTGGCTCTTAGTTTGTTCAATAATTTAGTTGTAAATTGTCCCTCATTGTTTGGTTCTATTATACCATCCTAAATTTTGCAAGCAGTATGATCATAAGCAATTAGCACAGACCGTGCTTTCATATACCTGAATGCTTGCAGTGCCAGTATATTTCCCTCCCTCACTGTCCTTCCAAGATACATGCAAGAAAGGTACTCCAACAAATAGATCTGTGACTATGCAAATTAAATTATCACAAAAATTCAAGATGAAGGAAAGCACAGGCTCAGAATTTTCTGATCTTTAACAAAACAGACATTCAGAACTGATTTTTTTTTCTGTGTGTGAAGAAATATCCAGTACTAAAATAGCTGTAATTGGATCAAGCAAGAGTAGGGGCGTGTTCCCGAGTTATATCAAGATGAGATAACATTTTTTTATTAAAAAGCAGATGTTTCATTAATGCCTAGAATGAAGGAGTAAAATAAGTATTTAAAACTTATACATACTACACTGTGGGAGCATGAGTGTCAAATATCTAGAACAAATATCTGAATTTGAGTGCAGACTGAACAGTGTCAAGGTGACAAAGGGAATGGAGTCTGAACTGGGGGCTCAAGAACATAATCTGAACGTTCATTCTCATTTAAGGGAAATTTAGATGCATATTAAGGTGACACAGGTCCGGTAACAAGGAAGGATGCAGTAGAGGATGACACTATTATTACATCAGAAATTGGGAGGAACTCTGGCCAGTACTTTGAAAGGACTTAGATTTTAGAGTAGTCCACTTGATTCCCTTGCATCCTTGCATCAGCATCAGTTCAGTGACATGCAAATATTTCAACCAAAATAGATTTCAGCAAGGCTGTGTTTCAGACAAGGGATCCTATTTTCCCCTAAAATATACTCATGTTTAAGAAGCTCTGGATATGTCTACCAAATTTGTTGGCAGATAAAGAAAACAGGATGTTCATGTCACCCAATTGTGATAATTTTGAATTCCATATCTGACCTATCTAGTGAAAAGCTCATCGGAATTAACTTAAGCAGCCCAAAGATCATTCTCAAAATATCTGGAACCAAGTTGATGGCAGCCTAAAGTTCAGTAAGGCTTCGAATTCACAACCCATTGGTTCTATTGAATTTACCCACAATTTAACCACTCATCTAATACGGTAACCATTAGTTGAAGAAAATTAACACGTGGACTATCTGAACTAACCTAGGAAATAGGTAGCTTATACAAACAGTTGCTGACCTCATGAATTGTCCTATAAAAAAAATTGGCATCAAAAAGCAACACAGAAGCACATGGAAGTTTAACCAAAAGATCAACATGCTATGTCATATCTAATATAGCAGAGTCCAGAGTTTTGTCTCATAGACAACAAAAGTTGACACTGAAAGCAGGATGTGTACCTGCAAATGGATGGATGTGCTTGATTTTTAGAGGATATCTTGAGAGACCAACAGTAGGAGTCGCCTAACCTGAACATCGAAGGCATAGAAAATTTCATAGTAGTTCATATCTCAGCTACTGGATGTCAAATTTCTTCGTTCTAGGTGCCTGATCAGAAATGACTACAGTAGCTACACCCAAACAACAGTAGAGTATTGGGTGTGCCTATAAATCAAAAAAAACCGTACACATGTCTTACTGCAGATATGCACAGGTATACCCTGTATATTTTAGGAAGTTTTATTGTTGTTGCCACTGACAGTGCAAAATGCAGAAGGAATCAAATAGCATGTCCTCAAAAAAAAAAAAAAAAAAAAAAATTCCAAAGTTTCTTGACTGAATGAAAACTGAGTTGAAGAGTTTCTAATTGGAAGCAAAACTTGCACTTGGTGATTTTATCACTCACAGAGCTGAGAATACCGACATTATAATTACAAGCAACACGATTGAATTAGTGCTAATGCAATAGCATATATATCAAGATACTACAATTACAAGGAACACGATTGAATTAGCCCTAATGCAATAGCATATATATCAAGACAACAGATGTTCAGTTTGGTACAAATCCTAAAGTGAGGAGTTTACATTAATCTATTGTGCCTATATTTACAAACAAACTACAAGACCTTTGTTGAAGTGCAAAATTGGTTAAGGAAAAACAGTAGCTACTACATCATGATCATGACATTTTCTGGTTGGGCTGTCCTTACAAACCAGATTGTTTTTATGTATACTGATTTACTGATTTATTCTTATCCTCTTTGTATCTCAATAAAATCCACATGATAAATCTGAAAAATCCAAAGTAGATCTATGAACTTGCATAAAGCAGATGGAAGGAGATGCCACTCATCTAGAGATCAGTGGGCAAGAGCGTATATTAGGAGTGGGAAGTTTGCTTCAGTTTTTCAATTTCTCATCACCTTCAAATACCGGGCAGGATCTTGCTGCCGTCGCGTGCTTCGTCGCCACCACCGCCACTGCCACGCAATCGTTCAGCGAGATATCGTTCACCTGCAGGCTGTAGATTCCATTCAGTTCAATCCACTGCTAGCAGCAGCAAGCTGCAGGGCTAAAGATAGCCATGATGCATAATGGTCTCCATCCCCAAGTTTAGCTTGCATTAACATTGTGCCAACAAAAATCCATTATGCATCTTGGAACCCATGACAATAGTCTTGCAAAATTCCTGGCATTCTAAACATTCAAAGCCATTAACATTACCTATTCTCTGAAATAAACACACAGAAAGCAAGAAAACTATTTTTTTTGTGGCACCTTGTCATTGGACTGCCCGCGTTCACTACTGCCGTCCCGAGGCCTCTTGGTTTTTAGGAGCAGCACCTCGTCCTTGACTTGAATGCCCACCATGTGCAAATGCTTGTGTTCGTCTCTCATCCTCCCCACATACAAGTATTGGCACAGGATTAAGGATCTGCAGGAATACAAACCACACAAATACCAGGTCGATCTGGTACATAAATACATGAACTAAAAGACGATGCTGCAGGAAGAAGACGAATGATTGCGTACCTTGTGATTTGTGCAGTAAACCTTATCAACCGGACCCAAGCTGCCGCGGCCTCGCGGTGGTTGTGCGACACAGCGAGCTCGCGGTCGTGAAGACTGAGTGACGGGGAGGGGCTGCACCAGGTGGCCCCCTTGCCGGCACGGGCGTCACATTGGAGGGCCGCGCCCGAGACGCCGTGCGCAGGAGAGGTGGCGCCGGCAGTGGATCAGGGGAAGTGGCGGCTGGCGACGCGGCATGCTGGGGACCGCGCGCTCACCAGGACGGCCGTGTTCGGGATGCCATGCGCAGGAGGGGCGGCGCCGGCGACGGATCTGGGGCAGGCGGCGACCGGCGGCGCGCCACGGTGCATCGGGAGGAGCGGCGGCGGCCGAGTGGTCGGAGTGAGGGCGGTGTGCTAGTGAACGAATGGGGAGGGATTTGGGAGGCTGGCGTGCGGACCTGTCAGCGCCGAGCGTGTGGTCGGAGCGAGCGAAATGTACCGCGGTGAAGCGAAGGGAGTGGGGGACGATTGGTCTCCGTAATTTTTTAGTAGAGATTGGAACTTGTTTGGGTCAATGTTCCTGTTCCCATCTATCAGTGATATGTACCTCGAGTATCTCAGGCTATCTGCACTGCGTCCGAACCGGCCGTCCGGGAAGCGCCCGTCACCCGATTCCGGACGGAGGCGCCGCGGCGGGGCGTCCGCCACGCCGGCGTGGCGTCCGGAACCGCCGCGCCGCCCGCCAAACCCGGGCGCGGTAGCGGCCGCCCGGGGCGCCGCGTGGCCCTGGCCCCACCGGCGTCGGCGTCGCCCGGCGTGTGGGAAGGAGAGAGAAGGGAGAGAGGGAGGAGAGAGAGAGAGAGGGGAGGAGATGGAGGAGGAGCCGCCGCCGCCATGGCCGGAGAGGACCGCGAAGCTCGAGCCTCGCGCCCACCTCGGCCGAGAGCTCGAGGCCGGAGATGGAAGAGAGCTCGAGCCGGAGAGGACCGCGCCCACCAAGGAGCCGCGCCGCCGCTGCTCGCTCACCGCGCCAGCGCCGAGGAACCGCCGAGGACGCCGAGCCGCTGGCTGCTCACCATGGCCGCGTGCGAAGCCCCGCCTCGAAGCTGCGCCGCCGCGCTCGCCGGACGCTGAAGTCATACTTGCTCACTATGGTCAAGGCAAGGAAGAGCCGGTGCCGCTGCCGCGCGCCCGCCCGAGGCGAAGCGCGCCGACGCGAGCCGCTGCCGCCGCTGCCGCTGAGGCGAAGCCGCCACCGCGAGCCTCGGCGAGAAGAAAAAGAAGAGAGAGACGGGGATGGGGAAGGGAGGGCGTCGGTGGATGTGTGGATGGGGAAGAGAGAGATGGGGATGGGGAAGAGAGAGAGAATGGGGAGGGTGAGGGGAAAAAGTAAAAAAAGTGGATGTGTGGGTTCCATATGGGTATAGAGTAGATATGTAAAGGATGTATGAGTGCGGAAGAATTGGGTATAGAGTATAGAATTTTGATGACCAGGACAGAATATTCCCTTTGGAGGATGGATATAGAGGACGACGAGTGCATGGAAAACAACCTAAATAGGATGGGGCATATCACAGGCTACATGAGAAGCACACCTAGACAGGGTACCTCATCTATATGGTGGACAAGGGATATAGCAAGATGTGCTTACAAACCAACTCTCTCCGACTAGATTTGTTTATAACGAACTAGGAAACCTTTATGAAAACTGATAGAACGTACATGAACTAGAATAAGTATGTATTCCGTGTGCTACCCTTATGCTTCTCTATGGGTGATCCATTGATCTACACTGCTAGAGCCGATTCCTTTACACCATCGTACATTTAGAAGTTGTGCAGTGGTCGCAAGTTGGCCAAAGTAGGGCACTCTAGACAGAGGACACGAATGCCTTTGGTCCGACCCTCTATGGATCAGACTTTCACCACCTTCTACGCTTTTGTGCTTGTAGTTGTCGTAATAGCATCACATCATCCGCAGTTAACATCCTTATCTTTGTTGAGGAAGGCCTTGTGGGGCGCTCTATTGTCGTTGTGGGAGGCACCACACTATTAGAGAGTGTTCCCTCGTGCAATTCTCCCTGTCGAGGTCGTTCTATGTGCGATGTCACGCAACATGTCTTGGATATTGCATTTTTTTGACTTGATTATGAACTAAATCGAGCTAGGCTGGTGCAACCTCGAGTTGTCCTGGAGTATGATGCGTTGCAGAGTTGTGGATGGATAAAATGAGCAGATCGGTCGGATAAATCCTGTTTTCACTTTTTATATTTTTAATACGAAAACAAAAATCAAAACCAAAAGAACCGGAAACAAAAATAAAAACAAGGTTTAAAAAATAAAAAATGAATCAATTCGAACAAAACTTTATCGATACTAGAGAAAACAGGAACTGTCACAGGTCTAAACTCCTCCGAGATCGAACGACAGAGAAATTAAGATCCAGATGGCAGATCGGAACGGTTCTGAATAGAACAATCGCAATCCACACAATGATCTGCAGAAATCACGGAGTAATTAGCGGCGAGGAAGACGGTGGGGGTCGGCGTCGGCGCGGTGGCATAGGAGGCGGCGGCGTTGGGCGGCGGCGGGTGTGCGGGCGGCCGAGGCGGCGGGCGGTGGCGCAGGTGGCGGTGGCGGCGGCGGCACGGCACGAGGCCCCCCGTGGGTGGGCGGCGGTGGCGGGCAGCAGCGGCGGGGCGGCGGTGGGGGAGAGAGAGAGATCAAGAGCAAGAGATCGAGAATTTCAGGATTAACCCTAACTTTTCTTAACTGTCTCAAACAAACGGTTCACCCTTTTATAGGGCGGCTTACAAAATGTTAATGGGCCTTGGCCTGATAACCATCTCAACTTAACCTAATCTATGCTAATTGATGAAGATGTCCTCGATGTGCTTGGCGATTGTTACAACTCTCCCGGCCTAAAGAGTCAGGTCGTCTTCGAACTGAAATATTGGATAGAGTTGTTTAAAATAATCCATTTCATTCCAAAAAGACACCATTGTAGGTTGGTCCTTCCATGTGACGAGTATCTCAATTTTATTGTTCATAACTCTGGCTGTAATTATCATCCCAGCTCTAGAAAAATGATTCCCTCATCTGATTGTGTCAATATCCTAAATTTCGATTGTAACAGCCCTTTATAGAATTTGAGTATACAGACATGAATGGTGCCACTGATATAGACATGCTCTGGCAGATGTAATTGATGATTAACTGAATCAATATGCTCATTAATTTGGAAAGGACCGAAGAACTGAGATTCCAATTTATCATGGTGCATAACTGAAATTCCAAAGGTGGTTCTAGCCATCAACTTAACAAACTCCATGAATTTAACATGTTCAGCGAGCCAAGCATCAACAACTGTATTTGAGGAGTTATCTAGATTATATTTGTCCAAAGATGGAGAATCTGAATCATAAACTAATTCTAACGGAGCTATATCAATAGGCTGATGATATGATATTATGTAGCAATATTCAGCCGGATGTAACCATTGTAGCCATTCTCTGGGATTATCCTTCATCAAGCAACGTAAGTATATGACAATCATTTTTATTAACTATTTCATACTGGTCATTAAACTGGGTGATAAGCTGAATTCACATGTAAATCAACTCCAAACAAGTTTAAAGAATTCTTTACAAATCTTACTTGTAAGATTAACATCTCGATCACTATTAATAGATTTCAAAAGCCCTTGCGGTCGAACTTTATCAAAAAAAAAAATTTGTTGTACCACAGGTGTTGCAGAATATGGATGTTCTAATGGAATAAAGTGAGCATACTTATAAAGGCTATCCACAACTGTCAATATAATAGGGTTACCTTCAATATTTTGCAAGGTCTCAACGAAGTCAAATGAAATATGCTCCATTATACTGGCAATAGGACCATTCCCTTGGTGTAGTATAGGTTCCAAATCAATTAGGATTGCATCGCATCTTACTAAGAAAGGCTCATTAAAATCTTATAATTATAAGACTAGTGTTGTCAGTAATACCTGTTCTAGTTGTTTGAAGGGTATCGTCGCTAATTCTGTCCACTCAAAATTATCTATTTGAAAGAGATCTGTCAATGACCTGGTAATAGTACCATATCGTCAGATAAATTTGCAGTAATAGTTAGCAAAAGATCCCTTTAATTGCCAAACTGCCGCTGGTTGTGGCCAATTGATAATAGCTAAATTTTTTTAAGATCAACTGTACCTCCTTTGTCAAATATCATATGCTCCAAGTAATGAATAACTAATTTTCTAAATGAGCAGTTGAAGTTTGTGAAAAATACCAAGTTTGACTGTAGTAGTGTAAAAACCTACTTGGTATGCTGTAAGTGATCCTTCAAAGTTTTGTTATATATTAATATGTCACTAAAGAAAACTAAAGCAAATTTACACAGATGATTCCAAAAAAATCTCATTCATGAGGGCTTGAAAAGTGGATGGGGGTTGCATAAACCAAACGGCATAACCAAAAATATAAGGTGACCACGGTGATCCACCAAAATTGTGTCATATATTGAAATGTCATCAAAGAAAACCAGAATAAATTTGTGCAAATAATTCCTAAAGATCTCATACATGAGGGTTTGAGAAAAAAGATAGGACATTGAATAAACCAAATGGCATAATCGAGAATTCAAAGTGATCATGCTAGGTGTAAATTGTTGTTCTCTCAATATTATCCAGATACATGCATACTGGTGATAGCCCAACTGAAAGTCCAGTTTGGTCAAGTATTTAGCTCCCTCCAGCTTATTTAATAATTATTCAATCACGGAATTGGAAATTTATCTTTGAGTGTATTGTCGTTGAAAGGCCAGTAATCAACACAGAAACACCAAAATTCATTTTTTTTTAACAAAGACCATTGGTGATAAACAGATAGATGTGTTGTACCTTACGATTCTCTCTGTGTGAGCATTGTGCGCCATTGCTTTTGAAATTCATATTTTTAAATCCGATGAAAGTAGTATAGCAAGACTGCTATTGGTGTCAATGGCCCTTAAGATATATCCTGTGATCATATTTTTTTATTTTTGGTGATAATTGCTAAGGTTTTTTAAAAAACTATGAAAATTCCTGCAAAACATCATCCAAAGAGTCCCCTATTGCTAATGTATGGAGACGGGGGTTACCTAAAGGCCTGCTCACACTGATCCATATAATTTGCTTACGGTTGGGCCAAAATTTGTTTGTCAGGCTATTGAAATCCTATATTATTAGATCGAAAGAGTTCAGTCAGATTATTCCCAATATAAAATCCTAGCCATCAGACTTAATATTATAGCGATCGATAATAAAACTGTTCTGTTTCAATCTGTACTGACATGCCATTGTATATTGCTACATTTAAATTTTGATTCCCCTTAGCAATGGCGACCTTTACTTTTTTAGAACAAGAGCCGATTATAATTTCAAATCAATAATAGTTGCTGAATCTATGAAATTATATGTTGAACAGAATCCAGTAAGATAAAAAATTTTCTCCCATTAATTGATAGTTGAAGTTGTTTTATTTCACTAGTCATAATTCTAGTCATATCGTGCAAATATATCTGAATTTTCTGATCATTTAAATCTAGAAATTGATTGTCATGTGGCGTTAAAAATAATACCTGAAATTTCTATGCAGGAGCTATTGTTGATTCCAAAATATGAAGTTTATATCGCTGAATGTCACTTTGTAATACTAGGTGAAGTCCTACTTCGTCTAATATCACCAGCTGAGCATGGGAAAGAGTTGATATTTTATTTACCGTCAAATTAAACTGATTGGTATATGGCTACAGATCTTCCAATTGTACAGTGTTGCTGAGGTCACCCAAAGAATTATAATATAGGCGTGGGCTGAATTGTCTAATGACTGCTGCCTAGAACTGAGGCCAAGATGGGTGCTCATTTTTCTTTTTCCAGCTAATGAACCAAGTTAGCGCATATTCTCGAAGATAGAACGCAACCAGTTTTATCGCTTATCATTTTTATCTGGCGATAGCAAAAAAAAATCATTATATTTATAAAGCCACTAGAAAGGTTTATCCATACCATTATAATCAGTTAACTGTAATTTGTATTGAATGGGTGAACGTTCTTCCTGAAATTGATCAGATATTTGTTTCTCCATAATTGAGCGATGTTCGTCAAGTATTACTGCCTCTGATCTTTTTAATGATGCTACAAGATCTGCCAGATTTTAGGGGTGTAAGGAGCAATGATTGTTCCAGCTGAGAAATGTACCTTTGATCAGACTGCTATTGCTCTAGAAAAAAATTGATAAATTTTTTCTCCCGACCGGCGAACAGGCACACCAATCCTCGATTGCTGCATCTTTTATTTCCAATGGCGCTACGGAATTTTGCTGTGATTTTAAGGGCGCATAAAGCGGTGGTTGCACGGCTCGCGGAACATACCTCTTATCGAGACTGCTGTTCAAAAAATCGATGAATTTCTTCTCCCATTCTTTCAACAGAGCGTGCGATTTCTCCTTAAGATTGATCTCGACATGGCTCTGTATACCAATTTATCACAGATCTAAACTCCTTCGAGATCGAACGACGGAGAAATTAAGATCGGAACGGCAGATCGGAACGGTTCTGAATAGAACAATTGCAATCCATCTGCGGAAATCACGTAGTAATTAGCAGCGAGGAAGACGGGCGGGTCGATGGCGGCGACGGCGGCTTAGGGAGGCGGCGGCGTTGGCGACGGGCGGTGCGGGCGGCCGAACCGAGCCAGCGGTGGTGGCGGCGGTGGTGGCGGGCGGGGCGGCGGCGGCGAAGCGGCGAGGCGGCCAGCCGGGCGGCGGCGGTGATGGCGGCGGGGTGTAGGAGAGAGAGATCGAGAGCGAGAGTTTCGGGATTAACCCTAACTTTTTTTAATCGTCTCAAACAAACAGTTCACCTTTTTATAGGGTGGCTTACAAAATGCTAATGGACCTTGGCCCGATAACCATCTCAACTTAACCTAATCTATGCTAATCGACGAAGATGCCCTCAATGTGCTTGGCGATTGTTACAAGCACATTAACATATAGAACCAACAAACATGACTCCGCATACTGACCTACTGACCTAGCATGGCAACACAACTAACACATAAATATTTCAACTCATACCATAAGAGATTATAGTGCAATACCATTAGTTCATAACATAGCAAACCAACCCAAGTCTACATGGACAAGACCACTAGATGTGCCATAGACGAACATGCTGAATTATTAAAACTCCTAAAACAGGATATTCCAACAAAAAAAAGGGATAAACACATATATACCATTCTTTATTCCATTTAAGTAAAAAAAGGGTACAAAACCGTCAATAAGTACTCAAGCAAGTTAACTGCAGAAATCCAGATAAAAAGAAACAGATTTATCCCGACCTTTTTTACCCCTTCCTGACGGTGGCTTCAGGTACGGGTTAGAGATGCGCGCTCTCCGCAAAGATGGCAGTTTGACTCAGCCCTGCTTCGAAAGTCAGACTGAGCTCACAGGAATAGGGAGGAAGCATCGAGGAAAGGACCGGTGCGCGGCCCGAGCGTCATTGCCTCCCCACCAATCCAATGGTTCAGATTCGCATGGCAATAGCTTCTCCACCAAGTACCTTTGCAGCAAGGACGCATGGTACGGCTGACCAGATTGCCATCGGTCTCACACTCATCTCGATAAAAATTAACAAATGGGCACAAGAGTCCAGCCTCAGTGTCACCTCGATCTATTTAACCTGACCCCAAATGCCGGGAAGAAAAACCATACCCATCTTAAGTCAAGTCCACTCGATCGCACCAGCTTACAATTAGTCTCTTTCTCATACGACTCTCTTATCGTCAAGCAATGGTTCTTGAAGCGTCGTTCGCCGCTGCAGCCTCAGTAGTGCCATGGATCTTCTTCTTGCTCGGGGGTCTCACGGGTCTGGTGCTCCTGTGGCAAGCCGGCCGGCTGCTGAACCAGCTGTGGTGGCAGCCTCGGCGGCTGGAGCGGGCGCTGCGTGCGCAGGGCATCCGCGGCACGTCGTACCAGTTCCCCGCCGGCGACCTAAAGGAATACGGCCGGCTGGCCAAGGAGGCCTGGTCCAATCCCCTGCCGCTGCGTTGCCACGACATCGCGCAACGCGTCACGCCGTTCGTGCATCGGCTTGTCCAGGAGCACGGGAAGACGAGCATGTCTTGGTTTGGCCCCAGCCCCAAGGTGACCGTCGTGGATCCCGAGCTGGCCAAGGACGTGCTGTCCAACAAGTTCGGCCACTTCGAGAAGCTCAAGTTCCCGGCGCTGTCCAAGATGCTGGCCAGCGGCGTGGCCGGCCACGAGGGTGAGAAGTGGGTCAAGCACAGGAGGATCCTCACTCCAGCTTTCCATCTTGAGAAGCTCAAGGTACACACAAAGTTTCTGATACAGTGCTAATTTCCTTTCCTTTTCTTGTAGTACTACATATCATTGCATATAATTGATCCTTTTTTTTTTTTTTGAGGAAACACATATAATTGATCCTTGCAATGAATTTGTTACTGCACAATGTGCAGCGCATGCTGCCAGCGTTCTCTGCGTGCTGCGAGGAGCTGGTAAGCAGATGGGCGGAGTCCCTGGGCTCGGACGGTGCCTGCGAGCTGGATGTTTGGCCGGAGCTGCAGAACCTCACTGGAGACGTCATCTCTCGCACCGCGTTCAGCAGCAGCTACCATGAAGGGAGAAGGATTTTCAAGCTACAAGCCGAGCAAGCTTTGCTTGTCATGACGAACATTCGAAAGATTATGATTCCCGGTTACATGTGAGTTAGTACCACACTTAGTTCTCCTGTATACTGATAAATATATAAAATGTTTACGGACCGTTTGTGTTTACCTTTGTCAGGTCCTTGCCTACCGCAAACAACAGAAAGATGCGCAGAAACAACAAAGAGGTGGAATCAATTCTGCGAGATATAATTGGGAAAAGAATCCAAGCAATGAAACAAGGCGAGAGCACCAAAGATGACTTGCTGGGTCTATTGCTGGAGACAAACATGAGAGACACAGACGGGAATAATGGCCAATCCACCGGCATGGCGATGACAATCGAAGATGTCATCGAGGAGTGCAAAGTATTCTATTTCGCAGGAATGGAGACCACGTCAGTGCTGCTCACATGGACCATGATCCTACTAAGCATGCACCCAGAGTGGCAGGACCGTGCAAGGCAGGAAGTCCTTGGCCTGTTTGGCAAAAACAAGCCCGAGTACGAAGGTCTCAGCCGCCTCAAAACCGTGAGTATTTTTTTTTTCATTCAGATTACTTCTTCTTTTTCATTCAAAATACCGTGCGATAGGATGAGTAAAATGGCAACATATATGGTGCAGGTGACCATGGTCCTTTACGAGGTTCTCCGGCTGTACCCGCCGGCCATTTCTTTCGTCCGGAAGACATACAAGGAGATGGAGATCGGCGGCATCACCTACCCCGCTGGCGTGATCTTGGAGCTGCCCGTGCTCTTCATCCACCATGACCCAGAGATTTGGGGAAGGGACGCGCACGAGTTCAGGCCCGACAGGTTCGTCGAGGGGATCTCCAAGGCCTCCAAGGACCCGGGCGCGTTCCTCCCGTTCGGCTGGGGGCCGCGCATCTGCATCGGCCAGAACTTCGCGCTGCTCGAGGCTAAGATGGCGCTGTGCATGATCCTTCAGCGCTTTGAGTTTGAGCTCGCGCCGTCGTATACCCATGCGCCACATACCGTGATAACGATGCATCCTATGCATGGCGCGCAGCTTAAGCTCAGAGCAATATGATCCGTCCCGACATGATGTTCATCATATATAATGGTCTTGTTATTAGTATATATAGATGTACTAGAAATGCAAATCTTCGCGTTGGGATTTTGTGCTTTCATGTATCATTGGTGCTATATTATTCAGTTTTGTTTCTTTACCCATTGTAAATATGTGGATTTGTATGTTACACAACACATATATGCATTGTTACTTAGCAAAATATGTTATGATATTAAAGGCGCCCCCAACAATCTTCTCAAATCGCTATCTGGCCGTGTTTGTGAGAGAAGAAATTAAAAAAAAGAATGAAAACTGGTGTATAAAAAAAAAAAACCGTGTGAGATAGAGAGTAATTTGGAACACAAGGAGTATCATGCTGCCCAATAAAAGGGCTATGCCTTGGCCTTGACCTCGACACGTGAGGACAATGCAATAGTATTGCCCGTGTGCCTTTAACTTGGAGCTATTTGTCGTCTTTGGGTCCATTTTAACGGTATCTTCTAAGGACAAGGAATAATAAAATAAAATTAACTAGCAATGCCACAAAATTGCTAGCTTTTTAATTTATTGAAATATTTGTGGTTGATTTTACTTAAAATTGCAAATAGTTTAAATTTGTTTAATTGTAATTACCTTTCTTCATGCTTCCATGATAAATCTGTTGGCACAAAGTTTATATAGCTTTTTGTTGACCAATTCTTGGCTTCAAGATATTGTTGTCTTTCTCTCTTCCCTTTTTTCCACTACTATCCCAAACTCCATTTCTCAATAAAACCGTAGTCCTAGGACACCGAGGTCCAATCTAGATTGGAACGCCATCAACAATCTTGAGACGGACACCAAGCGAGTTATCATCACCACCGGCCATGACTTCATCAACAGCAAGTGAAAGAACCCTAGTCTTTCAGCACACTGGAAATCACGATGGAGATGATGAACAAGTTGTTAGATCCACCACGACAACACAATAGGCGCCAGCAACCCTACCAACCACGTGCCACGTGCGCCACCAACGATGCCACCAACAACCCCGCACGCGCCACGCGTGGCACCCACGACACTGCCTCTCAACAAGCTCTACGACAGCACCATGTCCACGCTAGGCTGCAACCACCGACATACGATGGCACGTCCGATCTGCTACCATGGCTATCTCGGATGGAGCTCTTCTTCTTCAGGTTGCAACACGTGCCGGATGGTCACGAGAGAAGTAGTATGCAATTTATACCTTTCAGGCACAGTTCATATGTGGTATCTTCGCTCAACGAGGGAAGTACCGCTGGCAACCTAGGATGACTTCACGCGTAGGATCAACAAATCCTTGGCCCTGCCAGCCTGCTATGACACCATTGCCGATGTACCTCCGCCACGACGCACCACCAATGTCAATGACTACAACGGCATTCACACTCTACGCGCTACACGATGGTTCCATCATCGAGCCACGCCACATCATCCTCTTCATCAATGGCCGGGTGAACCTCTCCAATCCCTAATGGCACAACGGCGTCAACAAAAGAGGGAGATCACTATCAACTTGGCACCATAGCTGGAATACTACACTGCCACGAGCGCCGGCATCACGTGCGACGTTCCCCTGCGTCTTCTCCGCACTGGCATTAGGATCCGCATCGCCACCTTCAGGAGACATGACACCATGACACGGCTTCTCCACTGCAGCACCATGGATGGACCATGACCTGCCGCCACGCTTGGCCACGGTGATCCGTGCACTCCCCACAGTGCCACCACCCAGGGGCGGGCCTACTGTGATTCAAGGGTATTCAGTTGAATACCCAAATTTTTTGCAAAACTAGTTTATACATACAGTGTATACATGCATATGTATTGAAAAAAGGAAGGAAACAAAGGTAAAATCAATATTCTACGAAGAACTCTGCCCACTCTTTTGCTCCTTCCCATGGCCCAATATGACCCAAGAAGCCTCAGTTGCTATCCGATTCTCTCTTGATCACTCTCTGTACCTGACGTTCAGTCTATACAGTGTACTATTACATTCAGTTTTAGGTGTGCTGATATTTTTAGCTTGAACTTCTACTTGTACATATATTTTGTCTTATTCCTTTATTATTATGCTATTTTCTCAAAAGTATATCAAGTTACAAAGAAAGAAATAACATATTACTTCTTGCATATTTGGATATTCTATCAGCAGACATCGATCGTCATGTACCATGCAGAGCTATCTATTCTGAATTCCTACCCTGCATGTAGGTAGGTTGAAATAAAAAACAAAACGATTTCAGGTGTGCATATTATTTTGTATTGATCCCAACAAGAACAATTTATTATGGTTGGCAGTACAGTGTGGGATTGGGCTTGATGTATAATCATTTTTTTTGGACTGAAATTCTAAATTTTAGTATAGTCACCATAACTAAATAAGAAGGAAGACTGACTTTATATTATGCAATTACAACTATGTGGCATCGTACATGCCAAATATAAAGCTTTAGTTGTTAAAAAAATGTATACCGTTTACATTTCGAATACCCACAATCAAAATCCTGGGCCCGCCACTGCCACCACCCATATATGGCGACGATATCGCCAACATGGCTTCCCTGCACACAGGGGTGGATCTACAGGGGGGCTGGGGGGGCTCCAGCCCCCGCTACAGCTGGTGCAACAATGGAGAAAAGAGGGTGTGATAAAAAGAAGAGGTGGAGAACATAATAGGAGAGAGGGAGAGGAAGAAGAAGAGACTAGCCCCTCCTTCAATCATGTTCTAGTGCAGCAATGGAGAAGAGTGTGATGGAGAAGAAGAGGTGGAGAAAGGAAAAAAAAATGGAGAGAGGGAGAGGAAGAAGAAGAGATCAGTCTCCCCCTTCAATCAAGTTCTAGATCCACCACTGCCCGCACATCAACGACCCCTAAAACGACAAGCTTGGGCACCTTAAACTCCAACATCGAGCTCTCAGTGGTTTTTATACTATATCGAGAATTCGACATAGTAATCCCTCTTACTAAAGTCAAACCTTAGCTCAACCTGAGCTCATAGTAGCATCAATCAGCCAATTAAAAAAAGCAGCACGCCGAACAAACCGTCACATGTGTCATATCTGTCCCGAATTAATTTCTTCTCCCCCAAGTTCGTATCGTGTGCTGTGGCCCGCCCGATTGACCAAAATGCAGAGCAAGTCTTACACTCCAAGAAACCTTAAACAAATGAGCAAGCACATGATAACAGTCATCCAACAGGTGACACCGGTACCCTATTTAATCTCACTCCAAGTGCAGTACCGTACCATATGCACAACCACAACCACAATCCAGTCAAAGTCCACTTGCCAGCAATGTTTCTTGGAGCTTTGTTCGTAGCTGTGGCCTCAGCACCACGCAGCAGCCTCCTGGTCTACGGCGTCCCTGCAGGCCTTGTCCTGCTGTGGCAGGGCGGCCGGCTGCTGAACAAGCTATGGCGGGAGCCTCGGCGGCTGGAGCGTGCTCTGCGCGCGCAGGGCCTCCGCGGCACCTCGTACCGCTTCCTCACGGGCGACCTCAGGGAGTTCGGCCGCCTGAACAAGGAGGCCTGGGCCAGGCCGCTGCCGCCGGGGTGCCACGACATCGTGCCCCGCGTCACGCCGTTCCTCCACAAGAACGTCCGGGAGCACGGCAAGACGTGCTTCTCCTGGTTCGGGCCGATCCCCAACGTGACCATCACCGACCCCGCGCTGGTCAGGGACGTGCTCTCCAACAAGTTCGGCCACTTCGAGAAGCCCCAGTTCCCGGCGCTGACGAAGCTGATCTCTGATGGACTCACCAGCCATGAGGGCGAGAAGTGGGTCAAGCACAGGAGGATCCTCAACCCTGCGTTCCATCTCGAGAAGCTCAAGGTACATACCTACATAAAACTGTATCATTTTTAGTACAATTACGTACCTTCGAATAGTTTTAGTAATGTCTAGGCAAAGGTTTGGCTTGTGATTGATCTTTGGAGTGTACTATGCGACATTGCAGCTCATGCTGCCTGCGTTCTCTGCTTGCTGCGAAGAGCTTGTCAGCAGATGGGCGCAGCAGCCCCTTGGTTCCGACGGTTCTTGCGAGTTGGACGTCTGGCCGGAGCTCCAGGCCCTCACGGGAGACGTTAACTCCCGCACAGCATTCGGCAGCAGCTACCTTGAAGGGAGAAGAATTTTCGAGCTCCAATCCGAGCAAGCTGAGCTCTTCGTAGGCGCCATTCAGAAGATTGCAATTCCAGGCTACATGTGAGTTGCCCTGCTTGCTATGACTGCTCAACTCTTCTTCTTTAGCTCGGCAAGTATAAAATAAAAATGTTATGGGGATCCATTATTGACTATTGATCACTGCAGGCTTTTGCCAACCAAAAACAACAGACGGATGCGCCAAATCAACAAGGAGGTCAACTCGATCTTGCGAGGGCTAATTGGGAAAAGAATGGAAGCTATGAAAGAAGGTGAAAGCACCGCTGGCGATGATCTCCTGGGCTTACTGCTGGAGTCAAACGCGCGGCACACTGATGAGAACGGCCAATCCGCCCTTGGGATGACAATTGAAGATGTCATCGAGGAGTGCAAGGTGTTCTACTTTGCAGGGATGGAGACGACGTCGGTGTTGCTGACATGGACGCTGGTCCTGTTGAGCATGCACTGTGAGTGGCAAGACCGTGCAAGGGAGGAAGTGATTGGACTGTTCGGGAGAGACAAACCAGAATACGAGGGACTGAGCCGCCTCAAAACGGTAACTTGTTAATTCACTTCACTGCTACTTCTCACTAGCTAAGTTTCAAAATTCAAATCAAATGAGGCTCAACTATTTGTGCATTTTTTTTACTGCAGGTCAATATGATCCTTTACGAGGTTCTCCGACTATACCCGCCGGCCGTTGTGTTCAGCCGGAAAGCCTACAAGGAGATGAAGATCGGCGACGTGACGTTCCCAGCCGGTGCCTTCATTGAGCTCCCTATCCTGTTCATGCACCATGACCCTGACACCTGGGGAAGCGACGCGCACGAGTTCAAGCCGGAGCGGTTCGCCGAGGGGATCTCCAAGGCGTCCAAGGAGCCGGGTGCGTTCCTCCCGTTCGGCTGGGGGCCTCGCATCTGCATCGGCCAGAACTTCGCGCTGCTGGAGGCCAAGATGGCGCTCTGCATGATCCTTCAGCGGTTTGAGTTTGAGCTCGCGCCGTCGTATACCCATGCGCCGCATACGGTGATGACACTGCATCCGATGCATGGCGCACAGATTAAGCTCAGGGCGATCTGATCATTCGACGATCGTATACTGGTTTACTAAACTGTATACCTATTGATTGGGTCTTGGAAATAAATGATTTTGTATTGGTGTGCTATGTATATCATCAAGTTAACCTTGATCTGTGTAGGATGTTGGGCCATTCTTTAAGGTTCACACACTACTACTGCAACACAACCCTTTTCAGTTTAATTTTCACAGGCGTTCCAAAAAAGTTTTCAGATTGTCCCTAGAAGGTGTCTAGCAATAATTAGACAGCAGACACGTATGGTACTGAATACCTACTTCAAATGTTCACCCTAAAAAAAACTACTTCAAAAATAATTTAAAAAATGGGCCGTCCTGCTCACCACATGTGTCTTGCTTGGGCCACAGGCAAATGAAGGTGCCCTTGAACCAGACACACCACTCGCCCAGGCCCAGAGAGCGGTAAAACCAGTCGCATACAAGCTCTAACCCCTCTCGATCCTTAATCCGGCGGCCACTCCCATCCTCCCGCCGTCGCGCCGCCCACGTTCTCGGCGTTGCGCATGCTCGCCTATTCCCCTGTACTGCGCGGTTGTGCCCTCCAGCGTCAAGCCATGGATCCTAACGTCACGGAAGCGGATGTACTAGCTCGGGGCATTGGTGTCCCCCCTTATCGGACGGCAAAGATCGATGAATCCTAAACCTTCAACTCCTAGCCCCATAAATCCTAACCCCTAAACCCGACACCATAACCCCTAAACTCTAAACCCTAAACCCTAAATACATAATGCAACACGAATCTTAAAGACAATCCATCGTCTCTGCAGCGGGGGGATATCTATGCCCCGAGCCACAACAATATTTGCGCTTAACGTCACCCGGCAGCGAACCACGGACCGCTTTTCGGTGGCGAGGCGGAGCAGCATGTAAGCGCCGCTAAGAAACTCCTGCAGACGGGCTTCCCCCAGCGCTGCCGGGATTTAGTCGGGGAAGGCCCTAGCCCTCGACTCGTGCGCCCGGCGGCAACGCCGTCTTGGTCGCCGCCATCGCCCTCCACGCCGCCGAGCGCCGGCGCCCCGACCCCTACGCCGTCTTTGGCCTCATCCCTGAAGTCTCAACCACCCGCAACCCCGCCCGCATCGAATCTTACTATCGCCAAGCCTTCGACCTGCTCAACTGCTGCCACCCCGCGACCCGTGCTCACCCGCCTTCACTGAGGCCGCCGGCCTCGTAGCGGAAGCGTGGGCAACCTTCCATCGATTTCAGATATGAAGTTGCTGCTACCACCGCAGCTCCTGTATCCACTGCTCCGCTAGCTAGCGCCACATCCGATGCCACTTTGCCCACCTCGGCCATCGCCGCAGCTGATGCCGCCGCCTTAGCCAGCAGCAGCCGCCGCCTCAGCTAGTGCCACTGCCACTGCCGCCTCAGCTAGTGCCCGCCTTTGCCGCCGCCGCTGCACAGACGGGCGGGCAGGATGACATGGGCCGCATCAAGCGTCCAAAGAGGCCCGTGAAAAGATGAACTTGTAATCGCCATCTTGGGCCTGGCCCATTTTACCAGCAGTATCTTACTATTACTAATTAGAAGCCCCAACGGATGCGCCACGTTGATTCTCATCAGACGCGCTAAGAAAAAAGATAAATTCTAGAAATTCCCACAATAATCGAAACATCTGCCCTTTAATTTGGTAGACACTAATCATCATAGTTGATAATAGCCATCGGATCTGTTGCAATTTATAAAAAAATTACCCACCTGCCATTATAAAAAATACATAAAATAATCCCCTAATTTTGTATTTAAATTACCCACACTGCCATTATGAAGAATAGATAAAATAACCTCCTAATTTTGTATTTAAATTACCCACACCGCCATTATAAAGAATAATTCAAGATAACCCCCTAAATTTATATAGAAATTCCCCACGTACATCTATTATTATTGAAAAGTAAATCAAAATAACCCCTAGATTTATATATAAATTACCCACTTTGATATTATAATAAATAAATAATAAAAGAATAAATATTTTTAGAAGAATAAAATATTTAATTCACAAACTACATAGTAATAACATGACATCGATAATTAAGCTTTAAATTATGTTAATGCTACATGAAAATTAATGTCATAGTTTGTTATTTTTATTTTAAATTTTATTTTATATATTTAATATAATTGTTATAACAAATTTAACAAGTGTAATACTAAAGTACATTCTGAGTTTCGATTTAAATAATATCTAAAACCAGTACTACTAAGACCTAAACTCCTTTTAGTTAAAATTTATTTTTTTATAAATATAAAAAATACTAGACTTTCTACTTAAGTCGATTAAAACTCAAAAGCTAACTATAATTAATGAAGTCACATAATTGGATGCAACTAGGGTTTATATATGTTGATATTAGGCTATCATCTAAAAACATATCATGCTATAAAAAATTACTAGAAAGTCTATCTAGATATCTCTAATGGAGCCTCCACATTAGTCCTCACGAGATATGATAAGAAAACAAAATATAGAACCTAAAAGTTCTCACAAAAATTTGAAGCATTTGATCATCAATACCGTTTAACCTAATCACTATTAATAATTTTCTTCAAAACTATCATTAATAACACTAGCTATTGGATCTATTTTAATTTCTAAATAATTATCTAACTCCGCTATTGTGTAATAAAATAACATAAAGTAAAAATTTATACCTAATTACTGATGTACTCTTATTATGATAGATGATCTATGTAACCCAAATTTTTATCTTATTATTTAAAAGTTTAAATGTCCTTACAAATCTACATCTAAAAATTGTCAAGAACTTATAGTTAAAATTGTATAAGTAATCATAAAGCATGTATGTGTTATTAATATTAATATTTGATTGAAGTAAGTATACATGATGTGTCAACATGCATCAATGATAAATATATATGTTATATTTTAGCAAAAAAAATATTTTCTTAAAAACTCATATAAAACTCATATTAGTAATCATGAAATATATTTTATTTAGGTTGCTTCTTTAGATATACTGATATATTTTAACTAAATATTTGACACCTTTATATTTGTATTATAACCAGATAGCATATATAATTTAATGTAATTTCTTGACAAGAAAATTCAATCATCTTGAAAGTATGGGAGATACCACTGCTTTGTGTATATATGTTTGTCTAACCTTTTAAATTTATTTTAGCATAAAAAGTAAAATATTATATGACTCAACTATTAAAATTCTTTAGAAATTAACACTGCTATACACATCGAAGATTCAAGCTCTACCACTTACCTCAAGTGTCATGATGCAAGATTCAAATGATTGCTTATGCGATTTAGTAAACATACTTTATGACCTAAATTACTTATTTTAAAAAGTGCAAACAGGAGAGTTAGTGAAAGATACATTAAGTACAAGAGTTTTAAGTTCATGGTAAAAAAATATAACAGTTAATAAGACAAAATTTTAGAAAATCATAATTTAGATTCAAGGCTTCATAAGAAATATAAATCAATGCCAATAGAAAGTAAAAATACAAATGGATGAAAGACATATAAAACAATGCCTTGCAAAAAAAAATAATTAATAAGTTTGCGATAATTGATATAGAGTATGAAATATCTATTACGTCTATTTTGTAAAAAATAAATATAAAGAAAATATATAATTTAGTATAAAAAATATTTACTTACACAGTATATCTCTTAAAATTTTAGCCCGCGGGTTGATGGACTAGTGTACTCAAAGAGGATGAGAGGGAGGGTAGATTTGGATGTATCGAGCTAAACTCTGAACTATGTCTTCTTCCCTGATCTTTGCTCCTCTACTCTGAAACATTCCTTTGAAATAGCATCTGTATGCCTACAATCCTGTTCCTTCCGTCCTCTTTACAATGTTTGTGTTGCAGTTCATCACTTTTTATACGGAGCTAGGATCCTAAACTCCTGCAGTTTGTTGTCAATAATGTGACCCTTCATCTCCTTTCTTTCAGTCCTCTCTGTTACTCTGGAATGTACTGCAGTGCTCTGTGCGTGTTACAATCCGTTGCAAGTGACTCGGAGCCGGCAAGGTGCAAGATGATTTAGCTGCTTTTTCTGGTTCCTTTTAGGATAACAAATCTTAGTGCACATCTTTGTTATGTCCTATTCTTATTCTTACTTCTTACTTATGATTCATCTGCATAGATTCTTTTCTGACGGTTTAGATTTGTTTACTTTAAATCAATCTGTTTTTATGCGTTTATGTGCAAAAATCCTTGAATTAATTTTGACCATTTAACAGTAGGACTGTGTAGTCTAGAAGGCAAAATTTAGAGCTATATGCACAGAAGCATTATGCACACAGGTTGTGTCCAATGAGGGTGTTCTTTGGGTGTTGGCTGGGGCATAAAAGCTCAAGGACATCCTTGCTAGGGCTCGAAGAATCCAACGTGCTCAACTTTAACCAATATACTTAAGAGACTACTAATATTTAAATATAAGTATTAGCTGTTCGGCTGAGACTACTATTGCTACAGTACTTTTATGGTAAATAAGCCGAACAGGCTCATTATTAGATTAACCATTGCACATTTTTTAAATATAATACACTTATCTGAAGATAAAAATATTACTAATATTTTCTATACACCTAGTCTAAAAAGTTTGACTAGCACCAAAAATCAGGCAACACTTAAAAAGAACAGAGGAAGTAGTTCTAGCACAGTCATCAAAGCCTGTCACAGTCAAGGAAGTGACATGTTTGAATTTAAAACTTTCAATTCAGGTCGAGCACCGGTCTGCTCTTTGGTTAGTGCCTGTAACATTTTTGTTATGGCGGGATCGCCATGTGCGCAATAGCTGAGAAAATGGCGTGAGGATGAGCATATCTTATCTCTACCAATCCGCATATATGCAAAGTACTGAAAGAATAAGGAAAACATGCATGCGCATAATAGCTTGATGAAAGAGACTTCGTAGAGAGCCTATGCGGCTATGCCTACGGCTAAAAGTAGAAGAATATGAATGCGACGTTACATATCACCTTGACAGCATATCGGCCGCAGATGCTAATGCTGATTTTATGAATTAAATGCACCACATGCCTCTGAACTTGTAAGGGTGTGTCATATAGGCCCCTGAACTTTGAAAGTGTATTTCTGGGCCTCTAAACTTGTCAAGTGGTACACCACAGGCCCCTGAATTTTGAAAATAAATTTTTGGCCCCTGAACTTGTCTAGGTGTGTCACTTAGGCCCCTGAACAGTAGGTTTTGATTTTTTTTTTTTTTTTTTTTAGAAATCCAAATTAAGAAGCAAGAAAGGGTACTAGAGAGCTCTAAAAATCTTGATATTTTATAGGTTGGTAGAGTGAATAACAAGGATGATAATGGCATAGAACATACTATTTTTTAAGTGAAATTTGAATTATTGTATTTCAAAAATGGTCAAACTATATATTCTATGACTTTAGGGTATTCAAATGACAATAAAAAAAATCTCAAAATATAAAAAATGGTCAAACTATATATTCTATGATTTTATTGTGATTCTAGATGTCAATTATTGCAAATGCATGAACTGAACGTGAGCTCAGCTAGTTAGGTTTCTTATGGTAAAATCTATCCACAAGTCACAATAAACTTAGCATGGCTGCTCATATTTTTAACTAATTTATTCGAGGATTTAGTATCTCATAATTGCTCATAGGACAAAGTTTATGTGTCTGCATCGATAGATGTGAGTTCACCGTAGGTGGTCAACAGCCCAAGGATTTTCATTGTCAAAAAAAAAAACAGCCCAAGGATTTCTCTTTTTCTTTTTGTGTGTGTCTCATATATATTTAGTTCAAACCTAGTTTACTGTTGCTGTGTATTTTTTGCATCATGAATCTATATATTAGCTTTAAACTTTTATCTTATTACTTGTTGCAAATTTTTTATCCATATATTCAGTAAATTATTATGGTGTATTATATAACTTAAAATGAAGTATCAGTATCGCTGATATGCATGCAGGTTTAGCTTGAGCTGTATCATATATGTTATGGTGGCGGTTGTGATTAGATTATATCAACAATTGATGGTCTGTGATAAATTTTAGGATTTCTCTTTTTTTTTTCATAGTGCGTCTCATCAAGATTAGCCTGAAGCCTCATTGGGATCTCTAGTTAGAACTTTTAGTTTTTTTTCCTACTACTAGTGCACTATATATTATTATATATTTTAGCTTTCAACCGTTGATCATATTAGTTGTTTTAGTTTCTTTATCCACGTGTTAAACTGAAAACCTAGTGCTTATCTTATTCATTCATATTTATTTTTTTATTAAAAACAGTTTTAAGTCCTAGCCTCCTAGGTACACTCTTACACTACTGGAAAACTGTACTTTGCCGAGTGCTTGATACTTTGCCGAGTGCAAAATATCGTGGCACTCGGCAAAGCTATATTTTGCCGAGCGTAGCACTCGGCAAAATTTTGCACAAAGCAAAGCCGGCTTTGCCGAGTGTAAGGCACTCGGCAAAAGTCGGGCACTCAAGCAAATACGGACTTTGCCGGGGTTGACTCGGCAAAGAAAAGCGCTCGGCAAAATTTAGACGGACCGTGACGACGACCAAGAACCGTTAGATTTTGCCGAGTGCAAGACTCTAGACACTTGGCAAATTTTTTTAATTATTTTTTAAAATAAACTTTGCCGAGTGTGTCAATAGGACACTCGGCAAACTTTTTTTTTGTTTTTCGTAAATTAATTTTCTTTGAGTGCCTTCTAGCCACGGCACTTGGCAAATTTTTTTAATTTTTTAAAATAAAATAAACTTTGCCGAGTGCCACACAAGGACACTCGGCAAACTTTTTTTTGTTTTCTAGAAAATTAATTTTGCCGAGTGCCTCCTAGCCACGGCACTCGGCAAATTTTTTCAATTTTTTTTTTAAAATAAACTTTTGCCGAGTGCCACACTAGGACACTCGGCAAACTTTTTTTTTGTTTTCTGAAAATTAATTTTGCCGAGTGCCTCCTAGCCATGGCACTCGGCAAAATGTTTTATTATTTAATAAAATAAACTTTGCCGAGTGCCACACTAGGACACTCGGCAAAATATATATATATATATATATTTTTTTTTGATTTTGGACCCAATTTTTTTTTGTGTAGCCTTCTGATAGTATTTGAAACTCTAATATAAAATTTGGTGAAATTTTGACATTTTTTGTTATATTTCCTCAATTTATATTCTTTCTTTTTTTTTTTTTTGTGCGTATTTCAAATTTGAACTGCAGCTCCATGGAATATTGGAATTTGGTCATCAAAAATTGATATTCGTGATATTTAGCGTATGTTGCTACTGTATTCAAGGAGTCACATGAAATCTCGAGCATCTCGTTGACGTAAGATGTCGAATTAGTTGTGGAAAAACTAAATTTAAATTATATAAAATCAAAGCGAGTCCGAAAATCATGAAACTTGTGGCGGCATCTTCTTATCGCATGCATAGGCTATGGTAAAAATTTAATATGATTTGGAGCAAGTTGTGATGCACGATACCTAAAAACGGACATGAGGCGTGATAATGGGGTTAACACATGGGTGATGTCTAGGTTTTAGGTATCGTGCATCACAACTTGCTCCAAATCATTTTAAATTTTTACCACAGTCTCTGCATGCGATAACAAGATGCGTCCACAAGTTTCGTGATTTTTGGACTCCGTTTGGATTTTATATAATTTAAATTCACTGTTTCTACAACTAATTCGACATCTTACGCCAATGAGATGCTCGAGATTTCATGTGACTCCTCGAATACTGATCTCAACATACGCTAAATATCACGAATATCAATTTTGGATGACCAAATTCCATTATTCCATGGAGCTGCAGTTCAAATTTGAAATATGCTTGGGAAAAATGAATGAAACAAAATAAATTAACGAAATATCACAAAAAGTCAAAATTTCACAAACTTTATATCCCGCTGGCCAGTCCCGGCTGGCGGCCTGGGCCATCCCGCGGCCCGCCATCAGCGCTCCGGCCCCGCCCGGCGAAGGGCCGCCTGCCCGCCAAAGCCAGCCCCCGCCCTCGGCCATGGATTTGGCTGGCCCCGTTTCCTGGCCGGTTAAGCGCCTGCCCAAGGCCCCACCCCGCGCGTCCCCGCCCAGCGTGGCCGCCCGGGCTCCAGCCCAGCCGCCGCTTACTTGTCCGTCCTGGGCTGCCGGAGGTGCCCTGCCGGGCGCGCCCCGCCTCCCGGCCCGAAGCACGCCCCACCCGCCCCGGCCACGGAACACAAGACCCGCCTCGCCAAACGCTGCTGGTCAGGTAGCAGAGGAGGAGGAGGTAGTTGGAGGAAGGAGGAAGAAGAAAGAGGAGGAAGAGGAAGAGTAGGAGGAGGAAGGGGAAGAGAAGAAGAAGTAGGGGGAAGAGGAGGAGAAGTAGAAAGAAGGAGGAGGCCAGCGAGGAGAAGGGGACGAGGTGCCTTCGTCGGCACGTTAAGTCCTGTTCTCGGCGTATTCTCCTCCGCGTGGACGTCTCGCCAAGGTATATGCACCCTCCTGTTTGGAATGCCGGCCTTCATGCCGTTGCGATACTCGGCCTTCGTGCCGTTGTGATACTTGGCCGTCGTGCCGTTGTTGTTGCCGGCCTTCGTGCCGTTGTGATAGTCGGCTATCGTGCTCCCTTTTTTGCGGTTTTGGAAACCTCCCCCATCTAGGGAGGTTCCCGCCGAAATTTTTAATTTATACTAACCTATTGCCTTTTATGCGGAAGAAGGACGTGGGAGGCACTCGGCGACCACGATCGTCTTCGTCGGCGTTAGTGTGGTCTGCACAGCGTCGCCTCGCCACTGCACCGACTCGGCACTGCCCCGCTAGCCTTACCCCACCACCACCCTAGGTATAAATATCCCCTCCCTCCATATCATAGTCTTAGATCGTGCATCCCAGTTAGGCGTCTCCCGTCAGAAAGAGATACGGTTTGAGGTATGCAAGTCTTTGCATATCTGTGACCGTATCTGTTTCTGATTGTTCACGTTTTTTGGACAGCCCACAGATGCGTAGATGGTTTAGTTTCCATGCTTCGCTCCGGTCCGAGATGGTGTTTCGGCATCACCCCCTTTTGTTTCTCGGTACACACTCTCCCTTGCGGGGGACGTGTATCGGGGAGAACAGGGGGGAGGTCTTTGCCGAAATTCCGTCTCGAATAGGAGCGAGAGCATGGAAACTAAACTCATCTACGCATCCGTGGGTGGGATTAGGACCTATCCTCACCTATTAGAGAGTAGAGATGCTACGCGCGTAGATGCAATTGATGGTCACTCATATGTGTTGATACGTCTGTTAAAGGATGGAGGACCGTGATTGGATGTATACGCTCCGGAGAGACAAGAATGATTACGACATCTTTGTTTATAGTCAAAGTCGAAGAATTCTTAGAGCATGCATTTGGCGAGAGTCTTTGGAGGCCATTCTCTAGTGCTTTGTCCCTGTAGCGGTTGTGACAACAGAAGAAGGAAAGATAGGTTAACCATTGGGAAACATATTGTAAAGTTTGGATTTACTCCAGGCTACTACCAGTGGATTCACCATGGTGAAGTCCATCGTGTCAGGGAGGAGGTGGTGAGACCACGACTCGAGGCTTTTGATGATAATGCCGGGGTACCTGACATGATGGATGACTATCACCAAGCTCAGTTTGCTGATTGCCGTGAGAAGGAGGAGATGGAGGCTGCCTCAGATGCCTTCTACAAGATGTTGGACTCGGCACAGAGACCCCTTCATGATCGTACCAATGTTTCTCAGCTGGATGCCGTTGGTCGCGTAATAGGGTTGAAGGCCGAGTTAAACCTAAGTCGAGAAGGCTTCGACAAGATGGTGGCCGTGTGGAGCGGTATGCTCTGGGAGGGACACATTATGCCGAAGAACTTGTACGAAGTCGGAGAAGGTCCTTCTTGCACTTAAGATGCCGTATGACAAGATAGATGCGTGTCCGAAGGGGTGCGTCCTATTTAGGAAAGAACATGCGGATGCAAAGTATTGCCCGAAGTGTAAATCCTCTAGATACATGGAGGTAGACTTAGACAATGGCCAGAAGAGGCAGCTTACGATACCCATGTCTGTCCTACGACACCTTCCGTTCCTACCGAGGCTCCAACGTCTATTCATGATGCCAGAATCCGCGAAACAGATGACATGGCACAAAAATGGCACACGGTACAATCCGGGAAGATGATACATCCATCCGATCTTTGAGGCATGGAAGTACTTCGATTCACAAACATCCGGACAAAGCAGATGAGGCTCGTAATGTACGTGTCGCTACCGGCAATGAGATGGGTTTAATCCATATGGTATGATGTGCGCACCATACACATGTTGGCCCGTGTTCGTCATCCCCCTCAATCTCCCCCGGCATTGCCTTTCAACGACATATTTGTGTTCTTGTCGTTGATAATTCCTGGACACCCAAAGACTAATATGGGTGTCTTCATGGAGCCTTGTGATAGATGAGTTGATTGATGCCACGGGACAAAGGGGTGTGGACCTACGCCCCGAGCTACGAAGACAAGCTTCAAAATGCACGTCTGGTACCTATACTCGCAGCACGACTTCCTGGCTTATGGGTTGTTCGGTGCCTGGTGTGTTCACGGGAAGTTCCCATGCCCAATATGCAAGGAAGCTTTGAGGTTCATACGGTTGAAGAAGGGTGGCAAGTATTCGTCGTTCGACAAACATCGTCAATTCCTCCCTCTTGATCATCCATTCAGAGAAGACATCAAGAGCTTTACGAAGGTGTCAAAGTGACGGATCCTAAACCATACTTGAGGACTGGTGCCGAGGTTCGTGCTCAGATAGATGCTCTCGTGCCCAGCCAAGAAGGTGGTTTTGTTGGATATGGTGAGCAACATATGTGGACTCATAAGTCCCGGCTTGACGAGGCTGCCCTATTTCGACGACCTCCTACTTCCCCATAATATTGATATAATGCACACTGAAAAGAATATCGCCGAGGCACTATGGGGAACATTGATGGACACTGACAAATCTAAAGACAACCCTAAAGCTAGAGTGGATATGGCAGAGTTGTGCGACAGGCCAAAACTAGAGATACGACCTCCTCAACCAGGAAGACGGTGGAAAAGGCCTAAGGCCGACTTTGTCTTGGCACCCGATCAAAGAAGGGAAGTACTTAATTGGATCAAGACATTAATGTACCCCGATGGGTATGCACGGCGAATATTAGCGGGGGGTGTGAACTTACAAACTTTTTGAGTCAACGGGATGAAGAGCCATGACTACCACATATGGATTGAGCGGCTTCTTCCATCGATGGTTCGAGGCTATGTGCCCGAGCATGTCCGGCTAGTCTTTGGCAAAGTTGAGCTACTTCTTCCGCTTGACTACGTGCCAAAGAGCTATCTTTGGCCGTCGTTCTGTAACTTGAAAAAATGGCACTTTGAGTTGGTATGTGAGTTAGAAAAGATCTTTCCACTGGCTTCTTCTTGTCGATGCAACATCTAATTGTGCACCTCCCGAACGAGGCACGCTTGGGGGGGCCGTGCAGTTTCGTTGGTGCTATGCAATCGAGAGATGTCTAAAGATTCTTCGCAAGAAATGTACAAATAAAGCTAGAATTGAGGCTTCCATTGCAGAGGCAAGCCTAAGGGAGGAGGTTGCAAACTTCACAACAGCCTACTACAAGCCGAACCTTCCTAGCAAGCATAATCCACCCCCTCGTTACAATGCTGGCGAAGTTGAATCTAGCCTCAGCCTTTTCAAAGGACAACTAGGCAGCGCAAGTGGATCGAGCCCCAAGAGATTGGATCCAGAAGAGTGGCGCAAAATCACGCTATATGTTTTTACCAACCTTGTCGAGGTTGCGCCATTCATTGAGTAAGTTCTCAACAAAGTTGATTCAATACAAAGTCACTATTCTATGTCGAACCCCATTGATTCTCTTTGTTACAGGGAATTTGTTCGTCAAGAGTGGCAAGAATCAAGGGATCCTACCCCGCACGAACATGATACCCTTCTTTCAGAGGGTGCGGGAGCTGGGAGGCCTGATTTCATTTCATGGTTTAAACAAAAGGTACTTTGAAATCTAGCTCGTACATTCGTCGATATTCCTTAGTAGCTCCTATGTTCCAATAGTATAACGATGTATCATGCTTGAGCTTGCGGCGTGAACAATGTGTCCATGAGTGACGAGTTGAGACAGGTTTGCAAATGGCTTCAAGTTAAGGGTGAAGTCATATAGTGGTTATGACGTGAACGGATATCGCTTCCACACGTCAATACACGAGCAAAATCGGGCCACTCGAGTAAAAACCACCAACGACCAAGTTTTTATGCGGGGCACTAATGGCGTCGATTATTATGGAATAATTCGGGGAGATCTATGAGCTTGAATATGAGGGACGAGTACCTCTTACTCCTGTCATATTCAAGTGCCACTGGTTTGATCCTGGACGAATGAGATGGACCCCTCATCTTGGGATAGTCGCGATTAGACATGATTCCGTCTATAAAGGAAAAGATGTCTATATTGTGGCTCAACAAGCCGTGCAGGTGTATCATACGCCATACGCGTGCCAATCCAAAGACCATCTTAAGGGCTGGTCTATTATGCACCATGTATCTCCACACGGTAAACTACCTCTTCCAAACGATGAAGATTACACATTCGACACAAACACATATGATGGAGAGTTCTATCAAGCAGATGGTCTAGAAGGGACATTTGAGATAGTCTTACCCAATGTGACCGAAATGGAAGTAGAAAGTGAAACGGTTGATGACGAGGACCATGGAGATATAGTGCTGAATTTGAAGGATATTCAAATGCTTGAGCGATTCCATTCAGGCAAAGACAATGAAGAAGACCTAGAACATTCCGATAGTGTTGCCCATTTGGATAATTTTGACAGTGATGACGAGACCTATGTCCTAGGAGAAGATTTTTTGTAAAGCATGTAATAAAATTTCTTTGGTAAATTTTGTTATGTTTATTCATTTTGAAATATTTGTAATGTATGTACTAATGCTTGTTGTTCATTCTTTGTAAATTGCAGGTGATAGATCAAAGATGGCGGGCAACCGTTCATCGAGAGCAGGTAGCCTCGGTGTACCGAGGCTTTTCGGGATGGACGTGAGGGGCAGGCTTGGCGTCGGCGCCGAGAACAGGCCCGGGTCGCCCCAAAGACTGCGAGGAGGGGAGAGGGAGGGGAGCGGGAGGGGCCGTGGTCGCCCTAGGAAGGACCGACCTCCTCCACCGGCTCTTGACCAGCCAGAGGACCCGTCTGCTACCCCGCAGGACCACGTGGCAGCCACGGGCCCGACCACAGACACTCCGTCGGGGGACGAGGGTGCTACGCAGACCGACGAGGGTACTCAGCAGACGGAGGATGGTTCTACTCAGTCGACTCCCTACCTGCGAGGTCCCACAAACCTCCCTCCGGTTCCGCTTCCTGACCTACGCCCAGTGGTTCGTCCTGTGGGAAGAAGATACATACTTATAAATGTTATCACAACTACTTCATATGATATGTTACAAATCAAAAGAAAAACTGATAATTTTTATTAATCACTTATGCAGGGGCTGGCTAGTTATGTCGGGTGCTCTTGATCCCCCACGAACCCCCGCTACCGTGCTAGGATGTCTGTGCAGGAAACACTTCCCCGGCCTTGTGACCTTGAAGGGCCCGGAAGGGGGGCCGGCTTTGGTCGTGGAAGAGGTACAAGCTAGCCGCGGATGACGAAAGCGAGGACAACAAGCGGGGAGCGGGTTTTGGCGGACTTTTGGGTAAGTGTCTCACTACTTAGCTCAATACATCTCCTCAATTGGTTAAGTCTTTTATTGAATTAATGAACGGATACATCTGTGTTTGTATGCAGAGTTTTTTCAAGGCTGAAGATGGTCTAGAGAACGTGGCGGATCAGACGGCACACAGAGCCTGTCAGAAGTACGTCGGCGACATGATTCACGAGGCGCGACTCCAGGCCCACGTCGACTACTACAGGTCCATCAAGAAACAGCCCCTCAAAAAGGCCGGCTCAAGAACGGTGGCGCTGACCAAGGAGCAGTACCTTCAGGTAGGTGAATAATATTGAATCGTTTTGAGATTTAGGTGCCGGCGACATGATTCACTTGATGTTTCACTTGATGATGTGTAGGTGCCACCCGCGTGGTGCATGACGCATAGACCGGCATGGGCGATGATCATGGACAGGTACCTTGACCCGGCGTACCTCGAAAAGCAACAGCTCGGCAAGCGAAAGCGGGCACTGAAGACCGCTCCAACTCACCACCAAGGCAGCCGCAACCTCCCCGCATTCAAGCGAGCACTTGTGAGTGATGTCATTTATCTATTGTAATCCTCAATTTTGTGTCTCTTATCATCTTTCCGTCTTTCTCGCAGGAAAAGGCACACCTGCGTCGCCCCGGTGTCAGAGTTAGGGGCATGGGCTGTGTCCCACATGGGCCCGGTGAAATCCGGTGTCATCTTCAACCCGGATGCCCCTCCCCAGGCTTACTCTGACCCGACCGTCCACGCTAAAGTCAGAGACTACACGGAGGCGGTTAGGTCCCTCCGTGGCCCGGATTACAATCTGAGCACTGAGCCCCTTGAGACAGAGGTGATCGTGAGGTGAGGGGCAAAGGCAGGAAGCACGGTCGGTTGTGGATTGCGAGGACGGCGCCGACTCCTCGAGTTCTGCACCCTCTCTCTCCGATGTGAGGGCACGGAGCACGGCCAGAAGCCTTCCCATACGTGCACGGCCTACTCCAACACTGTCGCGGGTCGATGAACTTCAGGTAATTCCCGTTTCACTCGTCGTACATTGAACTTGACAAACATTGATCAGATTTGCAATACTGAAATATGTGATTGAAACACTACAGGTCGAGCTGACAGAAACAAAGGAGACGACCGCACACCTGATCGCTCAGCTGGAGGCCACTCAGAAGCAAATGGCGGACATGTATCAGATCTTGCAAAGCCTCGGGCAAGCATCGGGTGTAGTAGTGCAGTTGCCAGCTCCAACTCCGGTTTGACTCTTCACTCCTGTGCGATTGTTGGCCTTGGCGCCGTTGTGATTGTCGGCCTTCATGCCGTTGTTTCTTGCAGGTTGGAAACCTCCCCGCATGCAGGGGAGGTGCTTTGCCGAAATTTCCAATTTTTAGTAACACATGCAATTTCTTCTCTTTTTTTGTGCAGCCTCCGTCGGCGGGTTCAAACAATCACGCTATCGTGTCACCGACGGCCGATCTGTCAATCCTTCACCGCAGATCCGGTCCGTCACACGGTGTAGTCTTCAACGCCGTAGTAGGGATGTTGAACTTTGTGATGTTGGACTTTGTGATTTCAAACTTTGTGATGTTGAACTTGTCATAATGAACTTGTCTTTGGTGAACTTTGGTGGATTTGTAATGGATTTTCGATGGATTTATGAAATTTGCGTGTGCTTGTGATATATAATGCATGTTGGTGATATAAGCGTGATGATTGATATGTGTATATATATATAATATCTGTCACAAGGGAATGAAAAAATATAAAAAATTAACAATTCTCGGAAACTTTGCCGAGTGTTTTCTTACATAGCACTCGGCAAAATTTGTTTGGTTTTTTCCCTGAAATTTACTTTGCCGAGTGCCATGCGTAAAAACACTCGGCAAAGTAAATTTTTATTTTTAAAAAATAGTTTTTGCCGAGTGTCTCGAGCAAAAACACTCGGCAAAGTTTACTATTATTTTAAAAAAAATAATCTTTGCCGAAAGTGTCTCGAACACAAAAAACACTCGGCAAAGTTTACTATTATTTTTTTAAAAATAATCTTTGCCGAAAGTGCCTTCCTACATGACACTCGGTAAAGGTTTTTTAAAAATAAAAGAAAATTTTTGCCGAGTGTTTTACGGGCACTCGGAAAAATAACGGTTAACGGCAAGTGGCGTAACGGCCGAAAAAAATATTTTGCCGAGTGCCTTACATAGCACTCGGCAAAAAAAAAGAAATATTTTGCCGATTGCCCGTGAAAAAGCACTCGGCAAAGTGTCTTTGCCGTGAAAAATGTTGCCGAGCAATCTTTTTGCCGAGTGCTACACTCGGCAAACGCTTTGCCCGAGTGCAAAGTGCTTTTTGCCGTGTGTAAAAACACTCGGCAAAGTAAATTTTTCCAGTAGTGTTAGTTGCTACAAAGACATCAGCAATCTCAACAAGCTCCACAGGACTGAGGAAGTTTAATTTTCTATATTGAAGAATTATACATATAGTACTATTATTTTATAAAAACCATAGAGTACCTACAATTTAAATACCAATATTGATATGACATAATGTTTTGATAAAAATTTAATTAAGTAACAACTTACAAAAATTATTGTCATGGAGTTTTATATAAGAGAATAGTGTATTGTTTATATGTAATTAAAGCAAACATTTTTCATGCTTTAAATCACTATTTATCCTATTGTATGTATACTTTTACTATTGTATGTATACTTTTACTTGGTCTACTGGTGACACGAAGTATTATGCTTACATTCAATTTAACAACTGTAGAAGTGTATAATTTAGACATATACATTTTATGAAATAAATTATTTTCATAGTTTATGTTACTATTTATACAAAGATTTGAGGGACATTTTATTTATTTTTATAGTGGAAAAGGTGAATTATCTAGATACACACTAAATGTGTTACTTTATATTACATTTCATAATAGTATTGAGCACAGTTGATATATGTTGGGGTTTAGTTTTTATTATCAATCATTATGGCCAAAATGGATAATTTATGAGGACCAAAAATGGTGACCAGAGGAGGTGACACTACTACACAAAAGATTTTACAAGGCACTTCAAAATTACCCTCGGAGGCGGTTTTAGCAAATAACCGCCTCGGTTAATCAGTTCCAACCGAGGCAATGCCCCGGCACAGCAACCGCCTCGGTTAATGTATTAACCGAGACGGTTGTTATAACAAAACCGCCTCTGTTAATGACAATTAACCGAGGCGGTTGTTGTAAAGAAACCGCCTCGTTTAATAGATTAACAGAGGCAGTTATTTTAAGGAAACCGCCTCGGAAAATCCGGCCTAGTCTGCTAGCCCACTAAAGCCCGATAGCAGTCATCATATATAAACACGGGGGACTAGGGTTTCACGCACTTATTTTCCCCTCCCTCTCCCTCAGGAACCCGAGCCGCCGCTTTCCCTCTGCTATGTCTCCCTCCCACAGCAGCCCTCTCCCTCTACTCTCTCCCTCCCTTTCCCCGGTGCGGCGAAGGCCCCCCATGGGTGATTGCGCGGCTGCCCGGCAATGCTGGCGGCGACGCGAGCACGCCCCCCGACACGGGCGGGCGCTGCCCCCCGACGCAGCGCGGGCGTGGGCCCCGGCTGCGCGGTTCTCGGTGGCTCACGCGCCCGGGTGCGACGGAAGGGCCTTGGGGCTTTGCAGCACGGCGGCGGCTCTGCTCTTGGCCGTCGTGGATCCGGCGATGGCTGGCCAACCCTCTTCACCTTGCAAATCCGGGGACGGTATGCCCCTCATCCTATCTCTCTCTCTCTCAGATCCATGTCGGATCAGTCCCTCACCCTCCCTCCCTTGTAGATCAGCTCAATGGGGGCGGCGCTCGCGGATCGATCCATGGCGGAACCTGTGCCCCGGTGATGGATCTGGGCGTCCTCGATGATGGCGCGTGGCCCCTCGCGGCGGAGGTGCGGCCTCACGGTGGTGACAGTGCAACCGCCCCAACAGCGGCGTTGGCGTGGATCTGCCCCCACCGAGCAGATCCGGTCCCAGCAAAGAAGGGCCATCGAGCGCGATCCGGCCACCATCGAGTGGATCGGCCATCGGCGGCGGTGGGGGCGTGGATCCGCCACCGGCGGCGGCGGCACGCAAAACTAGGCTCGGTGGGCTTTTTTTAATTTATGAAATTATTAACCGAGGCGGTTTTTATAAAATAACCGCCTCGGTTAATAGGTTAACCGAGGTGGTTGAGCAACCGCCTCGGTTAAGGCCACGATTAACCGTGACCTTATGTTCGAGGCGGTTAGGAAAACCACCTCGGTTAACCTAAAAAACCGCCTCGGTTAAGTTTTTACGTAGTAGTGTGAATGGATACCTTAAATTCCTTTTGAAACTTTCGACCACTGTCCTAGAATTAACCCCAAAAAGTGAACACGTACTACACGAGAAATCAATGAGCCAATTAGTAGTTGGATATCTTCTGTGATGACCGAGAGACACATCGGGATCCTCAAAAGACCACCGAGTATATCGGAGAGGACTCGAGAAACAAAGATATGAAAGGTGGTGACTTGACTCCTATAGGAGAGAAGCAAGTTCCCCATTCAAAAACCTAAGTTGAACCTGTGACAAACTATTGAGAAAGTTTCTTTGGATCGATGGAAAACCAATAAAAAAGACGGATCACAAATCAAAACTCAAAGATGCAAGAGCCAAACAAAACAGTGTGAAACAGCACTCAGACCCTCACACCAGATGTGTCCAGTTGGTGTACCCGGATGTGTCTAGTTTTCACGACTTTGGAAGGGACATTGTCAGCTCATATCGGACATGTATGGTATGCATATTGGATATGTTCGGTATGCTGAATTAACACAAAGCGACCTTAGTAGAAAAAACTCTATGAAACGGTGTTAAAAAATTATGACATTTTAACCACGGATACTAAACACCTTAGGGAAGATTTTTCACCAAATTTCAGCTCCAAAATCAAAAGGTTTACCTATCGGACATGTCCAATATTGACTACGAGCAAATTTTAGGAATTTCGATGCTAAGATCAAAACTTGACCAAATCAACTCAGATTGACTTAATACTTTGCAGAGATGTTCTACATGGTGTTGGTAACCTATCCCAAAAGGATCATGACTTGGATCAAACTCAAATTCTAGAAATTGAAAAAAAATCAGTGCAAGAACAAGTGTTCCACCAAAACCCAAAATTAGCCTCCATCTATGAGGCCATGTTGAATCTGAGTAAATCCATCGGTGGATCTCTTCAACAGATGTCCTTGCTCATAACGGATCAAAAGAATTGATTCCAAACCACCCCAAAGCAAAGATCAAACCAAAACACAAAAGGGGAGAGGGAAATATAAAAAAACAAATCGCAAAGAACAAAATCCCATGCTCTCGATCGGAATCCCAGAGGACAACATGAGCTAAAGGCCTCACTTCCCAATTAGATGATGAGTACACAAATGAAGTTTGTCTAAAACATCTACAGATCACTACAGCAGTGTACACGAGGAAAAATCCTAACAAGGATGAAAGAAATGACTGCTTGGAGAAATCAATGGCTTGTGGAGCAACCCTCTATTATTTATAAACTCTATTTCATATTCTCAACTACCCCTACTTACATAGAATGATTCACCTAACCTAGGGGCATTGTGGTACAGCTCCAAGGTTTGCCGATATGATGGCCACACGTCCTTCACCGCCTTGCTTTGCCTCGATGCAAAGCTTTCCGTCGCCGCCACGTGCCACCCTGTTTCTCCTCGAAACCTCTGCCCAGGTTTTGAGGCTCAAACCTGAAATCCGTCCACTAGTGGTTTTGAGGTCCAAACCACCAAACTACCCAGAAGTAGCGCATACTCCATACGTGTCCCCCACAATCTGACATGTGTCACCATTGCTGTCGACCGCTCCCAACCACCGTCTTCTAGCTTCCACTTGACTTGCTCGACCGCCCTATTGCCTTGGTCAACACAACCACTTCCATGTACACTTGCACATGTCGATGTTTACATGTGTCCGCCACTACAACCGGCCACCCGCCTCCTGGTCCCTCGGTCCAAATCATATGCCCGTCCTTCACCTCTCTCTCGTCCATCGGCACGACGTGTCCCTAATTGACCTTCACCTCACCATTGACCATTGCCACTGAGCTCCACACCTGCATACCACAAGCCAAGAGACATGTCGCACACTTCAACTCATGCCGTAGTTAGTTCTCAAGCTCAACCTAGACATCAGTCACGTTTCACAAATCGAACCACAAGAACACATATTAATCTTGTGTTTGCAATTTATAACAAATTTAGGGGTTTTATATATTTTTTATAATGGAAGATGTAGTTTTTTATAAAACATAATGAATCCAACTGTTATTATTGATGATAATAGTTAGAGCCTTACCAAAGTAAAGATCAAATATTTTAGAATTTTAGTATTTTTTTTTCTAACCTGTCGGCCCATAGGAATTAACTTGAAGGCCTTTTTTTTGGGGGGGGGGGGGCTCTATAATAAAATGTATCTCTTTTTCCTAACGTGTCTTATGAGAATTAAGATAGAAACTTCTTTAGATCTCCATTTAGTAACATAAAATATAATTTTACCCATTCTGTCCACAATTTCAGCGAGGCCAACCGCTTTTCTTTAACAAGCTAAGACAACTCAGACAAGAGGCATGATATGCCTGTCCATGGCAACATACAAAACGTCAAAGAGAACCACATGCATGCTAGTCAATCATTGGCCTAATAAATGCATGGTTTATACCTGCTCGTCGCTAAATAAATTTGGTATCTTCTTCAAAAAAAATAATAAATTTGGTATCGACGAATCAGAAATGAGCACATGCGCTTTAGTTCGAATAACTCGCGCTACTAGATAAGACTTGACTTTATTTCCCAATTCCCACACAGCAGCTTTCAAAAGTCACGGTCAGATGGATGTAATGTTTGCTTACACACACATCAGAGCACGGTCAAATGGGCTGTCTGTCGTCGCCTCTGATTTTTAGTACTAGTAATTGATTTTTCTAATTGCTTTCCAGAAACCCTAGAGTCTATATAAATGTCCCAAACGTAACCGGTTACTCATTGACGCGAACTAACACCTCAAAACGATTTCCACGTTGCTCCCAGATCCACGAACAGAACCGTACCACGTGTGCAATTGTCCCAGCGCATGCTTTCCGACGGTCCCAAGTATTGCAGGAGACAAAGTATTCCGCTAAGAGTCATCAATTTCTCATTTTCTAGGCAGGAGCCAGCCGTCCTTTCCCTCGTCCGCACCTGCACCTGATGCTAGAAAAGCACAAGACACAGGGAATAAGATCCGGCGAGCACATGGCCCCAACGCCTCGCTGCTCCCTTTCCCAACCAAGAAGAATGCCGGAGAGCCCACAAGACCCCAAGAGCAAGCTCCCAACACAAAATCCGATTCCCAACAGGTGGATGCCGCGCGCGGCAGGCGCTGTCATCACACACTTGCAGGAAAATAAAGCTGTAGCTGAAAGAGACAATGGTGAACGATTGGATTAGGTGTACACGATGCACTCGGCGTTGACATACTATGCACGTGTAAATCCCAAGCTTTACGCTTCTTGCAGACGTTTTATTTGCCAAACATATGCATATATACATCTCCGGTTCCTCTCTTACCCTACCGTCCTGATGATGTCAGGGCACCCGGCCGGCCCACTTTGTACATTACAGGACCAGTGCCAAATAACGTTTGTCAGCAAGAGTCGAAGCATGCTTCGACTACTACCATCCTAGGAAACCGTTCAAATTAGCAAAGGAAAACAAGTATGACCGTATATATACCACCTGGTTCTAACTGTTGTGACACCGGACTCTAACGTCGAAACGATTGTTTGGATCTAAATCGCGATAGCCGTCCTGGGCGTCGGCCAAAACCGTAGGCACCCACACTGTTGGGGACCAAAATAAGGGCCCCCTAAGGAAAGCCCAACAAACGCAAGGCTCAGTCCAACGGACCTCCGCGGCTCTAGCTGGGCCACGACGCCGGGGCACAAGAGCAAGCGTGCGGCCTCCGCCCATCCGAGCCCACCCCGCCAAGGGCTCGGGCGAAGCCAATTCTCCGCCTCGCCCGAGCCCCCCAATTTGAGGCCTCGGACGGAAACTCATTCTCCGCCTCGGCCGAGCCCCGCGCCGGGGCCTCGGGCAGCGTCAAATCTTCCGCCTCGCCCGAGCCACAGAGGCAGGCCTCGGGCCGGGGCGCCGCACTTCCCCGGTCAAACCAGGCCTCGACTTGGCGTATATCCGCCGCCCGCCTTCCCACCGGTGCTTGTCGAATAACGCTATCCCTGGAAGGGGATGGGGGCCGTCCCGTCACGACTCTTAGGATTACGTTATCCTCCGCGGTGGAGGCCATGCACACCCTTTGTGGGGCACCTTGTTGTCCGACCCTTCCGACAGGTCAAGTCACCGAGGCCCCGAGGCGGCGGCCCGCAAAGCCAAGGGTCGTCACCCAACATCATCCCGTGCGAGTCGGGCCAAGTAGGCGCCGGTCAAAGCAACAGTGCCTCCGGGTTTTTCGAGGCAGGGATGGGCGGCGATTGCCCCGATGACGGCTCTTCCCTGTGCCAACCACCCCAGCGTGCGGCGGACAGGCGCCGAGGCCCTCCGAGCCTCGGGACGGGGGCGAGTCAAGGCTACGAAGACGCCATTGGGGACGGTCACGACTCCCCGGCCTCTCCATCAACTCCCTACGGGGACATCCGCTCCTTCCATTGCGGGGGGGGGGGATGCGACTCCTCGCAGCCACGACCGTGCCCTGCCGCGCCAGCAACAGTGCAAGGGCCCATGCCAGGGCCTCGGCGTAAGGATGGCGGCGGGTTCCGAGGCCTTGAACCAGGAGAAGAGAGCAGCTTCTCGCATACGGCAACTCTATGTAACTCCCCTGCCCCCCCCTTTACGGCTATAAAAGGGAAGGCAGGGGCCCGTAGACAACAGGCTCACATAGACGCAACAACAAGCTCGATATTGGCACTTCACTCAATCACCACGAGACTTGGGACTGGGTCCCTCTCTCCTGCTTGCTTGTACACCCTACCTACAAGCACGCCGGTGCAAAGATAATACAAGTTCTCCCCATCCCTTTGGACGTAGGGCCTTCATTTGCCCGAACCAGTATAAACCCTTGTGTCCATCTTGCACACCATCCGGAGCTGGGAGCACGCACCTCAAATTCACTCGTCGGGGCAAGGGCCACCGGTTCCAGCACCGGCGATTGGCGTGCGGTAGGGGCTTTGTGCGTGTTTCGTCTCTTTTCCCGCCCGAACCTCCGGATGGCCAGCGAGACAGCGTCGACACCTCAGGGCGGCTTCTCGGCCCCAACTTTCCTCCACTTCAGCCCGGCTGGGCAGGGGACCCCGATCCGGTTCGGTGAGCTCGAGTTCGTGTCGATTGAGTCGATGCGACATGGAGCTCCTCCCGGCCGGAGTTCAGGAACCTCCCGACGGGGCCCCGGCGGACCCATCACCGGCCCCGGCGGTAGGAGGCGCCACGGCGCTTCGCCCCCGCCGTGCACGACGGACGCACCATGACGCCGGCGGTGGAGGAGGAGGACCTCGGCGCTGCGCTGGACGACACCTCCTTTGAGGCGCTCGGCCGCCGTCGCCACCACGCCCGGCCGTTTGGCATGGCCAACAGCTGCTGCTACGTGCGCAGCATTGGTCTCCACCACCATGGGAGCCCGGAGGAGGCATCCACGCCGTCGGCGGCGCTCCACGCAGAGCGTCCCCGATGGATCCAACCACGGCTACGAGGAGTACTGATCGGCAGGAGGAGGCGGCGGACGCTACTCGGCACGCGCTACATCCACCCGATCCGGCGCTATCTCGAGGATCGGAGCCCGGGGGTTCGTCCCGAGGGCACGCCTTCGCCTTCGGCTACCCCGACTCCGACTCCCGGGGACGACATGTGCGACCCGACGCGCGAATGCTTCCACGTGGAAGTTCGTGACCTCGGCGCCGAAGGCAGCGGCGGCGAGCGGAGACCAGGACCGCGACCTAGGCATGCCGCCGGGACCGCCCGGTGGTCGCGACCCGGTGGATCCGAGTGCTTCCGTCCACCGGGTCAAGAGCGGCGGACCCCGCCGCCGCGGCCACTCCAAGGGCGGAGGATGCGGCGACCACGCCTCGCGAGCCGCGCCCGACACACCGTGGAAGCGGATCCGCGACCTCGGGGGCCAAGCTCGACCACGACCGTCTCCGGTGGCGGAAAATCGCTGGCGCTTGAGCAAGGCAAGCGCGCGGCGCTCAACACGAGCCCAGCGGCACGGCAGCGCGCCCGCGGCGTCCACGAGAGGATCGTCAACGGCGGAGGGAGAGCATCCTCCCGTCTTCAGCCCGGCGAGCGAAACGCCGCCGCGGCAGCCTTACTCTTCCGGGCAATGCCGGAGCCTTCCACCTCGGAAGGGCGCCGCATCCGCGGCGAGATGCGGGGGCTACATCGAGACCGCCCACGGCCCAGCAGGCGAGAGCTCGGCCCTCACGCCTTCGCGCTCGGAAGGACGAGAACCGCGGGCGCCCCCGGGAGGAACGCGAGGCCTCTGTCCACCAGATCCTCGCGAAGGCCGGCTCGCGAGCGCATCAAGACAACCGCGGTAGCCTCAACGACGCGCGGCGCGCAACATCGTGAGGGAGGCAAGAGCGGGGCCGAGCGAGACCGCCGACCACGCAGGAGGTGGCAGCCGCGACGAGGACCACGACGACGCGGACCCCACGGGCCTCGCGCCTTCAGGCTGGGCAATCCGCGGCGCTTCGGTTCCCGTTTCGGTTCCGACCAGCCCGCCAACCTCACCAAATACTCGGGAGAAACGAACCCCAGGTCTGGCTCAACGACTACCGCCTGGCTTGCCCAGGCGGGGCGGACGGCGACAGGCTCATCATCCGCAACCTTCCTCTTCATTCAGGCGATGCCGCTCGGGCATGGCTGGAGCACCTTCCCGCCCGCACGATCTTTGGTAGGCCGACCTAGTCAAGGTCTTCGTGGGAAATTTCCGGGGCACATCGTGCGCCACAGGAACTCACAGGACCTCCTTGTTGCCGCCCGGAAGTCCGACAAGTCACTCCGCGACTTCATCGCCGCTTCTCCAAGAAGTGCACCGAGGCGCCCAATGTGGCCGGCGCGGCCATTATCAGCGTTCCTAGGCAGGACATCACGCAAGGAGCTGGTCCACACATTTGGGCGGAAGATGCCCTCCACCGCCAGCGAGCTGTTCGAGGTGGCCACGAACTTCGCCTCGGCGAGGAAGCGATGGGGGCCATCTTCAGCGGTGCCAGCAACAAAGGGAAGCGAAGGATGAAGGAGCGGCAGCTTGGCGACCCGTAGCCGAGAAGAAGAACAAAAGGGCAAGCGGAGGAGCAACCAAGGCAAGAAGGAGGAAGGCTCGAGGATGACCTCGTCGCGGCCGGCCAGTAAGGCACCCGGGGCCCCAGGGGCCGGGCGTTCGGCGACATGCTCAAGCCATGCCCCTTTCACAAGTTCCCGTCAAGCACACCATGGGGAGTGTGACTTGGCTTTGCCCGGTTCTACGAAGCTTCCCCCGCCCGAGGGACAAGAGGAAGAAGGAGAAGGAGGGCGAAGGCGGGGGGTGACGGGTTCCCGGAAGTCCACGATGTCTTCATGGTCATCGGAGGCCTCCCGACGAACCTCTCCCCACGCGCCGGATCAAGCGCGGCGCCGAGAGGTGTTCTCGATGCGCCCGCCACGCCGCCGGTACTGCCGTGGTCGGCCAACGCCATCACCTATGGCATCGGCGACCACCCGCTCTCGTCTTGCGAACCGGGGAGATACCCGATCGTGGTGGACCCCGTCGTCGGCAACGTTCGGCTCACGAAGATGCTAATGGATGGCGGCGGCGCCCTCAACATCCTCTACTCCGAAACCCTCGGCCCCCTGCGGGGGTGGGCGTCCGCACCTCCGACCTTCCAACTCCCCTTTCAGGGGCATCGTGCCGGCAAGCGTGCTTGGCCCCTCGAGGCAGATCGATCTCCCGTCGTCTTCGGGAACGCCATCGAACTACCGCAAGGGAGGTCATCACCTTCGGCGTGGTTGACTTCGGGGAACCTACCACGGCATCCTTGGGCGTCCAGCGTCGCGAAAGTTCATGGCGGTCCCCAACTACACTTATCTCCTTCTCAAGATGCGGGCCCCAACGGCGTCATCACCGTTGGCTCCTCCTACGAGCACGCGTTCAAGCTGCGGCGTGGAGGCCATCGAGCACGCCCCGAGGCCACGGTCGTCTCCGAGGCTCTCGACTCCAAAGCGCCATGCCGGCACCTTGAGCCGTCCCGAGCCGGGGTGAGGGAGGTCCCGCTTCGAGCCCCCCTCCACCTCGTCCGGCAAGGCGGTGAAAATCTGCGACTCCCTCGACCCCCAAATAGGAAGCGGTGCTCGTCGACTTTCTCCGCGCGAACATCGACATTTTTCGCGTGGAGTCCCTCGGACATGCCGGGCATTAGAGGGATGTCGCCCAGCACTCCCTTGATATCCGGGCCGGGTCGACCGGTGAAGCGGCGTTGCGCCGATTCGACGAAGAAGCGCTTGGGGCCATCGGCGAGGAAGTGAACAAGCTTTTGGCGGTCGGATTCATCAAGGAGGTGTTCCACCCCGAGTGGTTATCTAATCCTGTAATGGTTAGGAAAAAGAGTGGGAAATGGAGGATGTGTGTAGACTACACTAGTTTAAATAAAGCATGTCCGAAAGTCCCCTTTCTCTTACCACGCATTGATCAGATAGTCGACTCCACCTCGGGGTGTGAGCTCTTATCTTTCCTTGATGCTTATTCCGGCTACCACCAAATAAAGATGAAGGAGTCCGACCAGCTCGCGATGTCCTTCATCACCCCGTTCGGCATGTCTTTGCTACGTAACGATGCCCTTCGGGCTCGAGGAACGCGGGGGGCCACGTACCAGCGGTGCATGCGGGCGTCTTCGGCGACCACATCGGCGAAACCGTAGAGGCCTACGTCGACGACATCGTGGTCAAGACCAAAGGGGCCGACGACCTCATCCCTGACCATGAGATCGCTTTTCGGTGTCTCAAGGCCAAGAACGTCAAGCTCAACCCCGAGAAGTGCGTCTTCGGGGTCCCCCGAGCATGCTCCTTGGGTTCATCGTCTACAAGCGGCATCGAGCCCAACCCGGAGAAGGTGACCGCGGTGGCGGGTATGGGGCCGATCAAGGACTGAAGGGGCGTGCGGCGAGTCAAGGGGCTGCTGGCGGCTCTCGGCCGTTTCATCTCGCTGGCTCGGCGAGAAGGGTGCTGCCCTGTATCGCCTCACGAGGAAGTCCGAGCGCTTCTCCGGACCTCCGAGGCCCGGGGAGGCCCTCGACAAACTCAAGATCGCCCTCACCGGCGCCCGATCCTCGTCCCCTTTGCCGAAGGTGAACCCCTCCTCTTATGCGTCGCTGCGACCACCCGGTGGTCAGGCGCGAGCCATCGTCGTCGAAAAGACGGGAGGAGGGCCACACACTTTGTCGATCCAGAGGCCTGTCTACTTCATCGGTGAGGTTTTGTGCGAGACCAAGGTCCGCTACCCGCAGATCCAAAAGCGCTCTACGCGGTGGTCGACCGGCGCAAGCTCGGCACTACACGACGCCCACCCCGTGACGGTGGTTTCCTTCTTCCGTTAGGGAGATCCTCAAAATCGGGAGGTCTTGGGGCGGGTCGCCAAGTGGTCCGTTGAGCTTATGGGAGAGACCCTCTCCTATGCGCCAAGAAAGGCCATCAAATCTCAGGTCTGGCCGACTTCCTCGCGGAGTGGACCGACACTCGGCTACCACCACCCGGCCGGGCGGAATCTTTGGACCATGTACTTTGACGGATCCCTAATGAAGACTGGAGCCGGCGCCGGCCTCTCTTCGTCTCCCCCCTCGGGGTGCACATGCGATGCGTGATCCGCCTTCACTTCCCGGCATCAAATAATATGGCGAGAATACGAAGGCACGCTCAACGGGTTGAAGATCGCCGTCGAACTTGGCGTCAAAGCGCCTCGACCTCAGGGGACTCGCGGCTCGTCATCGACCAAGTCATGAAGGACTCGAGCTGCCACGACCCCAAGATGGGCCCAGCGTCTTTGCAAGGCGATGCGCGCCTACGGAGGGAGGTTCGACGGCCTCGAGCTCAACCACGTCGTCAGGAGGCACAACGAAGCCGTCGGCGAGGCTCGCCAAGATCGCCGTGGGAGGGCCTCGGTTCCCCCGGCGTCTTCACCAAAGACCTCGCGGCTCCCCGTAAGCCCTCGGCGGGCAAGAAGGGGCCTCGCAAGAACGCCCGACCTCCCTCGGGGGCTGGGGGGAGAGCTCGAGGCCCCCTCGCATCCGAGGCTCCCTCGGCCTCCGAGACGTCCTCGGCATCGGATCTTTGAGGTCATGGAGATCGACGGAAGGGACCAGAGGCCGAGCCCAAGCCGGGCTGTAGGGAGCCCGTACCTCATTTGGATCGTCAGGGGTCCTCCCCGAGGACTTCAACCGAACTTGGCGCATCGCGAGAAGAGCAAAGTCCTTCGCCGTTATTGAGGATGAGCTTTACAAGCGAAGCCCCTCGGGGTCCCTAAGGCGGTGCATCACACGGTCGAGGAGGGCCTTGCCCTCGTCCCATAAGATCCACCCAGTGCGTGCGGCCACCACGCTGCCCCCGCTCCCTCGTCGGTGGCGCTTTCCGACGGGGGTTCTCTTGGCCAACCGCTTGTCGGTGGCGCATGCGAGGTGGTACGCACTGCGAAGGGTGTCGGTACTACGCTCGTCGAGCCGCACCTGCCGGCTCGGGCGCTTGGACCATCCCATCACATGGCCTTTCGCCGTGTGGGGATTGAACACAGTGGGACCCCTCAAGAAGGCGCCCGGGGCTTCACTCACCTTTCGTCGCCATCGACAAGTTCTCCAAGTGGATCGGCGCGCCCGTCACCAACATTCGGTCCGAGCAGGCGGTGCTCTTCTTCACCGACATCGTCCACCGTTTTGGAGTCCCGAACTCCATCATCACCGACCACGGCACCCGGTTCACGAGGCGAAGTTTGAAACCTGCGGCGAGCATCGATCGCATCGTCGGTCCCGGTCGCGCACCCCAGCACGAGCGGGCGGGTGGAACGGGCCAACGGGATGATCTTGCAAGGACTCAAGCCTCGGATCTTCAACAAGCTCAACAAGTTCGGCAAAAGGTGGTGGAGGGCTCCCCTCGGTCCTCTGGAGCCTCGGGGACGGCGACAAGCCGAGCCACGGGGTTTACGCCTTTCTTCGGTGTGCGGTGCCGGCCGTGCTGCCCACCGACTTGGAGTTCGGGTCCCCGAGGCTCAAGGCCTACGATGAAACACGAAACCAAGTGGCTCGGGAGGATTCATTTGGACATGCTCGAGGAAGTTAGGGATGCAGCCCTTCTACACTCGGCAAGATACCGGCCAGTCCCTCCGACGCTACCACGACCAACGGGTCCGGACCCGAGACCTCAAGGAAGGCGACTTGGTGCTCCGTCTCCGACAGGACAACAGAGGGCGCCACAAGCTCACGCCGCCTTGGGAGGGGCCCTTCATCATCGCCGAAGTCCTCAAGCCGGGCACGTACAAGCTCGCCAACGAGGCTGGCGAGGTCCTCAACAATGCTTGGAACATCCAACAGCTACGTCGCTTTTACCCTTAGAATTTCCAAGCATTGTACATACACTTTGTACCCCTCGCTAAAGAAAAACTAAATCCTTGGGCGTTTTTCCCAAATCACAATAAATTGTCCACGGTAGGACTCAGGGAGACTCGGTTTTGGCTCACCAAAACCGAGCCTCCCTCGGGGGCCAGAAAGAAGGGAACCCCCTCCCGGAGAGCACCCCTCGAAAAATCTTTTTTCGCTTTCCGGTTGTTTTACGTATACTCTACGTTCCCGAAAGGCTCGCGTACTTAGGAAAAGGCACGGCTGATATCATCCCGAAGCTAAGGACGGCCGAGCCGCGAGGCTACCTACGCCCGAGCGCTACGGTGCCTCCGCTCGCTGCCCTTAGACAAAGGAAGATATTATCCCGAGGCTGAGGATGGCCGAGCCGCGAGGCTACCTACGCCCGAGCGCTACGGTGCCTCCGCTTGCTGCCCTCAGACAAAGGACGCCCCCAAGTGCCGCGAGGAGGTCGCTCGATTACAAAAGGGCAACGGGGCCATGACAATCGCTCGCGCATTCCCTACCTTTGGCTAAAAAGCGACCCTCGGCTGCAAAGCGTCCTCGCGAAACTAAGTAACGGCGCAAACGGAAAGCGAAAGAGACAACGGAAAAACTAGTGCAAAAAGCATAAAGCCTCGGCGGGCGATTCACACGAAGTGTTTTATAAACACAAAATCAACATAAACTTTTATTTACATGGGAACTTGGGCCCGGACTGCGTGGTCTCATCGGGGGGGCGTCAGGGCCACCAACGTCTTGGGTGGCGACATCCACGGCCTCGGGGCCTCGGGCCGCGGCGTCCGTGGTCTCGGCGTCTCCGGCACCGGCATCCGCGACCTCGGTGGACACGACCTCGGCAACCCGCAGCCTCGGCGTCACTAGCGTCCTCCGGAGGAGTGGGCGACGGCGGGCGCAAAGTAGCCACCGTGCCGGCGGGAGCCCCCGCTCTTCTCGGCCTCCTCGACGAGTTGGGCCGGCACATCGGTCTCGTGCCCCATCTCCTCTTCGGTCACGACGAGCCCCTCGGGCGATCCGAGGGAGGTCGAGCCGGTAGTGGGACATGGTCATTGTGGCGTGTGTGACAGCCATTTCGGAGGGGCCTCCCGGCAGCGGCGCGCCTCCACCCGTCGACACGACATCGCCTGGCCCCGCGACACCAAGTTCTTTGCCGTCCCTTGAAACCTCCACCTCCACAAGGCGCGAGGCAGATGGTGTGGCCTCCGTGTGTCGGGGTCTCAAGCTCGCCCGCGCCGAGTTGTAGGCGGCTTGCGGCGGAGAGGCTCTCCTCGGCTCTGTCACCACGCCTGCCAGTGCAAGAACCCGAGAGTTAGGCTCTCGGGCGGTGTAACTACAGCACACGAAGGCAAGTCCGCAGTTCTTACCTCGCGGTGGCCGCGGAGGTCTCGTTCTCGCCCGATCCCACAAGGCCGCGTCGCCGGCTTGGAGTACTCCTCGCCGGGGACGGCGCTCGGCCTCCGAGGCCTCGGCCCGCGGACGGGGACTTGATGGAGTCCCGCCAAGCGCGAGGCCCTCGGCGACCATCGCCTCCTTCTCCGGCCGGAGCTGTTCAAGGCTCCTGGCGTGGCCCGCCACGACGTCCCCGGCGCGAGGGGTGGTGTCCTCGCGTGCCGTCGTGGCCTCGGCCTGCAGGGGGAGGCGAGGCGGAGCTTCTCAGCTCGGCGTCCTTCTCCGACACGGCGTCGTCGGTGGGCAACCAGCCCCTTCTCGCTGAAGGTACGGGTCGTGAAGGCCGGCCCGGGAGAGAACCTCCGACTTCCGCTCGGCGTCTGCGCCAAATCCTGCAACACGCGCTCTCCGGCCGGTCGATTCTTTGGGAAAGACGCTCCCGGAGGAAAAGAGGCCGAAAAGGTCACTCACCGAAGCAAGGGGAGCTCACGGCACAACCACGACACGATGGTCGGCGGCCTTCGCAGCGGTCGACCACAGTCCGCCACGCTCACCCAGATCCTCCCCTCCTTAGCGTCGTGCAGCGCCAAAAGGCCCCTCGCCTCTCCGGGGGCCCAGGGCGGCCGGCTCTCCGGACAAGGAAGGCTCCCCGGCGGGCTTCTCACGGGACGCTCCCGGCCGAGGCCGTGGCACCACGGTGGCGCCTCGGTTACCTGCGCCTTCTCGGCTCCTCCCTCCGCCCGGCCTCCGCCTCGGGGGGGGCCACGGCTAGTGAGGGGGCCGGGGCGGCTCCGCCTCGGTCATAACCGCGTCGGCGGTAGCAACCACCGCAGCTCCTCCACCGCCTCGGCTAACACCGAGAGTCTACCGGGCCGACGCGGCCAGGATCACCACGTCGTCCTCCTCGCCGGGCGTCTCCGCCGTCCGGCGGTGCCGACGGGCCCGCCCCCTTCGACCAGGGGCGCCATGGGCGCACCCTCGGTCTCCCGCGGGACGCCTGCGCCCGCCTGCCTCCGTCGCCGAGGACCGCTCCGTGGGACGGCTCCTCGGCAGCCTTCTCCCTCTCCTCGGTCCCGACCGTTGTCTCGGCGGGCGGAACCGGAGGAGGCTCCTGCCCCTCGCTTTAGCTATTTCCGGGGCGAGGGCGCCGCATCCACCGCTGCCCGGCGCTTCAGCCGTGGATGGGCACAAGGTAAAAATCTGCAGGTGAAAAAAAGCGAACGCCGGGGACAACAGCAAGGCGTGGACATGGCTTACCCGCGCAATTTAATCTTGGCGCCCGGGCGGGATCCTCCCGTGGGGGGGGCCTCGGGTGCCCCGCCCGACCGCGCCCTCGGAGGTGCCCGCTCACGGCCCTCCGACCCGCTCTTAGCCGATGCGGGCGGCTGCGGGGGCGGGCCTCGAGGGGAGAGCTCGGCTGCCTCCTTTCCTCGCTGACGTCGCGCTTCCTCAGAGGGGGGCCTGGGGGGCGCTGCGCGGCCCAAATCGGCGGCGCCCGGGAGGCGGCCCTCGCCGGCGGCCCTTCGGGCGCTGCGCCGTGGACGAGCAGCTGCGGGGGCCCGGCCTCGCCTCGCCGGGATGTAATCCCCCGGTGCTTGGACCCGCGTTGCAGGCGTGCGACTTGCCGGCTCGGACGGCCGACCTCTTCCCTTCTCCTTCTCTCTCCTTCTCCTTCCCTTTCTCCTTCTCCGCCCCTGGCGAAGATTTGAAAAAGGTGGCCTCGAAAAGTAAAGCCCACAGGTCCCGGTGGGCGTCAACGCCAGAGTAGCCCTCGCCTGGCGCCCGCGAACAGCGGCGTGGGAGATGCGGTTGAGCGGGTGTGGAGCTCGGCCGTAGTGCTCGGGAGGCGCCGGAGGAAGCGCCCACCGGCATCGAACCCACGCTCGTGGAGCGCCGTGAAACTCACAACGTACCCCCGACGGAGGGCGCTGGCGGTGATCCGGGCGGTGGAGCGATCCACTCCCGCTTCGATGTCGGACGGATGCGAGAAGACCCTTCTCCACCGGCGTCACCAGCTCGGCCTCCGTCACGGGCACGACTCCCACTCCGCAACGCCGGCGACATCGGGCCTGGGCGCCATCGAGAAGGCAAGGGCGGGCTAGGAAGACGGCGTGGAAGGCTTCCCTCTTCTCTCACCGGCGGGCTCGAGCTCTTTCTTTCTCTGGCGGCGGAGAAGGCAAGGGCAAAGAATGGCAGCGGGCGAGAGAAGAAGGCCAACGCGGCCGCCGCCTGGTATTTATACCCACGCGCTCCCCTTCTTTGCATTAAGTGTGTATCGGCCCATGATGCGCCCTCTCGACTGCACACCGCAAGACGGCCAAAGCGCCGGGCGCCTGGCGGCCGCCACCACGGGCTCGGCCAAGCGCCACACACACGTTACCGCGGCACATCCCTCACAAAGGATCGACCCCGCGGGCCGGGCCCTGCCCGCAGCGTGGCCCACGGCGGAAGCCACGGCGCCGCACATCACATCCTTGTGGGACCCACGAACAGCGCCGCGGCAAGCGCCGCGATGGAGAACGTGGGGGCCCGCCACCACCAGCGGCGCTTCACATCCCAAGGTTGCCCTTTGAAAAAGCCCCCACCCACGGGGGGCAATACAGGGGGTTCCTTCTCCGCGAAGGAGCACAGGCGGCAACCCATTCGATCCAGAGAGGTTCGTGGGCTGGCCCATCTAAGGGTTCGGCTTGACCACCTCGAGGGCAGCGTCGGGCGGCTCGGACGGCCTCATGAACAGCCTGGCCCCATGCAAGCGGGGGCCATCCTCGTAGTAGCATCCGAGGCCGCATGGCATAGCCGAGTAGGGGATCCGTGTGGGAGAGCACCGAGCCCTCGGGACGGCGGACGGGACCCCGAGCCCCTTATCGAACATGCGTGCGGCTCTTATGAACCGCGCCTCGCCCCACGCCAACCCCTAGCGAGCGGGGGCACAGGCGGTTCACTTGATCCCCGTTAACGACTCACCGGGCCTAGTCGTGTTCGACACTGGGTCGACGATAGCACGATGAAGTCCACCCCTCCTCCCCGCGGAAGGGAAGCCGAGGGCGTAAAAAACTAACGACTAAGTACCAACCGGGTTCCCCTCGTCGTTACGAGGGCACGGGGGCTTCCTTAACGAACCGGGCTCGGGAAACGTCCTAACACTTAACCAAACCCCGGACGAGCCGACGGGCACGGGGCTCGGCAAGACGAACCGTTCGTCCAAAACACGCACAAGCCCTCGGGACTAGTACTCACACTCCTCCGAGGCCTCGGGGGCTACACCGGCGGGTGCGCTCGCGCCCCCACCGGAGAGCACGGCTCCCGAGATGACTCCCAAGATAACCTCAAACCGCACCGCACGAACTGCAAGCCCTCGAAGGAGTCCCCCAGACTCCACCGAGGCCTCGGGGCTACACACCGGCCACAAGCGCTTCCCCGCGCGAAGTGTGTCGCTAGCAACCGAGGAAGCACGACCTCGGCCGCCTCGAACGAGTGCTCCCACTCCTCTAGAGGCTCGGGGGCTACCGGGGGGGATCAAAATAAGGGCCTCCTAAGGAAAGCCCAACAAACGCAAGGCCCAGTCCAGCGGACCACCAGCGGCTCTAGCTGGGCCACGACGCAGGGGCACAAGAGCAGCGCGGCGGCCTCGGCCCATCCGAGCCCACCAGCCAAGGGCTCGAACGAGAGCCAATTCTCCGCCTCGCCCGAGCCCCCCCCTGGCTGAGGCCTCGGGACGGAAACTCATTCTCCGCCTCGACCGAGGCCCCGGCGCCGGGGCCTCTGACGAGCGTCCGTCTTCCGCCTCGCCCGAGCCCCCGAGGCCAGGCCTCGGGACGGGCGCCACAGTACCCCGGGTCAAACCCGGGCCTCGACTTGGCGTATATCCGCCGCCCACCTTCCCACGGTGCTTGTCGAATAACGCTATCCCCCGGCGGGGGGGATGGGGCCGTCCCGTCCACGACTCTTAGGATTACGTTATCCTCCACGTGGAGGCCATGCACCTTTGTGGGGCCTTGTGTTGTCCGACCCTTCTCGACAGGTCAAGTCACCGAGGCCAGGAGGCGCCGCAAAAGCCAAGGGTCGTCACCCGGCATCATCCCATCATGACGGGAGTCGGGCCAAGTAGGGCGCCGGTCAAAGCAACAGTGCCTCCCGGGTTTTTTCGAGCCGGGATGGGCGGCGATTGCCCCGATGACGGCTCTTCCCTGTGCCAACCACCCCAGCGTCGGGCGGCAGCGCCGAGGCCCTCCGAGCCTCGGGACCGAGGCGAGTCAAGGCTACAAAGACGCCATCGGGGACAGATACGACTCCCCGGCCTCTCCATCAACTCCTACGGGGACATCCGCTCCTTCCATTGACGGGGACGGGGGGATGCGACTCCTCGCAGCCACGGCCGTGTGCCCTGCCAAGCGCCAAAGAATGATTGCAAGGGCCCATGCCGTGGCCTCGGCGTAAGGATGGCGGCGGGTTCCGAGGCCTTGAACCAGAGAGAGAGAGCGGCTTCTCGCATACGGCAACTCTATGTAACTCCCCTGCCCCCCCCTTTACGGCTATAAAAGGGGGAGGCTGGGGGGGCCCGTGAGACAACAAAGGCTCACATAGACGCAACAACAAGCTCGATATTGGCACTTCACTCAATCACCACGAGACTTGGGACTGGGTCCCCTCTCTCACATCGCTTGTACACCCTACCTACAAGCACTTCGATTGCAAGATAATACAAATTCTCCCCATCCCACTGGACGTAGGGCCTTCATTTGCCCGAACCAGTATAAACCCTTGTGTCCATCTTGCACACCATCCGGAGCTGGGAGCACGCACCTCAAATTCACTCGTCGGGGCAAGGGCCACCAGTTCCAGCACCGACACACACAAAAGAGCCTGCCACTTTGCGTTGCTTCTTATTACCCATGACTAGTTACAAGTGCAGCCCTCTCCTCTTTTTTTATAGAGAGGTGCCGGGTAATAAGAGCTAACACCTAGCTTGCCGAACCCTGCTAATTACAACACAAATCTATTGTAACTCAATAGTACAAGTAAATATTTGAGACATTTATGATACACTAACCTTATCAAGTTATAGTGCCCGTTCGGCATGCTCTAATTTAACATATTTTAAGATGAAAATATGCTCATTCCATAAGAAAATAGGAAGAATCCTCCATAAGATTTGTTTAGATCCACTAAACTAACTATAAAGTGGGTTAGATAGGAGAAAGCAGCTAACAGCTAGTTGTTAGCTACATGGTAAACAAGACAATTAGCTAGGGACTTATTAGCTAAGGATTCAAACAAATCCTCAACTAATTTTTAGCAGCTAGCTATTCGTTAATGGGATCTAAACAAAACCTAAGGGTTTATTTGGATGTCTATATATTTAGCTCAGTTCACATGTCCCGTAATGGATTGGGAGTGGAAGTTAAACTAAGTTCCATCTTAATTGTCTACTCCACTATGTATGGATTGAGTTGTAATGGAACCATAAGGAGACATGTTTCGAAAGCAAGAACTTTACTAGTAAAATGATAGTATATAATAAGTTCAATTTTTGCTCACAACATTAAAGAGAAAATAAACAATAGGTAAAAGTTAGGCCACGAGTAAGGCAATCACGGTGACATGGGGGAAACGTGCCCCCCGGCCCCCCACTTTGTGTTCTTACTCAATGTTTGAGCACTGTTTTTCTATGTCCAATACCAACCTACGATCTTCCTTTTTTTTTTCCGAAATTTGTCACGCTTCTACACGCGTGGCCGGAGAAGACGAGTAGACACGACCAGCCGCGGCTCCAGCCAGTCTCTGTAGAACCATCGCGGAAACGGCTTGCAAATATAAACCCGGCCAAGATCCGAAACACGAACAGCGAAGAAAATGATGCGCACCCAGGCAACCCGACTCTACTTATAAAAACGTCGAATGGTGAGCAGCTACTCCCCGTAGTCCCCCACATGATCGCCCGTGGCGTAGGCGCCTAGCTAAAGTAACATTTTGCGCTCCCCTCCCCGTCAGCTGCAGAGCGCAATCACACGGACACGGCTCCTGCGCCCCAAAGAACCCGGCCGGTTCCTCGCTAAGCTAGCTTGCCCTGCACCCCTTCCCACCACCAGCCACCGCCACCGCCACGGCCAGCCAGCCGGCCATGGTGCTCGGCTCCGTCGGCGTCGGTGACGCGCAGGTGCAGGCGCCGCCGTTCCCGTGGAAGCTGGTGCTGCTGTGCGCGGCGCTGGCGTGGTGCGCCGTGCGCGCGCTGGAGTGGGCATGGTGGCGGCCGCGGCGCCTGGCCCGGGCGCTGCGGTCGCAGGGCCTCCGCGGCACGGCGTACCGCTCCCTGGCAGGCGACGCGCCGCTGACGGAGCAGCTCAACCGGGAGGCCAGGTCCCGGCCCTTGCAGCTGGGATGCCACGACGTCGCGCCCAGGGCGATGCCCTTGTTCCACCAGACCATGAAGGAGCACGGTACGGCACGTTGCTTTCAATTCCAGGCTAATTCTTTCTTTGGGAACACACGTACAAAGTCTGCCTTGATTGGTGGTGGTCTCCAAAATCACAAGGTCAACGGGTTCCTGTGTCTACAAGACATATATATACATACTGGCCAATTGGTTGTTTTGACTGAATTCCTTCATTCCTCGCTCTCTTCAGTTGATTTTTCCTCCAAAAACACCTTGGTCCCTCCATTGAACAAATACTACTATATGCATCGACTTCAACCTTCAAAGTTGACTAGTACCAGTTCAATCTTTGTTAGATCACCAGCTAGTACCTTTCGTTGGATGCTGTTTTCTAGTTTTCAGATCTCTACACACTTTTCTCTGCCGCTGTTTCAAAACAAACAAACAAACAAACAAACAAAGATGTTTACATAGCTGCTGGACTACTTTTCGCTCCCAATTCTGAAAATACATGTACAGGACAAGAAGCTTTTCAAGGAACAGTACTAGCAAGAAATTTCCATGAGACATTGCATGATACTTAGTTAGGATTCATTATATTGTCAGTAACCACATGCACCCAGGACAGGAGTGATGGACCTCGCACCAAACTACTTTTCCTCAAGGGGAGCACCAAACTACTAATAATTCCAACTATATATAATATGGTCTTCCTATTCTGATGATGACCAGACTTTCCATCATGTCGTCCTCACATTCTTGCTTCACTACTGGTTGCTGTGTGCTGTTTTCGATCGTACTTATCTACAACAGCTAGCAAGCTGTCCCCCCAGAAAACGTCAAAAATAGTAGTGGCACACCAAGCTAGCCACCACCAATTAACAAGCATCACTGTGTCTGAAATGCGTTGCTGACAATGACAGGCAAGACGTCGATCACCTGGTTCGGGCCCGTGCCAAGGGTGACCATCACCAAGCCTGAGCTGGTGCGAGAGGTGCTGTCCAACAAGTTCGGCCACTACGAGAAGCTCAAGTTCGGCCGGCTTCAGAGGATGCTGCACAACGGCCTGGGCAGCCACGAGGGCGAGAAATGGGCCAAGCACCGCAGGATCATCAACCCCGCGTTCCATCTCGAGAAACTCAAGGTGACCAACTGACCAGATTTACATGAACAGTGCTAGCTATGGTAATGCCAGGATTACAGGATGTAAAATGGGTGCGTTGTTCCATTTTGCAGAGGATGTTGCCGGCTTTCGCCGCGTGCTGCTCGGACCTGGTGAAGAGGTGGGAAGGCCTAGCTGCAGATGGGCAGCCGTGCGAGGTGGATGTGTGGCCGGAGATGCAGAACCTGACAGGGGATGTCATCTCTCGCGCCGCATTCGGCAGCAGCTACCTCGAAGGCAGGAGGATCTTCCAGCTTCAGGGGGAGCAGGTCCAGCTCGTCGTTCAGGCCATGGCCAAGATCCACATCCCTGGATACTTGTGAGCTCCCTCTTCTTTTCATCCATGCCATGGTCTCAAGATGGGACATGCATAATTCGCATGGTCTCAAGATCCCTGGCTGTGTAGTTTTAAACTGAGGCGTTTCCGCGCAGGTACCTGCCTACAAAAACCAACCGAAGGATGAAGCAGATCGCCTCAGAGATCGAAGTGCTCCTCAAGGGCATCATCGCCAAGAGAGAGAAGGCGCTGCGAACCGGCGGCAGTGCGGCAAGCGACGATCTCCTTGGCGTGCTGCTGGAGTCCAACATGGAGCACTGCAGGGCCGGTGACGGCAACAACTCCAAGGCCGGCATCACCACCGACGACGTGATCGGGGAGTGCAAGCTGTTCTACTTCGCCGGCATGGAGACCACCTCGGTGCTGCTCACGTGGACCATGATCGTGCTCTCCATGCACCCGGAGTGGCAGGACCGCGCCAGGGAGGAGGTGCTCCACGTGTTCGGTGACAAGACGCCGGACTACGATGGCCTCAGCCGCCTCAGAATCGTAAGGAGTGCATTGCAGTTGCAGGCTTATATATGCACCGACTGATCGGCACATTCTGTCACTGACTTGTGTACATGTAATTGTTGTGATGCAGGTGACAATGGTGCTGTACGAGGTCCTGCGTCTGTACACGCCGCTGACGTCCCTCCAGCGGCAGACGTACAAGCCGATGGAGCTCGGCGGCGTCAGGTACCCGGCCGGCGTGATGCTGATGCTGCCGCTGCTGTGCATCCACCACGACAAGGACGTGTGGGGTCCCGACGCGAGCGAGTTCAGGCCGGAGAGGTTCGCCGAGGGCATCTCCAAGGCGTCCAGGGACGCGCCGGCGTTCTTCCCGTTCGGCTGGGGGCCGCGCATCTGCATCGGCCAGACCTTCGCGCTGCTTGAGGCCAAGATGGGGCTCTGCATGATCTTGCAGCGCTTCGTTTTCGAGCTCTCGCCGGCCTACACGCACGCGCCGTTTGCCCAAGGCTTGCTGCAGCCGGAGCTCGGTGCGCAGGTCATGCTCAGGGGGCTCCCCTGAGACTGAGATGACGACGACGACGACGACGACGATGATGATGAGCTAGCTCCCAACCCTTGGATGCATGGGGTCAGGTTAATTGATGACTTAATCTGCATGTACAGCATGTATATGTATGTATGAACTACGTAGTAGATGCAAATCATGCAAGGAACACTTGCAAGGCGCGCTTGTGAAAAGCCTCTGATGAGATGTATCTCAATTATTGCTGGTTGAGAGACTGGTTAATCGCAGGCAACTATACCCACATTCATGGTCCCGCAGAAGTCTTACCACAAGTTTATTGGAACAAGAAATACAAACAAAGTGCTAGCCTAGCCAAGTTTTTTTGACGGCAAGAGTTCTACCACAAGTTTTATTGGAACAAGAAAATACAAAATGCTAACCAAATTTTTTTAGTAAAAACCTTCTAGCCCAAAAACCACATGGCTAGAGGGGCCACAACATCCTCAAAATGACCTCAATTCCATATATATTATCCTATTTGGCATAACTTTATAAGATGTTCTAAACTGTTTTTTTTTTACCAAACACATGATTTTTAAAACAACTTTATAGGTGAATCTTCTTATTTTATATATGCTCTCAAAAAAATTGAGAGAGCTGAAGTTGAAAAAATAGTTTTTTTGCCAAACAGTTTATCCATAACAGTTCAGCTTCGCATAGAAACTAGGTTATAAAGTTTAAAAAATTATTAGTAAAATTGAGCTGTGTCAAATAAGATCTAAGACAGCCGAAGAATCAATCTATCTAAAGCCGCTTATAAGCACACTAAATCACACCAGAGCTCAAACAATCTCGGTAAACAACTAGAGATGAGGGAGACACGCCGATGGGGCGTTTTTATATATTTTAATCCTTTTTTAATTAATATTCCAAAAATAACCGCACCAAAAAATATTTGCACGACATAGCCTTTTTTGGTCGCGCCAACGTCCGTGGCGCGACCAAACAACTGTGTTGTCGCGCCACATGCATTGGCGCGGCAAGATACGGCACTTTGGATGCCGTTTCCGACGTGGAAAAGCTTGTCGCGCCACATGCATTGGCGCGAGCGAGTACTGTCTTGTCGCGTCGCTGAACGGACGGCGCGACAAGACTGAATTTTCAAAAATCATAACTCTTCAATACTACGTCGGATGGAGATGACTTTTATATGAAAATTGTAGCTCTCAACGAGATCTACAACTTTCTAGTTTTGAGTTTTTTTCATTTGAAGCCGTTAAGATGCTCAAAAAAATTATATAAAGTTTCAGCACCAAAATAATCGCGTATTAGCGCTTGATTTTCAAAAAAAATCATAACTCTTCAATACTATGTCGGATGAAGCTGATTTTTTATATGAAAATTGTAGCTCTCAATGAGATCTACAATTTTCTTATTTTGAGTTTTTTCATTTGAAGCAGTTAAGATGCTCAAAAAAATTATATAAAGTTTCAGCACCAAAATAATCGCGTATTAGCGCTTGTCGCGTCATACAAATAATATCTTGTGCTGGGCGATCAACGTGTCGACGTGCACCGGAGGGCTCGGCGCCGGCCTCCACCGCTGCTGCTCGCTGCCCAGGGTGAGGATCTCGTAGGACTGCTTGTGCTCGGTCGGCGCCCGCCATGCCGGACGCCGTGGGCGGCGGCGTAGACGCGGAGGATCTTGTGCTCCCCCGTCGTGGGGGCGTGCCCGAACACGCACGCTGACGACGCCTCGTTGCTCGCGCGACGCCGGGATGCCGGTGGCGTCGCCCGTGGCCGGGTCGAAGCACGCTGACGGGCGGGTCGTGCCGCCCGTCTCGACAGTTGCAGGAGGCCGCCGGTCACGCCCGGTGGCCGTTGCCTTGCCTGTCCAGCCGCCGCGTCCGTCGCGCCAGTCGCCACGTCTACGAGCTTGAGGTCGGCGTGGGAGATCTTGGCATTGGCGGTGGTGTAGACGGCGGCGACGAAGCGGGTTCGCCTTTTGTTGCTTGGCCGCCCCACGGTGCGTAGGCAGCCGAGGAGCTGCGCAGGCGGGGTGCAGCTGCCCGCCGTCGTCGGCATCCGTGGGGAGGACGGTGTCGACGGCCCTGTTGCTGGGCGGTGCCGCTAGCAGATATGCCATCGAGTTGAAGCCGAAGTTAATACTCAAGAAAATAATATAAGTTTTCAACACGAATATGCTATATTATTTCCCCGAGCTTTTTAACGACCTTAAATATAAAAACTCAAAACTACAAAGTAGTAGGTCTCATTGAGAGCTACAATTTTTGTATAAAAAGTATTTTCATTTAAATCCATACAAAAAAGATATTATTTGTATGACGCGACAAGCGCTAATCTGCGATTATTTTGGTGCTGAAATTTTATATAATTTTTTGAGCATCTTAACGGCTTCAAATGAAAAAACTCAAAACAAGAAAGTTGTAGATCTCGTCGAGAGCTACAATTTTTTTATATAAAAATCATCTCCATCCGACATAGTATTGAAGAGTTATGATTTTTTGAAAATCAAGCGCTAATACGCGATTATTTTGGTGCTGAAAATTTATATAATGTTTTGAGCATCTTAGCGGCTTCAAATGAAAAAAACTCAAAACTAGAAATTTGTAGATCTCGTCGAGAGCTACAATTTTCATATAAAAATTATCTCCATCCGACGTAGTATTGAAGAGTTATGATTTTTAAAAATTCAGTCTTGTCGCGCCGTTCCCACCGGCGCGACAACAAGAGCATCTTTATCTCGCGCCAATGCATGTGGCGCGACAAGCTTTTCCACGTCGGAAACGGCGTCCGAAGTGCCGTATCTTGCCGCGCCAATGCATGTGGCGCGATTAACGTTGTTTGGTCGCGCCACGGAGGTTGGCGCGACCAAAAAAAGGGCTAAGTCGTGCAAATATTTTTTGGGTGCAGTTATTTTTGGAATATTAATTAAAAAAAAATTAAAATATATAAAAATCCGAAGCGAGGGGAAAAGCAAGATGGCCCACTACGTGGTCCTCACTACCCACCACCGGCACCACCAGGCCTCCGGCAGTCAGCTCCGCCGGCAGTAAAGGCATCGGAGATACGAGGGGAAGAGCGCATAGCTAGACGGAGTTGAGCAGCTAGCCCAGCCTAGTTCAATAGGTGTCTAATGTTTCTTTTTATTCAAACTTTTCACCTATCATATCAAATATTTGATACATATAAGGAGTACTAAATATAGACTAAAAAATAAGTAATTCTACGAGTATTTTGCTAGAAGAATCTTTTAGCCTAATTAGTACATGATTTGACAATTTGGTGCTACCATAAACATGTGCTAATAACAGATTAATTAAGCTAAAAAAAATTCATCTCGCATTTTTCTAGCAAATTCTTTAATTTATTTTTTATTATTATCCGAACACCTCATGCAACAAGTCATATAATATTTGATGTGACACCACATAACTTTTCAGCTCTAGATCTAATAAACATCCCATGATAAGTTTTCTGTGAAAACACTAGGAGAACATAACCTTCATTACAAACATTATTTTTCTGTACATTGCAGCACTAGAAATTGAGCTTAATTTCACGCCATTCTCCCGAACACCAGCAAGCATCTTGTGATCCTGGTAAGTGTATCAGTTAGTCTTAATCAATATGTCTATTGCGGACTCTAATCAATATGGTTTGCATTGACTCCTAATCAAATTGGATGCTATAACCCTAATCTCTATACCAGTCGTGGCCCTTAATCAGTATGTGTACAGCGGTGCTATATGTGTACAGCGGTGCTAATCAATATGTCTGCTACGGCCCTAATTGGTACTAATAACGGATCAACCACTAATCAAAATGAATGCTACAAACCTAATCAGTATACTTAATTAATTGTGGCAAAATACTACTCGTACAACCAAACTAGACCAACCATAGGATATATTTTTATAATGTGCTAATTTAGTGTCATAAATATTTATTTTTTCAAATTTGATCAGACCTGAAACGTTTAAGACAAGTTTAGAAATTGATTTATTCAGGACCAGAGAGGTGATCAGCTTGAGCTCGTGCCACCTAGCTGAGGATGATGACAGCACTTTTGAAGACTGTTGGAGGCCAGGCTAACAAGGATGAGCACGAGGAGGAAGCGGGTCAACATGAAAATGTGAACATATAGCAAGAAAAAGAGCTAATAAAGAAGAAAAAACACAGCTTTTGGTGGTTCTTATAAGACTGCCGAAACTTCCTTCGATATACGCCACCTCAAAGAACGCCTTCCATAATTTACATAACCATATTTTAGTCGTGGTTGTATACAAACACGCGTGCCCTATAAATAGTGACGACACAACTGGCTCTTTGTGTCCTTATCAGAAAAACTACGAAACCGACTAGGCGCGCACACCTACTAATCTGCTTTCCTTGTCGACCGTGATTGAGATCTATGGAATCAAAGAAATATATAACCCACCGCTGAGCTTTTTTTCTTCCCTAGCTAACTCCAACAGTACGCTATACGGAGGCCTAAATTGTTATTGGGCTTTTGGAGAAAAAAAAATTGAGATCCAACAGCAACCAAATCAGAAGCGCATATTTAGGATTGGTCAATATGTGGTAGTGTCTCATTTTTTTTGCGTAGGTCCTCCTTAAGCCTAAATAATTCCCTTATCAATTTGAATTTTAAATATATAGAAAAGTGCTATTAATATCATGCGGATACTGATAATCCGGACGTGACTGTGTGCGGATACTAAGTAGGAATGGAGTCAGCAAAACCCTGAGGATTTAGATTACCGCAAATTTTATGCGGATTATCTATGTTTAAAATAGGATATTCGATCATTTCTCTTTCTGGACTAAAAACTAAGACTTTGTTTGGCTGCACATAAATACAATATAATCCATATGATTTAGGATAGATTAAGGTATAATTTGAACTAAAATACACTCCAGTCCTTCTCAAAACACATGGATTGAAGTGTATTTAGTTGCACTCCAAACAAGTCCTAAAAGAATTTAGGATGATAAAGAGAAGTTTGTTAGTTGAGAACTCTTATTTTGTGATGTAGTTATTTGATTTACTAAATTTTGTACTGAGGACTTGTTTTTTTTTTTTTTTACCGAATGAGGACTTGCTTGTTGTTGTACTTATTGGCTAATAGCTTATTAGCTGTGAGTGTGCACGCTTTGTTAACTGTTAGTTGTATTTGTGTCATAGTTACACACCAACTGTTGTGTTGACTTAACTAAATTAGTCTCTCAATATATGCACATATTAATTAACTATTAAATTCCATCTCTGATTCGATTCATTTCATTTCCATATTATTTCCAACATCCAAAAAATCTTGATTCTTGTGTATTATATTATATTATCTACTTCAATCCAAATTCGACAAACAAAAGGTGAATTATGGAAGAGACATTATCTGCTCCGATGTCCACCTTGTACTCAACTGGTGTTTTCGTGGCATATTGGGGGAATGTTGGTATTTCTTAACGCATACAAAAATACTCCGCAAGCATACGGAATTACCATTGTAGCATTCACCCAAAAATATCCAGGGTATTGCATTTCCATAAGGAATGGTAGTATAGAAATCTCTTAGCTAGTTTACCCAGATTAATAAGGAGAACGGCTAGGATAGAGAGGTTTTCTAAGGATAGAGATCCTAAGTTAAGGTAGCTTTGTGACTATTAACTTACTTCGATTATCGGAGCACATTGTCTGCTAGATGACCCTGGCCTATGGCTCTACGCCATATCTAGACGTGGAGGATTACGAGGGACAGACAGAGCTGTCAACATACTGTAAAATATTAATCCAGGCAAGCAAAAAGTATTAACCAAGGCAATTTTTGCAACCGCCCTTAACCGAGGCAATTTATTGGCCTGTCTTGGTAAATAGAACTAAAAACAAAAAAATCAATGGATAAGCACAGCAAGCCCATCCATGAACTGCAGATCTACGCGGCGCCGTTCCGCTCATCGTGGATCGTCGGATCCGATGGCTGCTCACTAGATCCGGACGACAGCCCGTCGAGATCCAACCGCCACCGATTCGAGGAGGAAGACAGAGGCGTTGGAGGAAGGAGGACGACACGGGCCATTTGGAGGAAGAGGAGGGACGACGAGGGCCCCGCTCCTCGGCTGGCTGGTCGCCGTGCCACACACCGTGGGCCACCACTCCTCACGCCTGCGCCTCGCGCTGCCTCGTAATGCGCCCCGCAGCCACCATGCCTCACTGCCGCCCCGTGCGCCCCGCGGCAAATCACGTGGTGCGTCGTCGCCACGGTTGTCGTTGGCCGTGCCGTGTCGAGTGGGGCTGGCTGCTGCGCTACCTTGGTCAAGAGTGAGGGAGGGGAGGGGTGGGCTCGGGGAGAGGGAGACAGAGAGAGGAAGAGGGCACTATCGGTAGAGAGAGAGGGAGAGGGAGAGGAGAGAGAGGGAAATGAGGAGCTAACCCTAACTCCGTGAATTTATACCATGGATGGCTATCGGGCCTCGGCTAGGCCTATTGGGCTACAGCCTTTACCATGGTGGGCCTTATAAGTTATTTGCCTCAAGTAAATCAATTTAACGAGGTGATTGCCTAAAGATGACCACCTCTAAAAATAAATTATTTTTGGAGGCGATCGTTTTAATATAACTGCTTCGGTAATATAACCAAGGCGGTTGACATTTGTGCTCACCTCCGAGGCCCATATTCAAAGGTCGCGGTTAAATTTTTATGTAGTAGTGCCACCTACCGCCTACCACCTCAACGGTAGGGTACGAGGCAAACAAAGATAGCTTCTAGCCTAGATATTATGTCTACACTATCGACTACTACTTTAGCATCGTATAGGGTGATTCGTCTTTATCAGGGACCCTCTACTAGAGCATCTGTCGCGAGGACGAACGATGAACCCACAAGTAAAGAGTAAACAAGACTAACTTAAAGAGTTTGACACTAAAGATGAACACGAACCTTATACTCCAAGCAGTACTCGGACCTCTGAAGTAAGCATAGAGGGATCTGACATCTTCGGAGCTCCTCTCACTCTTACTCACTCCCTAAACTAGCCTAAAGAGCTAGGATATGGAAGTGGAGCTCCTCCTCTTCTTGCTACATTGTAATCTCTTGTGTATGATCTTGAATTGAATGATGATGAATGAGAAGGAGAGGCCATTATTTTATGGGGGGAGGAGGAAGAATTCCATCGGACATGCTTGATCCCCACATGGAAAGGGCAAACCAACCTCCAAACTGCCCTTTAGGTGCATTGAACTTGGCAGCGACCTATGCAACAATGTTGGTACGTCAATAAGTGTCTCTACGCGAAAGATGAGCCCAAGAGGAGCCACTAGTGGTGCAGCCGCACCCGGGACACCTCTGTTCAACCTGTTCCTTGTTTTAGTCCTCTAGGGGTGCCCAAGGTCCATCTATATAAGTTTGGGCTCATTTGGAAATGATTAATACATATTTGGGCCCTAATTTTGTTTAGCATTGGGTCTTCTCTTCCTGGGCTTGTGTAGAATGGTATTTTTCTACTTTGTCTTGTATTTTTCAGCCCTTTTATTTATGATAGTTTTCATAATATCCTTCTAAAAATGATAAATCACAAAAACTCATGGTACTTGTTAGTTGTAAGCTATAATTCTAAGTTTTAATAATCATATATGCTCTTTTTAAGTGAATGTTGACGGTTATAGAAAGTTAAGGATCACCAACAGAGAAAAAAATGGATCGGCTAGCCAACAGCCACTAGCAAAAGGGCAATACTGACCTTTGCCTCTCTAGCCACCTTTAATCAGTCAGGAACATCTTGAGAATGTTGGAGGTGATCAAAAAGCCTCTATCAGATGGTGTTGCAAGTTTTAGACATAAAAAAACAGAATATCTTTGAAGAACGGGGATATTTTTGAAACCATCTAAAATCATTTTTTTGCGTATTTTTTTGGCATTGCTTTTTAAACGGGATATGGATAATATATAGTCGTAGAACTACCGCCCAATTATGCATAACCGACTGCAACTAGATTCTCCCACTGCAAGATGTCAGCAGATCTTGCCATGGTAGTGCCTGTACGTGTCACTCTATTGTATCACCGATTTGGCCATGTCACAAACATACAGTGCGTGCAGGATGACCGCAGAACGCGCTAGCTCGGCGCTCAGCTGCTCTGCCGCACACAGGAGATTTGATCACGTACACCTGGGCACCTGGCTATTGGCTCTGTTCTACTCTCGAGCACCATAGACCATACCCTATAAGGCAAGTCAAGGAGTACCAAAGGCCACCAAAATGTCATCGAAAACAAAATACAGATACAGCAGCATCCAATAGAGTGACACGTACTGAAACTAAAGTGGGTCAGGACACCTACGCAATCTGCTAATCTGTGTAGCATTACTGCATGACCATGACATAACAGCACAAAGTAGTCTTGATTCGTGATCGTGAACCAGCAAAAACCTTTGCTCCAGAGATTTCTCTTGGCAAAACTACAAGGAGTACTGGGGGCTTTGCTTGAGCACAAAGTAGCCCAGCTCGGACTTCGCATGGGCACCAAACCATGACTGCCACAGCTTTGAATGCTGCTGTTTGGTCTGTACTTCACCTTTGGCAGACATAGATTTTTTGGTCAGTAGATTCCGCCACAGTTGTGGCACCAGATTAGTGTGGCGGCCACAGCTGAAGCATGGCGCAGTGCGGCCAGCAACCAAATGTGCCCTTGATCACGTACACCTGGCGGGCACCTGGCTCTTGGCTGTACTGTGCTCTTGAGCACCATAGACCATGGACTACCAAATGCCACCAGAATGTCATCCAAAACAAAATATGGATACAGCACTATCCACTAGTTAGAGTGAGACGTACAGGCACTACCATGGATGCAAGCCTGAAACTAAAATGGGTCAGGACACCTACGCAATCTGTTAATATGTGTAAGTGTAGCATTACTGCATGACCATGACATAAGAGCACAAAGTAGTCTTGATTCGTGATCGTGAACCAGCAAAAACCTTTGCTCCAGAGTTTTCTCTTGGAGAAACTACAAGTAGTAGTACTGGGGGGCTACTGGCTTTGCTTGAGCACAAAGTAGCACAGCTCGGACTTCGCCATGGTCGGCCTGAGACTGCTACATGCTCCCACCTCTCGTGGGCCCTTGGACCGCGCCGTGCCGTGAGGAGCCAACAGTGGGCCAGTTGGATTCGTCACCTGGGCCGGCCATTCAAGATCCATCCAATGTCTACGCGGCAGGCCGAGGCGTGCCACACTTTGGCGTCTGCGGCCTGTGCTCCACTGCGAAGCAGAGACGCTGCAGTTTCTAAATTCATAGTAAAAAAAAAACATCCAGGACAGGAAGGGCGTGTTTGGTAGGCTGAAGCAGCCCAGCCTGGCCCGTGCCCCCTAGCCAGGCTGTGCAAGGCCAGGCCCAACCGGTGCAGCCAACCTTGTTTGGTTGCACTTCCCAGCCGGGCCAGGCTCACCCTGGCTGGTTGTTTGGTAGCCTAGGCTGGGTGACAGTGTTGCCAACTACCTCCCAACTTCCAGGTTGGGAAGGTGTTTGGTTGGCTGCACCCCTGGCCTGCACCAGCAGCAGAAGTGCCACAACACAAACTTGATACTAGAAAGCATAGACATTCATATGTTGCATATCAATGTAATAAACATCATTACGAGTACAAATTAAAGGAGTTCGTAGTCTAGTTAATGGTTATTACACAAGTACAATAGTCATTGCTGCTAATATTAAATTAAGAAAACAAACTAATGGCCTATGGAACTGCCTATTTTAGACCAGAGAACGACAAGGAAGACACAAGTGAGGAATAACAAGACATGTTTGAAGGTTAACAAAGGCTTTGGTGGCACTACAACAAAGCATTAACATGACCTAAGGGTGCCAATCCAAACTCTTTGAAAGCCTCTAAAGCATCATCACAATTATTAAACTTCTTATGAAGCGACTCTGGATAACCCAACATATGCTCCGCACTTTCGGCCCATGTTTTGTACACACGGCTTTACGCCCTTTGAAAACAACATAGTATGCACACATTGTTCTGCAGTAAACATGTACAAAACACCAAGTTAAATATATGCCTCAGCCATGAATTCTATGCATCATAGGCATCAAATACAAGTTTAACAAGAATGTGGCCTCAGACATAGTCATATGTGTTGCTGTGTGCCGTGTGCCCCATCCATCCCCAGACAACAACATAACACAACGCCAAGTTATCAGGTTAGTTAGGGATGGAGGTGACACACGTCGTCCAACAGCCTAATATTGATGGTCATAGCAACCCTGAAAGCATGAGAGACATCCAGCCGGAGCCATCCACTAAGCATTATACTAGAGTTGCTTCGGCATGGATGTCTCACATGTTTCCAAGACAACCATGACAGTAACATTGTGGACCAACCTACCAAGTAAAATTAATGTCATCATTGGCCCAAAAAAATGTGAGCTGCCTGCAAATTTGTAACATGTTAACACCCATGGGGCTACTGTTTTGGCCTTCCATTTGTTGTATGCAAATAGAAGACCTGAAAAAGCAACCTGATGGATGCCAACACATAGTCAACAACGGCACAATGCAATGGATCCCATGGCCTCAGAGTTGTTCAAGCTGATTCATAGTGCTTCATATGTGTCACTGCAGTGTAAGAAAACAATGAAATAGCAACGAATCTCTCCACTGCCATGGAATCATGGGACACATCCAACCCAAGCCATCAACCAACTGGAGTTGCTTAGGTATGGATGTGTCTCATGATTTGATGACAGCCAAGACAAAACACATGGACAATATACACAATGCAGTGGAACCTTTTAATTCAAAGCTTATCTCATCATTGGCCTTTCTAACTCATGGCCTTTCGACCCCAACAGAAAAAAGTAGGTGGCATATGCCCTAAGATTTCATATTTCATGAATAGTCACGAATGGCTCAGCAAGAAAAGCAAATACAAGTACACAAACAGGATCATAACAACCATGAAAGCGTGACTGACGTTCATCTGGAGCCATCAACCTAACATTACACTGGAGTTGCTTCGGAATGGACGTCAGTCACGGTTCGATGACCATCATGATTAATAAAACAGGTCAACAAAGACAGAGCCACATCTATACATAAAGCACTATACAAAGTTTTCATCATTGGGCATGTAAAAGCATGAAACTCAACAAAGACAGAGCAACACTTGAAGTAAAAAGATGAGAGCAGCAGTAAAACGCGGGACAAGAGAAGAAGCAGACAAATGAAACCACATCATGAACCTAACATCAGATTCATTACTATTACAACATCTTTGGCATGTAGCCACCAAATAGTTCAAAGTTCGAATGACATGGCTGCCTTCTGCAACCCACAGCAATTCCCATTACATGCCAGCTATAGTTAGCCACCTCCTCGATCATAAAAGAACCACAAGCCCAAAAGAAATGTGTTAGGCCTTCGGTCTTTGCACGGCTAGAACACAAGCATACCAAAAAGAAGTCAAAAGTCAGACAAGGAGAGTGAGGGGAGGGTGGAGGATCTTCACATATATATGCCTCAACTGCTTCCCTCCAAGACCAGGGGTTGGCCCGAGGCACTACGCATAGTAGTGCTTGCCTAGGAAGGTCCTCAGCCACAGCACTCTGTGTGCCTCCACCATGTTGACAAAGGCAGTGGCCTGTGCCTTGTTGTCCAGCAGGTGGGAGAAGGCAACAATGAGAGCCTCCTTAGCAAACCCAGGCATGTCCATAACAGCACGGTACAGATCAGCATCAATGTGAGCAGGTCCTGTCTCCCTAAGGGCATTGGCCACATTGTTGACTGCATCAGTCATGTTGGTCATCAGTAGGACCTCATCACTAAACACTGTCCTCTTCCTCTTCCTACCAGCATCTGAGGTTAGCAGCTCTGTTGCCTTGCTTCCCTCCCCTAGATCAATCTCCTCCCCAGCCACTACCTTGCCCTTTTGCTGTTCCACCTTGCCAAGGCTACTGTCACCTTAGTAACAGTTGGCACCTAGAGACTCATTGGAGCCAATAGCAAATCTACCAGTTGCCATGCCACTACCAAAAATGACCTGCATCTCATCATAGAACCTTATTGGGGTGTTTAGGAACTCAGCATCCTTTGGGTGATCCTGCAGTTTGGTTTCCTAAGGTGTCAGTCAAGGCAAGGCAGTCATTTCAACATACAAGTAATGGTGACTAAATAGGTTCAAATACCTTGATGTGACCTAGGTAGTGCTCAGGATCTAGCATGATGGCCCTCACATCCTCATCCCACAGGGCACCACTAAGGTCCTTAAGCTTGCTAACTTTGGCCCACCTCTGCCTCCATTTTCTCAGGTGGTTGTACACCTGAGTGGAGGTCACTTCCTCCCCACTGTACTCCCTCAACAGCTTGGCCACCTGGTTCACCTCCTTTTCTTTAAACCCCTTATCAGTTCTAGCTCTACCCTCAATCAGCTGCCTTATCCTCCTTAGGACAAAGCCTGAGGTGTTGTTTGTCCACCTCATAGCTGGCCTAGTCCCCCCTCCCACAGGTACCTCTCCAGCAGCAGCATGACCTCCCACAAGCACATCAACAACATCAGCATTACCTACAGCAACCACACCTGGACCACCAACCACAGCAGCACTAGCAGCGCCACCAACAGCAACAGAAGCTGCTGGAGCAGCTCCAGCAGCTCCTACCACACCAGCAGCAGGGGCAAAGGCAGAGCCACCAGGAAGCATACCAGTTGCAGACACATACCCACCACTTTCACCACCAGTACCAGCCATCTAAGTTTACAAAAAGTACAGTATGACATAAGTAGGCACAGGAAATAGGTAACCACAAAAGCAAGCACATTAAGATATCAAAAGGTTGGTCTCAGCAAGGTGTCCACACACAGAATATTACAGATGTCCAAACAATAATTAACATTAGTACCATACAAGGCAGCCTGAGTTATTACAGTTATCTAGGAAGAAAGTACATGCACTTAATTTCTAGAAGCACCCCTTGAATCCCACATAGCATCAGATATGGAATCCCTAAGTGATGCCATGGTGGGCACTTCTTGTGACTGCAAGGGGTTCACAGCAGCAGCAGATGCATCATTTGGGGAGGCAGGGTTTGCTACCCACTCTTCTTCAGTAGGGACAACTGAATCAACCCTAAAGCCTAAGATCCAGTTGTGGAGAATGCAGCAAGCCTGGACAAGCTTAACCTAGGTCTTGTACTTATGAAAGGGCTTGTTATCTATGATTCGAAAATGATTCTTCAAAGCACCAAAAGTCCTTTCTATGGTCACCGTCAGAGAGCTGTGTCTCAGGTTGAACAACTCCCTAGCATTGGTGGGGTTGTGCCTAGGACCAAACTTCAGACAGGTGATACCCGACACCCCTGTATGGAGGCAGGAATCCAGGTCTGCATGCATAACCAGCATCCACTAGGTAGAACTTCCCTACAAATTTATGGTGCAAGGACTTAAGAAAAAATAATAATATAACATAGACCTGAAAATACCTGTATAGGTAAATTGAATTACCTTCAGGAACAGTTAGACCCCCTTCCCTCTCAAGAGCATCAGCTAGCACCAATGCGTCATGAGCAGACCCCTCCCACCCAGCCAGGACATAGGTGAATTTGAGATTAAAATCAACAGCTGCCATGACATTCTGAGTGCAACTATGTTTCCTACCTCTGAAGGGCCCTTGCATGTGCCTAGGGACTCTTGCCAGGACATGGGTGCCATCAATGGCACCTATACAGTCCTAAAATTACAAAAGAAACATGTAAGCACCCTCCATATTACAAACCTACCCATGCAAAATTAAGCAAGGCACTAATTATTTACCTTGAAAAAGGGGTTCCATCTGTGACTACCTAGGATTTTAGGGTGTGTTGACCCAGTGGGTGGCTTGATCATCTCATCCCTGAGCTCCCCAACAGCATATAACACTTGGTGGAAGTGCCTGCTAACAGTCTCTATGGATCTCCTAAAGGTGTTATGGACAACTCTAAACCTCTGATTGTGGCCTACCATATATAGAAACATGGCTACCTGTTCCTCATGCATTAATAGAATCCATAACTAAACCTCTCTGTCTAAATAGGTTGCACAGTCAGAAAAAAGGGACTCTACTCATTCTAAGCATGGCTATGCACTCAGCATCAGTGGAGTTGTAAATTAGGGACAGGGTCTTCTCCCTGTGCACATCAGCTTCTACCCTAGGGGCATAAGGAATGGGCACAGTCTCCTCTTCCTTTCTAGGCCTTTTCAGTTTACTAGCCACCAAACCAACCATGACAACTACCGTGGCACATGGCTGTTTCGCCATGACAGATCTCTGCTGCTGCAAATCCATCTACATGCATAGAGTACAAAAGATACATTGTATTTAGGATCAGGCTTGCCTTGCTGGCCTCTAAGTGCACATCATTGCAGAACATAAACAATAGTGGACACCGTTACTGGCTTCATCGCCTTGGCTGCAGTGTGCATAGCATTGCCTCCCATAGGCTCCACCTCAACATCATGGACCAAAAAAAATGAACCAGCACAAGTACCACAATCTCAAAACCGTCGCGCAGATCGGTTTCATCATCGATTGGAACCACAAACGGCTAGATCCAACATGTCATCATCCAACCGGAGACATCCCAACCTCAGTCCATGTCACATTCGAAACCCTAACTGACAAATATGAGTACACTGCATCGAAACAATGGAAACACCATGGATTGGGATGCAAAAAACAACAAATTGCACACAAGACTACCCTCAATCGACAAATAATCACCGCGACAAGCACGTAGACCACCGAAAGCGGGTCACGTGTAACCAGATCCCATCGCAAAGAGCACTTTGACCACCGAAATCGGGTCAAGTGTACCACACAGATGCACCATTTCACCTTGCTTTCGGTCCGAGGGGAGGAAGGAGGCGCTGGCTTGGAGAAGATGAAGCAGATCCGGAGACGACGAAGGCGACGGCTTCAAGAAAGATGAAGCACCGCCCGGCACAGGACCTTCTCCGCACCAGCACCGGCTCGTCAAGGGGAAGAAGACGGCGCAGACGTCCACCAGCACCCGTGCGCCGGCGAGACGGAGGAAGAGCAGCCGACGCGAGCCACGCGAGGCCCGTCTACAACCCCGCCGCCACCACGCACCGCCGAACGAGGGAGGAGGAGAACGAGGACCAGGACAGTGGGGGAGAGCCGAGAGGACTGAGGAGCGGAGTGGAGTGAGCAAACCCTAGCCGATGGAGCGGCGGCCGGGGATTTATAGCGGGCCAACCCTAGCAGATTGGGAAGGAGAAAGGGCGGGGGAAATTTCACCAGAGCGCGCGAGACGAGAGGAGCAGCCCGCCAACGCCCCAAATGAGCCTGCGCGTGGCCGCGCCCAGCCAGGCTCCAAATAAACGAGGGGGGCGGCCGTTTCCCCTGGGCCTGGCTCACGGGCGCTTTAAGCACCGTGCCGGCCTGGCCCAAACACCGTTCAGGCAACCAAACAGGCCTGTCTGGACGCCTACAGCCTGGCCCAAGGGGGCATCCAGCCTACCAAACACGCCCGAAGTCTCTGTGCTTCCGTCTCGGATGTGAGTACGTGACGGACGGGCGAAGCCGCCATGACGAAGACTTATGGAACCAACCAAACCAAAGTCTCAGTTGGCTCACGCCTGTTTCTTCCCTCCGACTGTCCCACACTCTCCTCCAGGCTTCAGCCATGGCGATACTTCTCTGTGCATCACCCACAGCGCCGCCATGGAGCTTCTTGCTCTGCGCGCTCGGAGCCCTGCCGGCCCTGTGGGGGGCGTGGCGGGCGGTGGAGCGGTTCTGGCTCCGCCCGCGGAGGCTGGGCCGCGCCCTGCGGTCGCAGGGCTTACCTGGCACGGCGTACCGCTTCCCCTCCGGCGATATGGAGGAGTTCCTCCGCGTCGCCGCCGCGGCCTACTCTGCAGAACCCATGCCCCTGGCGTCGTCGCACGCCGTCGCTCCTCGAGCGCTTCCATTCGACCACACCATCATCAGTCAGCACGGTACTAGTGCTTCTCCTTTTCGATTGCTGGCCCTCCAAATTGATCCGGTGTTTAGTCTCGCCTACATAACAATGGCAGGGAATCTCGCTGTGACCTGGTACGGGCCGGAGCCGAGAGTGATCGTGAACGACCCCAGGCTCGTGCGAGAGATCCTGGCGAACAAGCACGGCGTGTTTGGGAAGCAAAGTCTCTTCTCTGGGTTGAGAGGCTGCTGGCCAATGGCCTCACGACCCACCAAGGCGAGAAATGGGCCACGCGCCGGAGGATCATCAACCATGCCTTCCATCTCGAAAAGCTCAAGGCCACTTTACAATTACACACAACCTCAATCTATATTGGCTCACTGTCCTTACAGTACTGATTGGTTCACATGAAATTATTCCTGAAGCCTATGATGCTTGGCAAAACAAAAATTTAAGGTCCCATATTTTGCTCTGCTGTAACTGAAACATCGAATTGATTGGGTTTTTTATTTTTTTTGCTAGAGGATGTTGCCAGCTTTCGCTGCATGTTGCAGTGAACTGATAGGCAGATGGGAGAACTCTGTAGGCTCTGAGGGTATGCAGGAGATAGATGTGTGGCCGGAGTTCCAAAATCTTACAGGCGACGTCATCTCCCGCGCGGCGTTCGGGAGCAGCTTCAGTGAAGGGAGAAGGATCTTCCAGTTGCAGTCGGAGCAGGCACAAAATGCTGTCAATATGGCAAACAGGATGCATATCCCAGCCTACAGGTGAGCTGGCATGAAATTTTATTTAGAAATTTTGGGTAAATTACATAGAGCTGTCAGAACAACTAGTACTGTAGCAAACCTGAAAAACACCAGCAGCTGCCGACTGACCAGAAGAAAAATGGCATCAGGAGGCGCTATCAACCCAATTGCTTCTTCAATTGAAAATTTCTCCATTTACTATCTGACATAAACCCCAGTAATACTCAAAGAAGAAATGAGACGTTGGTTTCTTTACATAGGTTCCTACCAACACAAGTTGAATAAAAGGATGAAGGCAAATGCGCGTGAAGTGGAGACGCTTCTGAAAGGCATTATCTCAAAGGGGGAGAGGGCAATGAAGGATGGACTCGATAACGACGACCTGCTAGGATTGTTACTGGAATCCAACACGAAAGAAAGCGAGGAAAGTGGGAGCGCCAAGGCAATGATGAGCACAGACGACATAATCGGGGAGCTGAAGCTGTTCTACTTCGCAGGAATGGAGACAACCGCAGTGCTGCTCACATGGACAATGGTGCTTCTGAGCATGCATCCTGAGTGGCAGGATCTCGCAAGGGCCGAGGTTCTTCGCATCTTTGGGAAGAACCAACCGGACTCTGAGGGCATAAAATCAGCTCAAAACTGTGAGTTCAAAAATGCCAAGACATAATATTCTGACATTTTCCTCGTTTCAGTCACAAATCTAAAAGGCTCCAGCCACCTTTTTTCTATCGCAGGTTACAATGATATTACATGAGGTCCTAAGATTGTACCCGCCTGTACTGCTACTTGGCCGGGAGACGTATCAAGAGACAGATCGAGCTGGGAGGGGTCAGGTACCCACCTGGCGTTGTATTTTCATTGCCAATTGCGTGCGTCCACCACAGCCCATGAGTTTGGGGAGAAGACGCCGACAAGTTCAGGCCGGAGAGGTTCGCGGAGGGCGTCTCCAAGGCATCCAAGGACGCGCTGGCGTTCTTTCCGTTCGGCTGGGGGCCGCGGATATGTGTTGGTCAGAACTTCGCGCTACTGGAGGCCAAGATGGGCTTAGCGATGATCCTGCAACACTTCTTGTTCGAGCTCTCTCCGTCTTACACGTATGCACCGTGCGCGGTTTCCACTCTGCAGCCACAGTATGGGGCGCAGATTAAGCTTAAGAAATTCTAATGTTTTTACAAAGTGGCGACTGGCCAGCGAACCATAGAAATATGTTTCTCATAACTAGTGCTTAGCTGGTGATCTTGGGTCGTATGGCTGTAAATAGTAAACTTATAGGATTATAAATATATAATAACATATTAAATAATGTTTTTGTATGATCAAGGCGCAATAGCGTTTTTAATGATAGCTAACACGCTCTACCGGTGGTATTTACAAATTGTTCCCTTAATGACTCATATAATCATATACAAATGATATTAATAAATTGCTTAAGATTGTATTAATATTTATAGCATATAATTATAGAAAATATTACTTTGATAATTTTATACATTTAAATTTATACACATTTGGCCTATCCACATTGATAATAGAATTATAGAGTGAAGTCCGATTCACCCCCTGAACTATCTGCTAAATTTTACATGCCAATTTCATTACCTACACAACTTAACTTTTCAAACCAGATAAAATAATCTCCTTACATTTTAAAGTGGTTTTCTTGGGCAGTTTTCATGTGGCAGTGGGGCCCAATTTTTATTTGGTCTCCCTTTCTCTCTTATATACTAGATGATACCTCGTGCGTGTTCTTTGGGTGTGTCTTAGGCCCGACACGGCCCCACTTAGCGGCGGCCCTGCCTCTCGTTCGCTCCGGTGTCTTCTGTATGCTTCTGGAGTTCGGTGGAGTATTTTTGAGTTGCGGATAATCCCGAGATATATTTTGATAATTAAGTCCTTTTTTTTGCCGTTTTCTAGATTAGTCCCTGAAAATTGATAAATCAGCAAAACTCGTGGAAATTATTAGATAAAACTCTAGCCTTCTAGATATTTATGTGTTTCTCATGTCTATTAATCTATTAAAAGTTGACGCTATCCACCATCAACAATAAGTGTCTCTGCGCAAAAGATGGGCCCAAGAGGAGCCACTAGTGGTGCGGCCGCACCGGGACACCTCCGTTCAACCTGTTCCTTGTTTTGTAGTCCTCTAGGGGTGCCCAAGGTCCGTCTATATAAGTTTGGGCTCATTTGGAAACGATTTGTATCTATTTAGGCCCTAATTTTGTTTGGCATTGAGTCTTCTCTTTCTAGGCTTGTGTATAGGCTTGTGTAGAACGATATTTTCTACTTTGTCTTGTATTTTTAGCCCTTTTATTTATGATAGTTTTCATAATATCCTCCTAATAAATTACAAAACTCTTGGTACTTGTTAGTTGTAAGTTATAATTCTAAGTTTTGATAATCATATATGCTCTTTTTAAGTGAATGTTGACGGTTATAGGAAGTTAAGGACAACCAAAAAGGAAAAAAAATGGATCGGTTAGCCAATAGCCACTAGCAAAAGGGCAGTACTGACCTTTGCCTCTCTAGAGTCTAGCCACCTTTAACCGGTCCTAAGGGTGTTGGAGGTGATCAAAAAGGCCCTATCAGATGGTGTTGCAAGTTTTAGACATAAAAAAACAGAATATCTTTGAAGAACCAGGATATTTTTGAAACCATCTAAAATCATTATTTTGCGGTTTTTTGGCACTCTAGTGTAGTGCACAACTGACAAAATAGGCAGTGTTGCTTTTTAAACGGGACATGGATAATATATAGTCGTAGAACTACCACCCATCAAATATGCATAACCGACTGCAACTAGATTCTCCCACTGCAAGATCGCCAGCAGATCTTGCCACCTCGTTTTAGTACCCTTGCGCCTAAACTAGGAAAGCGTGGCAAGGATGTCATAAACTCGTATCACCGATTTGGCCATGTCACAAACACACAGTGCGTGCAGGATGACCGCAGAACGCGCTAGCTCGGCGCTCAGCTGCTCTGCCGCATGGGAGATTTGATCACGTACACCTGGCTCTTGGCTCTGTTCTACTCTCGAGCACCATAGAAAGTCAAGGAGTACCAAAGGCCACCAGAATGTCATCCAAAACAAAATACGGATACAGTACTATCCACTAGAGTGAGACGTACAGGCACTACCATGGATGCAAGCCTGAAACTAAAGTGGGTGGGTCAGGACACCTACGCAATCTGCTAATATGTGTAGCATTACTGCATGACCATGATATTTTTTTTTAAGAGAAAACTCTGCTTTTCAGAAAGCAACAGGGTACAACGTTTAAGCTGGGGATACCAGCCGCGTTACAGAGCCCAGACAAACAAGAGAAGACCGCCCAAAGAACAGGGGCCAAAACGAACTACAGTTCTATCACATCTGTAGCCATCGTAGACACCGGCTTGAACGTCTGCAGCCATTTAAGACATGCCTCCAAAGCTCGTCGAACTCGCTCCCGATCCCCCTCCTTCAGCAACTCACACCACCTCTGCATCAAAGAAATAGCACAGTATAAAACTTCAGTAGGTGCTTTTGGAAATTTCTTTTCAATAGCCATCTTATTTCTCATGGTCCAGATGGCCCAAGAGAAATCTGCAAAAAAGAACATAAGTAATCTGCTTGAAACCGGCCCCTTGCCAAGAACCCATAAACAAACAAAATCATCCAAGGACCTGGGGCAAACCCCTAAACTGAAAACCTCCTTTACCATCCCCCACACCATTTTAGCTAGGTGACAATGGAAAAACAGATGACTGATAGATTCAGGGGTAGTACACAAGCAACAAAGGGGACTTCCTTGCCACCCTCTCCTTTTCAGAGCCACCGAAACCTGCAGCTTACCATTAAAAACCTGCCAAAGGAAGAATGTAATCTTCAGAGGAATTCTACATTTCCAAATTAGACCAGCCACCTTGCTGGAGACACCCCTATCAGTCAAGAACCTATACAGCGACTTAGTAGAGAAAACCTTCTTTTTCTCCAAAGCCCAAATCACATTATCCTTACCTTGTACTAAGGCAATGTCCTGTAAAGAGGAAACTAACTAAGGCAATGTCCTGTAAAGAGGAAACTAACTCCATCCAACTGTTATATTCATTTGGTGACAGAGGTCTTTTAAACTCCATAACCCAAGAGCCATCCTCCCAACAATCAGACACCGAACACAAAGGCTCAGCAACCATTTTAAACACATCCTCAAAGGCAACACTCAAAGGGACATTTTGAGCCCAGCAATCCTTCCAGAACTTGCATTTCTTACCATCCTTAACTTGGAAAACAGCCCCCCAATTAAACAAATGTTTGACCTTATGAAGCCCTTGCCAAAACTGAGACACCCCCTTACTCTTGGAATCAAAAAAAACCCCCCTCACCCATATATTTAGCCTTAACAATTTTGAACCAAAGATCATCAGGTTCCTGAAACAGTTTCCAGATCCATTTAACTAGAAGGCAGTCATTCATGATCCTTGTATTAAAAATACCCATACCACCTTGGTCCTTGGGTCTGCAAACCATATCAAATTTAGCCATATGATATCTAAACCTATCCTCTGCCCCCCGCCATAAAAACCTGGACCTGATACTATCCATTTCCTTATGCACCCCATCCTGTAATCAATAGAAACCCATACAGTACAAAGGAATGCTACTCAAGCAAGAGTTAGTCAAAATGTGTTTTTCTCCTGAAGATAAAAATTTCCCTTTCCAAGGCTCTAACCTTTTCTCAATCTTTTGTGGTAAAAAATTAAAAGCCCCCATGGCCAAATGATGATCACTAACTGGAATACCCAAATATTTCATTGGCAGTTCCCCCAAGGCACAGTTTAGCATATTAGCCATATCCTGTTTTTCAAGTTGTGACACCCCAAAGACAAAGACCTCACTTTTATGATAATTAATTTTTAAACCCGTCAGCCATTCAAAACAATATAGAATCAACTTGAGATTTGTAATAGACTGGTGAGATCCATCAATCATAATGACAGTATCATCAGCATATTGAATATGAGTAATGCCACTAGGAATTAGATGGTCCAAGACCCCTTTTATATGTCCCTTACTGACTGCTTTGTCCAGCATAACACCAAGAACATCAGCTACCAGATTAAAGAGTAGAGGAGAGAGAGGGTCCCCCTGTCTCAACCCCTAAAAGATTTGAAATAAGGACTCCTTGTCCCATTAACATTAACACATACCCTCCCTCCTTTGACTGTCTACATGACCCAAGAAATCCAAGTATCTGGGAACCCCTTCCCTACTAGGACCTTTTCCAAGAAAGACCAACTAACTCTATCATATGCCTTTTCAAAGTCAATTTTCAGGATTAAACCTTTTCCCTTTGAACATCTTAGCTCATGCAGGACTTCATGAAGGACTACCACTCCATCCAAGATATTCCTCCCTTTAATGAAGCCTGTTTGGTTCCTGCCAATAACCTTATTGACCATAGGAACTAATCTGTTTGTTAACACCTTAGTGAAGCATTTATAATCAACATTCAGTAGGCAAATTGGTCTATATTGTTTAATGTTGTTGGCTTCTTTTAACTTTGGAACCAAAGTAATCACCCCATAATTAAGTCTTTTAATGTCTAAGTCCCCAGTTTCAAAATCTCTGAACATATTCCCTAATTCATGTTTAATCAAATCCCAAAACTTCGAAAAAAAACACTACCCCAAAACCATTTGGACCTGGAGCTGAATTAATTCTCATTCCCATTATCACACTTTTTATCTCCTCCATGGAAAAAGGTTGAATAAGAGCATTTTTATCATCCTCGACATACAGTTTCAAATCCTCAGGCCAAAAGGTACTACTTAAAGAAAAACCCATGTATTCGTTCCCCAAACGAGCCTTGTAAAACTCAACAATAAGAGCAGAAATAGGGTCTTGACCCCTAATCTCCCCAGCTTCTGATTCTAAAAAGGAAATCGTATTCTTCCTCCTTCTACCATTAATAAATTGGTGGAAAAAACTGGTGTTTGCATCTCCTTGCAAAATCCAGTTTTTCCCAGCTCTTTGTTTCCACTGAATTTCCTCCAAGGATGATAACCTATCTATTTTATTCTCTAAATCTATTCTCTCTACCCATTCCTCCATACTTAGAAGCCTACTTTCAGAAATTAGGTCAATTTCTTCTATTCTATGCTGCATATTCTCCATAACCTTCTTCTGATCCCCCTTCCGCTTTAAATTCCAGCCTCTTAAATATTGTCTAAGGTGTTGTAGGCATCCATGCCACACATCCATAGAGTAGGTTGAATTAGTATACGAGGATTTAAACTCTATCCACTTATCTTTTACAAGATCCTGGAAACCCTCCAAATGCACCCACATTTCTTCAAAAGAAAAGTATTTATTCCTGGGAGCTCCCTGCTCACCAGAATCCAAAAAAATTGGGGAATGATCAGATCCCACTCTTGCTTTTGACCAGGCAAAATTATTGGGGAATCTATTATCCCAACAGGTGGATACTAGAATTCTATCTAACTTCACCAAAGTTGGGAACCTTTGATTGTTAGACCACGTAAACTTGACACCACTAACATGGAGATCTTTAAGGAAAAGATTACCAATAAAAGTGTTGAATAAGGTCATCAGCCTAGGGTCTCCTTGACCCTGGTTTCTTTCCTTATTATTCCTAATCAAATTAAAATCACCCCCCAAAATAAAAGGTAAAGACATCTGCTCACAGAAAGCACAGAGATCATTTAAGAAATCACCAGACCACTCATGTTGTGCAGGCCCATAGACATTGACAATCCAAGATCTAAAATTGGAGAGCCTGTTTCTAACCAAGACAGCTAAAAAATGATCATTCTGTTCAAATTGTTCTACTTCAACACTATCCAACCTAGCCCCCAAAAGAAGCCCTCCAGAGTGTCCCTTTGCTAGAACCCATTTCCAGGAAAAGTCTATCAACCCTGACATTTCTTTTAACTCAGATTCTATAAACTCCTCTTTGATAGTCTCCTGAACCCCTACTATATCTAAATTTTCTGATAAAATATGATTCAAAATCCTATTTCTCTTTTTGGCCTTACCTAGCCCCCTAATATTCCAAAACATAAATCTCATTATTTAACTAGAGGAAGAGAAATCTCAACATCAGCCTCAGGACTGCTATTATCCTCTCCCTCCCTGGGAGGATCAGCAGACAAGTTTCTCTGTGGATTGGAGATCACCTCCATGGTGAGACCATTATCCTGTTCATCCCCACTAATGTTCTGACGCTCTCTTTGTTTTTCTAGGAAGGACTTATAATTTGCTTCAGCTATAGCAGCCCTAGCAAGCTCTTCTATCCTAAAAATATCAGTTTGTTCCTCCATATTATCCATATCAAGGTCTAGATCAGAGATAACTTCCTTAAGACTAGAAATAGAGGCATTATTAAGTGCCAAAAAAGGATTAGCATTAGAAGTAGGAGGTGTACCTGTAAGGTCCTTGGCCATCGCCCTGATAGATGCTTTGGTGGCAATAGGAACACCATCCCTTGGTATCCTGCTGCTGGATCTGGTAGCTACCACAACCTGCTTCCTGCCTTTCCTCTTACTCTTCTTTGGTTTCACACACTGCCACCCCTTACTCTCTGAATCCATGTCAGAGTCTTTGCTCATAGAAGATAGATTGTCCATTAGATCCTCATCCACCATGGAGAACAGGCCTGTATCATGAATCACCTTCTCACCTGGATCCCTCAAAGACAAAGTTTGACTATCCACTAAGTCATCTTCCTGAGTTAGTTCTCCACAAGTTTCTTTGATTTGTGCTTCAGCTGGGAAGGAGAGTGCTGGCCATCTAGACTTATCCATCAAATATGGGCCTTCAAGACCATGAACCAAGATCTGAGAACTGTCTTCTTGTACTGGAGATTCAGGTTGGGATGATGGGTCCTTAGCCAATTCCTATGGCTTCATAGGGCTGTCCATAGCCACCTTCTGTCTTTTTGTTTCAGATATTAGATAGCTCTTACCCAATTGGGAGATTCCACCTTCAGTCACCACCTCCAGAATATCAGAGCTACTTGCAACTATCTAACTGTTGGCATTCAGATGTATTGCTGGATTGCCCATGTCAAAGATCCCCAGTTTAGGGTGGAAGGCAGCAATAGGGACAGATTTCAAGCAAGCCTCTGGAATAGAACTGCCTATGTACCTTCCCTCTAAACTCTCTTCCATTGAGTCATCCAGCCCAGATTCCAGTTCCCTATCAATATTACCAAACCTCTCAAACTTTCCATTGCCTTTTTTGGGACGATAACCCATCTGATGTCCATCATTATCCTTATCAGAGCCTCCAGGATTACTGGGTCCTGGCTTAGGTGGCCCACCCTTGCTACTCTTAAAGGCCCCTTTATCATCTTCCACTTCAAACCTTAAAGGAACACCTTTCCCATTGAAGAAGACTTCCAAAGATCCCTTGATCATAGCAGGATTTCTGCATCTGCCTTGCACCCTTACTGGACCATCTCTTATCAGGCTTAATTCATCAACCACTAGGGGTTCAGAAACCAGATTAGCAATTTCCTTGACCATGTCAACCTCTCTAGCAATACCAGGTACTTTATGGATCTTGATCCAAACTGTGTGCAGAACTGAAGAGGACTTAGGATCCAGATTTGTCTTCACCAGCTTTCCTTTCAGACCATAGATAGACATCTCAAAGCAGAAAAGCCTGGTAAAGGTTTCCAGGGAAGACTTGTCTGGGAAAACCACCAGAAACACCTGTTCATCCATCTTCCTCACTTTGAAATCCCAACCCCCATTGACCAGGTGTTTTAATTCTTGGTCTAACTTTTCTTCTGTAGCTTCACCCTCTAGAATGGTTAAACAACCAGTATTCTGGGTCTCTTTGAGCTTGCCATCAGGAATGTCAAAAGCATAAAAGCCCTGCCCTGGGATAATATAGCACACAAAGTAGTCTTGCTTCGTGATCGTGAACCAGCGAAAACCTTTGCTCCAGAGATTTCTCTTGGCGAAACTACAAGGAGTACTGGCTTTGCTTGAGGACAAAGTAGCCCAGCTCGGACTTCGCCATGGACGGCCTACAGCTGCTACATGGTCTCCCATCTCCCGTGTGGGCTCTTGGACCGCGCCGTGAGGAGCCAACAGTGGGCCAGTTGGATTCGTCACCTGGGCCGCGCGGCACGGCCGAGGCGTACCGCACTTCGGCGTCTGCGATCTGTCATCTGTGCTCCACTGTGAGGCCACACTCCACTGTGCATGAACTACCTCTATCACGCGAAGCAGAATCGCTGCAGTTTCTCTCCAACAAGAGCAGAACAGTGGTCGTCCTTGTTTGCTGTGGGCGGTGCGGACTGCGGAATGCTCCAGGAGGCCCGTTACCCTAGCAAGCACTACAATCTTCCAACTGAGGATAGTAAAAAAACCATCCAGGACAGGAAGTCTCCGCGCTTCCGTCTCGGATGTGAGTAGGTGACGGACGGGCGAAGAAGCCATGACGAAGATTCGTGGAGGAAGTCAGGAAGCATATATAGAAGAACTAACCAAAAGCGAAGTCTCAGTGGCTCACGCGCGCTATTTCTCCACAATCATCTTTCCTCCTCCAACTGCCCCACACATCTTTCTTTCTTTCCTCCAGCCATGGCGATTCTTCTTTGTGCATCATCACCCGCAGCGCCGCCATGGGCTTCTTGCTCTGCGCGCTCGGGGCCCTGGCGGCCCTGTGGGGGGCGTGGCGTGCGCTGGAGCGGTTCTGGCTCCGCCCGCGGAGGCTGGGCCGCGCCCTGCGGTCGCAGGGCTTGCCTGGCACGGCGTACCGCTTCCCCTCCGGCGACATGAAGGAGTTCCTCCGCCTCGCCGCCGCGGCCTACTCTGCAGAACCCATGCCCCTGGCGTCGCACGCCGTCGCTCCTCGAGCGCTCCCCTTCGACCACAGCATCGTCAGGCGGCATGGTAACCTCGCTGTGACCTGGTACGGGCCGGAGCCGAGAGTGATCGTGAACGACCCCAAGCTCGTGCGAGAGATCCTGGCGAACAAGCACGGCGTGTTTGGGAAGCAGAAGTCTGTTCTCTGGATTGAGAGGCTGCTGGCCAACGGCCTGACGACCCACCAGGGAGAGAAATGGGCCACGCACCGCAGGATTATCAACCATGCCTTCCTTGTCGAAAAGCTCAAGGTCACTAGCTTCTTTATTACACACTACCTCGAATCCTCGATCTATATTGGCTCACTGTCTGTTGAAATATTATCGGACTCTTTGCAATACTGACTGATTCACCTGAAATTACACTGGAATTTAAGGTCCGATATTCGCTCTGCTGTAACTGAAACATCGAATTGATTGATTTTTTGTGCAGAGGATGTTGCCAGCTTTCGCTGCATGTTGCAGTGAACTGATAGGCAGATGGGAGAACTCTGTAGGCTCGGAGGGTATGCAGGAGATAGATGTGTGGCCGGAGTTCCAAAATCTCACAGGCGACGTCATCTCCCGTGCGGCGTTCGGTAGCAGCTTCAGTGAAGGGAGAAGGATCTTCCAGTTGCAATCGGAGCAGGCAAAAAATGCTGTCAATATGGCAAACAGGATGCATATCCCAGCCTACAGGTGAGCTCTCATCATATGAATATTTATTATCAAAATTGGGGGCAAACTACATGGAGCTGTCAGAACAGCTAGTACGCATATCTGAAAAACACCACCAGCTGCCGACTGACCAGAAGAAAAATGGCATCTGCAGGCGCTATCCATCCCATTGCTTCTTCAATTGAAAAATTCTCCATTTACTAGCTGACATAAACCTCAATAATTCTCAAAGCAGAAAAATGAGATGTGTTGATTTCTTTTCATAGGTTCCTACCAACAAAGTTGAATAAAAGGATGAAGGCAAACTCGCGCGAAGTCGAGACACTTCTGAAAGGCATTATCTCAAAGAGGGAGAGGGCAATGAAGGACGGACTCGATAACGACGACCTGCTAGGATTGTTACTGGAATCCAACACGAAAGAAAGCGAGGAAAGTGGGAGCGCCAAGGCAATGATGAGCACAGACGACATAATCGGAGAGCTGAAGCTGTTCTACTTCGCAGGAATGGAGACAACCGCAGTGCTGCTCACATGGACAATGGTGCTTCTGAGCATGCATCCTGAGTGGCAGGATCTCGCAAGGGCCGAGGTTCTTCGCATCTTTGGGAAGAACCAACCGGACTCTGAGGGCATAAATCAGCTCAAAACTGTGAGTTCAAAAATGCCGAGACATAATATTCTGACATTTTCCTCGTTTCAGTCACAAATCTAAAAGGCTCCAGCCACCTTTTTTCTGTCGCAGGTTACAATGATATTACATGAGGTCCTAAGATTGTACCCGCCTGTACTGCTACTTGGCCGGGAGACGTATCAAGAGACAGAGCTGGGAGGGGTCAGGTACCCACCTGGCGTTGTATTTTCATTGCCAATTGCGTGCATCCACCACAGCCCAGGAGTTTGGGGAGAAGACGCCGACAAGTTCAGGCCAGAGAGGTTCGCTGAGGGCGTCTCCAAGGCATCCCAGGACGCGCCGGCGTTCTTTCCGTTCGGCTGGGGGCCGCGGATATGTGTTGGTCAGAACTTCGCGCTACTGGAGGCCAAGATGGGCTTAGCGATGATCCTGCAACACTTCTTGTTCGAGCTCTCTCCATCTTACACGCATGCACCGTGCGCGGTTTTCCACTCTGCAGCCACAGTATGGGGCGCAGATTAAGCTTATGAAACTCTAATGTTTTTTTTACTAAGTGGGCACCGGCCAGCAAACCATAGAAATATGTTTCTCATAACTAGTGCTTAGCTGGTGATCTTGGAAAGGGTCGTATGGCTGTAAACAGTAAAAATGTAGGATTATAAAATATATAATAACATATTAAATAATGTTTTGTATGATCACGCAATAGCGTTTTTTAATGATAGCTAACACGCTCTACCGGTGGTATTTAGAAATTGTTCTCTTAATGACTCATATAATCATATACAAATGATATTAATAAATTATTTAAGATTGTATTAATTTCTATAGCATATAATTATGGAAAATATTACTTTGATAATTTTACACATTTAAATTTATACACATTTGGCCTATCTATATTGATAATAGAATTATAAAGTAAAGTCTTATTCACCCCTTGAACTATATGCTAAATTTTAGCCCCCCCAACCCCGAATTTCATTACCTAACAACACACAGCTTAACTTTTTCAAACCAGAGAAAATAATCTCCTTACATTTTAAAGTGGTTTTCTTGGGCAGTTTTCATGTGGCAGTGGGGCCTAATTTTGATTTGGTCTCCCTTTCTCTTATATATAAAAAAAACATAACATTTTCATGTAAAGTCATATGAATATGAATTTTATATCAAAGATTTAGAGCTCAAACTAACCTATAGCTTTGTAATTGGCAAGTTTTTTATTTAATACATTTTAGGCACAAATACTCATTTTAAGCTACTAGATTTAAAAATTAAAAATTTTGATTTCTTTTCAAATGATCTCATTTGTTGACATAGTATATTTTGAAGTTCGATTAAGATTTATAACTTTATTGTTGAAACATTTTATCTTAGCTCATTGAGAGACCCAAATATTTATTTTAAGTTCCTGAATTTGGGAATTTGATTTATTTTTGATTTTTTTCAAACAACTTTAGATGTTGACATGGCCTTCACCAAAATGTACCTTTAAATACATAGAATAACTTTGTAATTGGTAACATTTTAAATTTGAGGGTGTTTAAAGGCTCAAATTAATTTAAAGAATTCTTGTAACTCAAAATAAATACTGGTGCCTCTAAAATATATTAAATAAATAATTTATCAACTAAAGAGATGTAGATTGCATTGAAATCTACAACTTTGGTATAAAGTTTATATTCACGTGACTTCATACGAAAAGTTTACAATTTTTTATATAAGAGAAAGAGAGAAGTCTGAAAGTTAGGCCACCCACTTTCACATTAGCAAAACCACCCAATAAACCACTTTGAAACGGTCAATGGGCTATTTTATCTGGTTTTAGAAGGTATATATGTTGTCCTGTATTGAAGTTTGATGGTGTCTTTCGAATTCTGAATTCAGGTCCTGAGTGGGACTTCACTCATAATAAAACAATATCGACTCACATATAAATTCTTGAAAAATAAAAATTTAACATCTTGAGAAGTGAGAAGGTTAGTGCAGACTAAATATGGATGTGGCCTTCCTAAAATCCATTTTAGTAATTAATTATTATAAGGTTTGAATACTAATATCATCTTGAGGCCATCCTAGATCTCACATCAAGCTCTACTTCTGATATTTGAACGAAGTGATGCATGTCCTTTGTGCTATCTTATTACTTACGAGTGCAATCTACGACCTAAAATGCTAAAATCCTTATTTTTAATAAAATAAGAATAATATAGTTAGTAAAAGATGCACTCATAAGCATGAGAATTTCAACTTAACTTGAGGATAAAAGAAATCATGACAATTAACAAGAATTTTAAAAACAAAATGTAGATTCATTATCCCATGAGAGATTACCAACAATAGGGAGCCATCATAATTTAAACTAAGGTTTTTAAATTTAAACTAAGGTTTTTAAATTTAAACTAAGGTTTTTAAATACATATTTAAGATGAACAAAGGTGCCATATGAAGAAAAAAAAACTATGAATATATATGGATGAAAAAAAAATAGCTTATTTAATGCCTATATATCCAAAAAATGTACAAAAAATCATGCAAATTAATATTATTTATAGGTATTAAATGTGAACTCATAATACTTGTGTTTCATAGGATTATAGACTCGACATGAGCATGGATTGATGCATTAGTTATAAAAAATAAAGAATCACCAACAAGATTTCCCTTATGGTACAATGAAAACCATGTCTGTATACGTGTATGAAATTAACATGAGACTCCTATTGAAGCCTATATTAGTAATAGTAAGACACGTATCTTTATAACCTAGACTAGAGGCAACTTCAAGGTAATGTCTTCTGTTGAGGAATTGTCTTTGCTTTCTATTACTCATGTGGCTACCCCTCACCCTTTTTTATCTAATTCTGACCGAGGTCTTAAGAGGGATAGACGTACCATAGGCAGCTACCAATATTGAACTTATCCTTTTATTAGTTTTTTCCTTATTTATGTAGCTTCAATTATATGTGTCTTGGCGACCTATTTGATACCCTTTCTAGAATATCTATAGTGACTTCCTTAGGTACAATTTATTTGCATCGTTGTCAAATTACTAAGTTATAAACTAATAATGGATCAAAACTACAGTTAAATATTTTTTTATTATGTTTTAACTTGGAGAATATTCAACGTCGAAGGTTCCGTGTGGATGGATTGGACTATGAATTTCCATGCTTCTTATACATGCATGATACAAGACACAACAACTCTGCTCCTCCCACCTCTGTTTGCCTTCGCGGATAAGGGATCGATCAAGGGTGCTCCGTGCAAACAGAACAACCAGGAAGGCCACGAGTAACTACCCAAGCAGCATTTCCATCGAAACTAGTTGTATTGTAGAAATACTTGCCTGTGGACCGCAGTCGTCCCTATATTAGAGAAGAAGAGATGAATAAATAATGCAGATGCTTACTCTTCAGCGCCACAAAAGCTGAACATAAACCAACAAACTATGGCAAACGCACTGGAGCAGGGGAAGAAACGATCCAGGCCGCCATGGGAGGCAGCTTCCTGCAACTGTGATGAAAGAAAAATCAAGCACGGCGGCAGGGAGCAGCCAGGCAGCCTATAAATTCAGACCAGCGCCATTCCTTGCGATCATCCCCATCAATCAACAGCAGATCGATCTCAATCCAAAGCAATGGCGGTTGCTGCACTAGAGCTGCTCTACGTGCTGGGAAGCTTGGTGGCCCTGCGGTTGGCATGGCAGGTGCTGGAGTGGGGCTGGCTGAGCCCGCGGAGGCTGGGCCGGGTACTGCGGTCCGAGGGCCTCCGCGGCACGGCGTACCGCTTCCCGGCCGGTGATGCCAAGGACGCCGAGCGTCTCCTGGCGGCAGCACGAGCCAAGCCGATGCCTTCGCTGTCGCACGCGATCAGCGCTCGGGTGGAGCCGCTTGTCCACAACACCATCCAAGAACATGGTACGCTACGGTGCTGAATGAAACCGCCTGCAAATTTCGGTAAATTTATGGTTTGGTTAGTGATTTTCTCGCATTGAAAATTGGGAAAATGTCAGGTAAAATTTCGATGGTCTGGTTCGGCCCTACACCGCAAGTGATCCTCAGTGACCCCAAGCTAGTCCGTGAAGTGCTATCAAAGTTCAGGGACTTCCCAAAACCCATGCTGCCCTCGAATTTCATCAAGCTGATCGCCCAGGGGCTGACCGCTCATGAAGGCGAGAAATGGGCCGTCCATCGGAAGATCATCAAGCCTGCTTTCCAACTCGAGAAGTTGAAGGTAATGACTGCAAAACATCAGTGAAATCCAGAACAAGTCGTTGTCGAGTGTACTTTATATAAAATTTCTTCAAAAAAACTTTATAGTATAATGATGACTGCTGAAACCTGCAGAAAATGTTGCCGGCTTTCACTGCCTGCACCAGTGAGCTGATGGGTAGATGGGAGGACTCCATGGGGTGTGACGACGCGCGCGAGATAGATGTCTGGCCAGAGCTGCAGGACCTCACCGGCGACGCCATCTCCCGGGCGGCATTCGGTAGCAGCTTAACTGAAGGGAGAAGGATCTTCCGGATACAGTCCGAGCAAATCCAAATTGCCAATCGGATGACAAACCTATACATCCCGGGCTATACGTGAGCTCATAGACTCGTGCATTTTGTTCACGCACAGCATTTGATGCACACAACCGTCAGTTTTGTTTGGCCCTCTGATATTCCTCCGTTCTCTTCTCTTATCTTCAGCTACCTACCAACCAAAGTGAACAGAAAGATCAAAGCAAACGCGCGAGAGGTTGAAGCGCTGCTGAAAGGCATCATCACCAAGCGGGAGATCGCCATGAGGAATGGCCATGCTGATGACAGCGATCTGCTAGGCATGCTAATGCAGTCCAACATCGAAGAGAGCCATGAAAGCGGAAGCTCCAAACCAGTGATGACCATGGACGACATCATCGGCGAGCTGAAGCTGTTCTACTTCGCCGGAATGGAAACAACTTCGGTGCTGCTCACGTGGACACTGATCCTGCTGAGCATGCACCCCGAGTGGCAAGATCGCGCCAGGGAGGAGGTCCTGCAGGTTTTCGGGGAGAATCAACCGGACATCAATGGCATAAATAATTTGAAAGTGGTAAGTTCTTTCCGCAAATTGGCAACTAATGATATACAATTGTCCATCGACATTGGTTGTTTAGTTTTAACTGTTAGGAGCACTATTAGTGCTTATTAATCTTTGGCTCTTGTGCGGCAGGTGACCATGGTTTTCTACGAGGTCCTTAGGCTGTACCCACCTATAGCAGTTCTTGACAGGCACACCTACACGGAGATGGAGCTGGGAGGGGTCAAGTACCCACCTGGAGTGACACTTCTGTTACCAATAGTGAGCATTCATCACGACCCGGATGTGTGGGGAGAGGACGCCGACGAATTCAGGCCAGAGAGGTTTGCTAATGGCATCTCCAAGGCATCCAAAGATGCACCGGCATTCTTCCCCTTTAGCTGGGGGCCGCGGATCTGCATCGGCCAGAACTTTGCACTGCTGGAGGCCAAGGTAGCACTGGCCATGATCCTGCAACGCTTCTCGTTTGGGCTTTCACCGTCCTACACGCATGCACCATTCGCCGTCTCCACCCTGCAGCCGGATCACGGGGCACAGATTGTATTGAAGAAAATTTAGTCATTTTATTATACTTAATTATACGTACATTAGTATACTTAATAACATACATATATGGTCATCATGTCGAGTACGGATTTATTTATGTCGCTTCTATGTAGATAAATGAATGGTGTATCAGAAAACTAAATTATGCTTGTTGTGTGTATGCACATCTTAGCGGATGTATTATCGTGCAGTACACCTTGTAATGGTATGGTATATAGCATTTGATTTGGCTTGGGGTTTTTTTTTAATAAGGGAATTAAGTTCCAGCCTCTACCATCCGGAAATGGTACACTATCGAGATTCACACACAAAGAACCTCAGGAGAAAATTCATTGTGTCACATTGTCTCCCTTGGTATTCTTGGTGTTTATATTATGATTGATATATTCATCTCTTGCCCGGTGCCAATAACAATCTTGCTATCACTTAGTTCCATTCTTGCTCTGGTGGTAGTAGTTTTGTAACTTAGCTCTCTAGCTTGCTCACCAAGGGTCTAGGAGTGAAGGAGTGACTTAGCCTTTATCTGTGAGATAGAAACTATGCCTCACTAGAATTATCATTAGGTGGCTTGCCTAACAAGTAGAGCTAGAGCAAACCGTATTTACACTTTTTATTATACTAACAATTTGTTGTAGTATTTTTATAGAATTTTTTTAATTAGGCTATTCACCTCCCTCTAGCTATTTAGAATCTTTCAATTGGGCCTTCTCTTCCTAGGCTTATATAGGATGATATTTTCTGTTTTGTCTTGTATCATTTTGAGTCTTTTTATGATAGTTTTCATAATATGCTCCTCCAAATGATAAATCACCAAAATTTATAGTACGTGTTAGTTGTAAGTCCTAATTCTAGGTTTTGATGATCATATATACTCTTTTTAAGTAAATGTTGGTGGTTATAAAAAGTCAAGGACCATCAACGGGGAAAAAATGGATCGGCTAGCCAATAGCCACCAGCAAAAGGGCAATACAAACCTTTGCCTCTCTAGCCACCTTTAACCGGTTAGAAACCGCTTGAGGGTGTTGCAGGTGATCGAAAAGGCTCTATCAGATGCCGTTGCAAGTTTTAGACATAAGAAACTAGAATATCTTTCAAGACTCTGGATATTTTTTAAACCATCCAAAATCATTATTTTGGATATTTTTTTGGCACTTTAGTGTAAACTACAGTGCACAACTGACAATACAGACACTATTGCTTTTGAACTATCAGATCAAGTCCATCGATTATGTATAACCGACTGCAACTAGATTCTCCCACGGCAAGATCACTAGCAGATGAAGCCACATCGTTTTAGTACCCTTGCGCCTAAACTAGGAAAGCGTGGCAAGGATGTCATAAACTCGTATCACCGATTTGGCCATGTCACAAACACACAGGGCGTGCAGGATGACCGCAGAACGCACTCGGCGCTCGGCGCTCAGCTGCTCTGCCGCACGCGCACGGGAGATTTCATCATGTACACCTGGGCACCTGGCTCTTGGCTCTGTTCTGCTCTCGAGCACCATAGACCATACCCTGTAAGGCAAGGCAACGAGTACAAAAGGCCACCAGAATGTTATCCAAAACAAAATACAGATACAGCACTATCCACTAGAGTGAGACGTACAGGCACTACCATGGATGCAAGCCTCAAGTGGATCAGGACACCTACGCAATCTGCTAATATGTGTAGCATTAGCATTACTGCATGAGCATGACATAACAACACAAAGTTGTCTTAATTCGTGATCGTGAACAAGCAAAAACCTTTGCTCCAGAATTTCTCTTGGCGAAACTACAAGTAGTACTGGGCTAGTAGCTTTGCTTGAGCACAAAGTAGCCCAGCTCGGACTTCGCCATGATCGGCCTGCGGCTGCTACATGCTCTCACCTCTCGTGGGCGCTTGGACCGCGTCATCCTTGTGAACCACCAGGTGGCCCGTTACCCGAGCAAGCACTACAATCTTCCAACTGAGGATAGTAAAAAAACCATCTGCGCTTCCGTCTCGGATGTGAGTAGGTGATGGACGGGCGAAGAAGCCATGACGAAGATTCGTGGAGGAAGTCAGGAAGTATAGAAGAGCTAACCAAAAGGAAAGTCTCAGTGGCTCACGGCTATTTCTCCACAATCATCGTCTTTCTTCCTTCGACTGTCCCACGCATCTATCTTTCTTTCCTCCAGCCATGGCGATTCTTCTTTGTGCATCACCCGCAGCGCCGCCATGGAGCTTGCTCTGCTTGCTCGGGGCCCTGCCGGCCCTATGGGCGGTGTGGCGTGCGCTGGAGCGGTTCTGGCTCCGCCCGGCGCCCGCGGAGGCTGGGCGAGTGGGCGGCGCCCTGCAGTCGCAGGGCTTGCCTGGCACGACGTACCGCTTCCCCTCCGGTGACATGAAGGAGTTCCTCCGCCTCGCCGGCGTGGCCTACTCTGCAGAACCCATGCCCCTGGCGTCGCACGCCGTCGCTCTTCGACCACAGCGTCACCAGGCAGCATGGTAATCTCGCTGTGACCTGATACGGGCCGGAGCCGAGAGAGTGATCGTGAACGACCCCAGGCTCGTGCGAGAGATCCTGGCGAACAAGCGCGGCGTGTTTGGGAAGCGGAAACCTCTTCTCTGGGTCGAGAGGCTGCTGACCAACGGCCTCACCACCCACCAGGGCGAGATATGGGCCACGCACCGGAGGATTATCAACCACGCCTTCCATCTCGAAAAGCTCGAGGTCACTTTTTTACGCACAATTCTGCTAAAAAAAGGAACTTTACACACAACCTCAATCTATATTGGCTTAATGTCTGTTGGAATATTATGATTGTATTCTTTGCAGTACTGATTGATCCACCTGAAATAATTACCCAAGCCTATGCTTGACAAAACTTAAACTTAAGGTCCGATATTTCGCTCTGCTGTAACTGAAACATCGAATTGATTGCTTTTTTGCTAGAGGATGTTGCCAGCTTTCGCTGCATGTTGCAGTAAGCTAATAGGCAGATGGGAGAACTCTGTAGGCTCTGAGGGTATGCAGGAGATAGATGTGTGGCCGGAGTTCCAAAATCTCACAGGCGACGTCATCTCCCACGCAGCATTCGGAGCAGGCACAAAATGCTGTAAATATGGCAAACAGGATGCATATCCCAGCCTACAGGTGAGCTCACATGAATAGTCATTTATTTTAAAATTTGGTGCAAATTACTTGGAGCTGCCAGAACTAGTACTGTAGCATATCTGGAAAACAACAGCAGCTGCCGACTGATGACCAGAAAAGAAAATGGCATCAGGAGTCGCTATCAACCAGTTGCTTCTTCAATTGGAAAATTCTCCGTTTACTAGTATCTGACATAAACCTCAGTAGTTCTCAAAGCAGAAATGAGACGTGTTGATTTCTTTACATAGGTTCTTACCAACAAAGTTGAATAAAAGGATGAAGGCAAATGCGCGCGAAGTCGAGACACGTCTGAAAGGCATTATCTCAAAGAGGGAGAGGGCAATGAAGGATGGACTCGATAACAACGACCTGCCAGGATTGTTACTGGAATTCAACACGAAAGAAAGCCAGGAAACTGGGAGCGCCAAGGCAATGATGAGCACAGACGACATAATCGGGGAGCTGAAGCTGTTCTACTTCGGAGGAATGGAGACAACCGCAGTGCTGAGCATGCATCCTGAGTGGCAGGATCTCGCAAGGCCGGAGGTTCTTCGCATCATTGGGAAGAACCAACCGGACTCTGAGGGCATAAATCAGCTCAAAACTGTGAGTTCAAAAATGCCAAGACATAATATTCTGACATTTTTCAGTCACAAATATAAAAGGCTCCAGCTACTTTTTTTTCTGTCGCAGGTTACAATGATATTACATGAGGTTCTACGATTGTACCCACCTATACTGCTACTTGGCCGGGAAACGTATCAAGAGACAGCTGGGAGGGGTCAGGTACCCACCTGGTATTGTATTTTCATTGCCAATCGTGTGCATCCACCACAACCCAGGAGTTTGGGGAGAAGACGCCGACGAGTTCAGGCCGGAGAGGTTCGCGGAGGGCGTCTCCAAGGCATCCAAGGATGCCCCGGCATTCTTTCCGTTCGGCTGGGGGCCGATATGTGTTGGTCAGAACTTCGCGCTACTGGAGGCCAAGGTGGGCTTAGCCATGATCCCGCAACACTTCCACCGTGCGCGGTTTCCACTCTGCAGCCACAGTATGGGGCGCAGATTAAGCTTATGAAACTCTAATGTTTTTACTAAGTGGGCACTGGCCAGCAAACCATAGAAATATGTTTCTCATAACTAGCGCTTAGCTGGTGATCTTGGAAGGGGTCTTATGGCTGTAAACAGTAAAAATATAGGATTATAAATATATAATAACATATTAAATAATGTTTTGTATGATCAAGGCGCAATAGCGTTTTTAATGACAGCTAACACGCTCTACCGGTTGTATTTACAAATTGTTCACTTAATGACTCAGATAATCATATACAAATGATATTAATAAACTATTTAAGATTGTATTAATATCTATAACATATAACTATGGAAAATATTGCTTTGATAATTTTATACATTTAAATTTATCCACATTTGGCCTATCTATATTGATAATAGAATTACAGAGTAAAAGTCTGATTCACCCCCGAACTATCTGCTAAATTTTACATCTCCTCTCGAATTTCATTACCTAACAACACACAACTTAACTTTTGAAACCAGATAAAATTATCTCCTTACATTTTAAATTGATTTTTTTGGGCAGTTTTCATGTGACAGTGGGGCTCAATTTTTATTTGGTCTCCCTTTTCATATATATATATAAAAAACATAACATTTTCATGTAAAGTCATATGAATATAAATTTTATATCAAAGATTTCGAGCTCAAACTAACCTATAACTTTGTAATTGGTAAGTTTTTAATTTAATACATTTTTAGGCATATATTCATTTTAAGCTACTAGATTTAAAAATTCAAAATTTCGATTTCTTTTCAAACAACCTCGTATGTTGACATAGTATATTTTGAAGTTCTGATTAAGATTTATAACTTTAGTGTTGAATCATTTTATCTTAAGTCAGTTAGAGACCCAAATATTTATTTTAAGTTCCCTAATTTGGGAATTGATTTATTTTTTATTTTTTCAAACAACTTTAGATGTAGACGTGGCCTACACAAAATGTGCCATTAAATACATAGAATAATTTGTAGTTGGTAACATTTTAATAAATCTGAGGGTGTTTAAAGGATCAACTTAATTTAAAAATAAGTCTTGTAACTCAAAATGAATATCAGGGCCTCTAAAATATATTAAATAAATATCAGGGCCTCTAAAATATATACTAAAATATACCAAAGAGATGTAGATTGCTTTGAAATCTACAACTTTGGTATAAAGTTTATATCCATATGACTTCATAAGAAAAGTTTATGGGTTTTTATATATGAGAAAGAGAAAAGTCTGATAGTTAGGCCACCCACTGCCACATCAGCAAAACCACCCAATAAACCACTTTGAAATGGTCAATGCGCTAGTTTGTCTGGTTTTAGAAGTTGTATTGAAGTTTGATGGTGTCTTTCGAATTCTGGGACTAATTTAGGTCCTGAGTTGGACTTCATTCATAATAAAACATATTGATTCACATACAAATTCTTTAAAAATAAAAATTTAACATCTTGAGAAGTGAGAAGGTTAGTGCAGACTAAATATGGATGTGGCCTTCCTAAAATCCATTTTTAGTAATTAATGATTATAAGGTTTGAATACTAATATCGTCTTGAGGTTGTTGGTATTTGTTATGCACAATAAAAATATGAAGGATTCCGCAAGCGCTAACAGAATTACCATTGTAGTATTTTTAAGGGAGTATTTCAGGTATCGTTATTTATATTTTACCTTTGGGAAACAATGGTTAAAGACACGATAATTTACCATCATGTATCTACTAACTAGTACACCAACTAGACTAAAGTAGAGGTAAGAGGTAAATAATAAGAGTTATGCACAATATCACACACAAAGGAGAATCTTATAATATATGTATGGTCAACCTAACTTGAAAGACCAACGGGAGAGTTCAAGATTCCTATGTACTCTCTATTACTCGGGTTCTATTCCAGTTGATACTAGAATATAACTAATGCATGGGTAAATATAGCACACACAATAGCACTTTAGAGAAGCAGTACCTTTCCAACTCTTGAATAGATGAGAAAGCAGTAGTTGGGGAAGGCTGCCAAAGAGCTCTACGAAATACCAACTCCGACGTGGTGGAATACGAAGGCCACTGTTGGTATAAATTAACTGCACTCCTTTAAATAAGATTTAAGTAAGATTATCCATAGTTTACAGATATTGTACCAATGTCACATTTTACCCGGAGGTTTTAAATATCGTATCCACAGGGAACAGTTGTGATGATGACAAAGTATATAGACTTAACCCTACAATTAGGCTAGATAATATCAAGAAAGAGGAAATAGCTATTGAACTCTAGTTCTGACAACCGGTAAGCTTTGTATAATACCGTTCTAACTGGGCAAGTAACCCGAATAGGAGAAGAAACAGAGTAATCTCCTACCAAGCACCTATAAGCCTATCAGTTCTATCAACGGGAAGTGGACTACAGAGGAATCAACGCAGATATAAATTCACCTACGTGAACTACCACTATCCGGCTAATCAGGGGACATCCACAAGTAAACCTAGCTTAGGCACCGCGCCTACACTACGAAATACTACTTCAACCAAGTAATGACCAAGATCAAAGCACTCAATATGAGCTGTGAACTTAAGAACAAATAAGAACAAATGCTTACTTGAATCGGAATGGCGAATACAAAAGTACCTCAGAACGCAGCTCCGGGCGAGGGAGCTGAATCCAGAAGAATACAGCCACGAAGAAGCACGGACAGGCCGGAACTCCTTCAGAATCTCTACTCCTTTACTCAATCTCTCTAATCTCTAAACAAGACTAGATCTAGAAGAACTAGTCTCTCCTAATTGCTATATAGATGAACTAGAACTAGATGAACTAGAACTAGATCAACTAGAGGGACCCTAACCCTAATTATGTAGAGAATATGAAGCACCGGGGTATAGAATGCCTCTAGGAAGGGCCTTGGGGCGTCATTATATAGGCCGAGGTGGAGTAGGGGGCAAGGAACCGCCACGTCATCGATCCGCGTCTTCATGTTGTGTGCACCGTCGGATCAAACCGACCTTAGATCGGCGTAGGGATGCTCGCTTGGGTGCCAAGGAAGCGTGGGAGGAAGACTCCAGAAGGCGGCGGCCAGAAGCCCTAGGGGGCGCCGACCGGCGCCAGGGTGGGGCCGGCCGCCCCCCACAGACTCCCCCTTACTCATTTGCCGGGTGTCTTCTAGACCCTTACTTATCCTTTTGGCGATATTTTTCGTCGCGGTTAAGTTTCGTGATAATTATGCACTCTAATCCCTCTTTTATGCTTTTCTAGAATAATACCTGGAAAATATAGAATATGCAAAACTCGTGGAAATTGTCAGTTAAAACCCTAGACTAATGTGTATTCATGTATCCTTTCATGTCTAAAGTTCTAATAAATATTGGCGTTATCCACCGTCAACAACTCCCCCAAGCTTACCTTTTGCGGTCCCTTGGCAAACAAGCTAAAGCCTAATTATTAAAATATTTGGATCGGGAGTTGCTGCAATACTTTTATTTCTTTTAAGCACACTTGCTTTTAAACATAAATTTTTCTCTGGTTTAGACAAAACTGCTCTAACTTTCAAACTTACCCATACCTTTAACTATAGAGCTTTTCAGCTTTTGCATATGCCTTGAGCAGTCGAAAGATAGAACAATCAAGTCAAGCACTATGTCTCAAATTCTTCACAGTACCAATATTCTAGAGTTTTGTAAGTTTTTAAAATAAAACTCAGAGCTTAGTTGTATGATACCCTCAAGTCTCTTATTATATATGGTATTTATGGGTCTCACTGAGGCATTAATGATGTCATGCCTTCCTATAACTAAGGATTATAGTGGAGTTCATAGGAGTGGCATAAACAAGGATGAACATACTTGTGATTCATATATTGTAAAGTCAAACAATGGATTCACAAAGAATCGAGGCATACAATCAAATCAAGATGTGCATGTGTATGGAATATGGTGGATAGGTGTATATATGGTATTTAGTGGCTAATCCTAATTCTACTTTTTGCTCTTTAAAAATAACTCCCTCCTTAGAACTTTTCGTGGAAAAACATAGGCTATCTTTATTCTCTCTTTCTTTCTTTTTTTAATTAATCGAGAGGCGGGCATCTATGTACCCATTGTTTTAATCTTTGGGACACTTGTCCATCTTTTACTCTTCTTTTTCTTCTTCTCTTTTTTTCAATACTTTTATATAGCCACATGCATCCTTTGAATATAAATAATTGGAGATATAATGATAAGAAATTAGAGCAATTAAATGGGGGCTGTCCTATAGGGTATATTTTGAGTTTTTACTTCTAATGTAGGAGAAAAATATTTTTAAGGTGGATCTGGATGAAAGTGGAAAATAACTGCGCTTACATCCCAGAGTAGGAGTAATGCATATGTAGGTGGAGTGTGTAAGTAATCTTGATTTTAAAAGCATGACAATGTTCTCATAAGGTATACAACAAAGGTTGACTAAACTCAATGCAAAGCAAGCAGTATGAATGCGCACAGATTTTCCTAACTCTAAATGTATTATATATGGCTTTAGTAGGAATTCAAACTTTATCATACAAGAGCTCATCATGTAAGATTTTAGGTTTTCAAAATAAATCTCCAGAACTTAGTAATGCGAGGAATAAGATAAATAGCAGGTTAGACCTTCATGTATCATATCAATTACCTAGACTTAGTTCAAGCATATGCCTGCACAAATTTCAGGTTCAGAGTAAATTCTTATATCAAAGTAGTTATGTCCAAAACTCATGAGAATTCATGGTTGAAAACTAGGCACTTGAAAGGAATTACTGTAGAGCAACTATTCATCATCTCTAAGACAAAATTTAATGTTCTTCAGTTTTTATTTGGCTCTTACTAACTAGACACACTCTATGATCACACCTTAATATATAGATAAGTATTTTATTTTTGATTTTAATTTGTTATTCATCTTTTTATTTCTATTGGACTCACAAGACTCTAAAGACATAGACCTTTATGTGCCCATATACTTTTTAGTATTTTATGACTATATAAAATAGATTCGATAATCATCTAGGTATAGTTACCCCGATAACTAGGGGATGCTCCTCCTCCAAGCTAGATGTTTACAATACTTGGAGTTGATGATCTTTAGAGTGAGCTAACCAGCAGCAGTCCTGGTGGGTGCCACTGATAGACTCTCTCTTTGTCATAATATTGTTCCTGCATAGTTATACTCCAACAAAAAAACCAAAACTCAAGGCTCGAATTTAATAAGAGGTTAGCGATCAGGCAATAAGTAATTGATTATTCTTATGAGTTGATTTCAAATTGACAAGTTCTAGCGGGATTCACTTTTTTCAGGATTTTCTAGTTTAATTATGTAGAAATGAAATATGTGTGCATGATATATAGTTATATGTTTATGCCACCACAGAGAATATTTATTCTTATGGGGTTTAGGATTTTTATAATGCAAGAAATTAAATACAGGAGATATTATTATTTTTTTTTCTGAGTTACCACAAGTTTGTTTATGTGGGACTTTTAATATTTATGATGCAGTAAATAAAGAAATAAAGATTTTTATTTTATTTTCTTTTCTTTTTGATATTTATGAAGATGAATATTGTTGGTATTTTTAACATCACTTTAAGTTAAGTTGTTATCCCTAACATGATGCCAAAAACCAAGGATAAAAATAATCTACACGCAATGACTCTAAATAGAATATATCCATAAAGCGCCACAGATAATTCTCCGTTGTAGCATTTCACCCGGAGAAAGTATTCAGTATCGTTGATTTATTTTTATGCCAAAAGGATAAAGCAAGCATTCTACTTATTAGGAGTAATGAACTTACAAGGACCAAGAATAATAAATGCTTAAACCCCATCATAACCTATTACACCAATGCCTTAGCAATAACTAGTCAACAAGAACGTTAAATAATAAATGAGTAATTGAGATACATAGTATTCGAGCTAGAATATAGAGACTCTCTAATGTAGTAAAGCAATCTAGAGATTAAGTTAGAAATAAAGAAACCTATGTAATTGCTAATATAAAGTCTACTGACCTTCACATGCTACACATTTTCATCTATAGTGCAATAAAATCGAGAAGACATCATAAGGAGCATCAACTAATGAGGATATTGAGACACAAAGGTCACCTCCTTCGCGACCATGCTCGGCTAGTCCTACGTGCGGGGGGTGGACTACGGAGGAACCAACGCATTTTGTCACTGCGCGGACTACCACACCGACCCGGCACATCGGGGTGCCTCCGTAGGTACACAATATATCTAGACACCACGTCTACATAATGCGCACCACCCGACCCACTCGAGTATTGAATCGGGCGCTTTACGATCATATAACAATAATCATCATAAACTACATCTATATCGAATGTGCAACTAGAATAAACTAAGAACTGAATAAGTAGCAATATATTAAAGTAGAGCAAAGTCATAATGAAATACAAGATAAAATTACCAAATTCTAGAAGACAGATCTGGAATCCCGGCGGGCGCCCGATCTCTACTTGAATCTTGCTAGACGACTAAACTAAGAACTTGAAGAACTAGAGCTCTACTTCTAATCTCTGGGGGAAACCCTCACTTCGACTACTCTTGACGAATGAAGCGGGGAGGAATCAATTGGTGTGTTGAAGGGGGGTCTACCCCCTCCTTTTATAGCCGGTGGAGTGCACGCGCGTCGTAGGATCAAACCGACATAGCCAACGGTGGAGATGAAAACCCTAGGCGTCGGGAGGAAGATTCTCGGAAGGGGCGCCGCCCGGCAACCCTAGGGCGCCGACCCGGCCCCATGGTGGGGCCGGCCGGCCCCCTCGGTAGCTTGACTGCGGGCCCCGCTTCTTCGGGTGTCTTACGGAGTCTTCCTGAACTATCGGCGATGTAGTTGCGTCGCGGTTAAGTTTCGTGGTAAATTTGCATTAAAATCCTTCTTTTAACCTTTTTCGGAAAATCACGGAAATTTCACAAATCAACAAAACTCGTGGAATTTGTCAGATATAACCTCTATCAATCTATTATTGCATCTTCAAGAGCCATTGTTGACGGTATAAAATTTGGACTTAGTGACCGTCAACAAATATGTTAAGGTAAATTTATTAATATAGACAGGAATACTAATTAATTAGATAACTACCATATTACCTTATGGCAAGGGTACGAAATTTAAAGTCTACCGATAGGTCTTCTTCTTCCACTCTTGTATATCTCTCCATCTTAAGAGATGGAGGCCTTAATGGTTGTATACCTTTAGTGATGATGATGTCACTTTTGTTCTTTGGTTTGACTCATAGGTTGAAGTAGAGCTTTAATAGTAGCTTCATTATTAGAGCGTGATGGCACTAAGTGATGAAGGGTAAATGACTGGTGATCCTTCCTCTTGCATCTTGAGTTGTTCATGGACATCTTGTCTCCTCTATTGCACTCATTCTTTTGCCATCTTTTGCTTCTTTGATCTTTTGACTCTTTTCACTCTAGTCATTATTATGCACCGCAATGTATTAGTGGACAATACATACCCGAAGGAGTATATAAATTTTAAACATAGGTTGCTTGTCCCTTATTTCATTTTGTTCTGTCTATGCTAATGAAAAGATAGTATTGATATTTTTTTAGCATAGATCATGTTTTATACAGGCATGGCTTGAGGCAAAGTAACTTGCATTAGAAGATAACGTGAATGAACCATTAATACTCATAATTCCTCCATCCATGATGAATGAGTTGTGTCTTCTTCTACAAAGTTATTGAAATTCATGATGTACCCTACTTCATCTCTGATTTGAATTTATCTCATGACTTACCCAATTTAAATTGATAGTTTTTCTGCAGGGGTTAGTCTATAAAATATCCAATATCTACTACAATAATTTCTAGTTCAATAACCAAGCTAAACTCCATGTCTAATTTTGGTTAAGGAAGGCTATTTAACCTAAGCACCACGCTTAATTTAAAAGCCTATGAAAGTACACATGGAGTACTTACAAACCAAAACTTACTATAGCAGACAAAGGTGACATGAAAGCACTTATAGAGATTTTATTAAGATAGAGATGAAAGAGTATGATTATTATGCACCATTTTCAGCATGAATTACAAAGGTAGAGATAACCATTATTAGCAATATGATTTAAGATTCTTCAAGTAAGCCTATTCCCCCAAGTTTAGATTTTGCTAAGTAAATGTAAGCTTGAGTGGATGTAATTCAAAGTTGCATGATGGTTATTTTGACATACCTGGTGCATTTACTTCAAACCTAAAATGGTTAGTGATAAAAATACCCAAGGAAATATTTTGATAATTATAACTCTATCCTCAATTCACAAGGGTATTACAGCAAAAGGTGCAAACTCATGTTATTTTTAAGAGTGGTTATTTTGGGACACAAATTTATTCTTAGAAAACCTTCTGATTATCCAGTTGGTGAAGGGGTTTTCTTTAAAACATTAGCCTTTGTGTACCTATATTAAGATTACAACGAGATCTACAATATTTATGATAAACATATGCGTCTATAACCACCCTTTCAAAAATTTTATGAATAGGTCTAAAGAGGGGGTTGAGGATCTCGTGTGTGGTAATGTTAGAGAGACCAAAAGACTCAGGAGATTTCTTATATGAGCATGGATTCGATGAAGTGTTTATGAGATAATTCTCATGCTCATCGATGTGATCTTCCTTTTCAAACTCCAAGGGCGTTTCTTTATGGATGTCTATAGGCAACAAGTTTGCCTCTATTATTTCATGCCTATGATATTTATTGGATGTTTTATTTTTTAGGATTTCCCATGAATCGATGTCTCCAAAGTTGGTCTCGTCTAAAAGCTTTCTCTAAACTTGGGTGAGTTCGCTTATTAAAGAAATTGATTTAAACTCACCATTTAAATTTGAACCAAGTTTAGATGCTAGTGCTAAAGCTTTGTATTCTTCCATCCATTCTTTTACAATAGCGTATGTATTTTTAGTATGTTCTATGCATTCCTGCCATTATTGTTGCTCTTCTTGGGTATTCTTATAATCTTCGTGACTCTTATTCTTGAGATGTCTTGATGGATTTCTAGGGTCATTATAAAGTTTAGTAGAAAGAGCATAAAAAGATTCATTGGGGTCAAGGATGGGTTTAAAGATGGGTTCGAGATACATTTATTGTGGGCATAGAAGGGGAGAAGATAGAATTTACTCCTAAGTGGCTTGGCTCTCCTTCTATGACATCACTCGATATGACATCTTTGAACTCTTTCCAATATCTTTCAGGAGGGAAAGGAAGTTGGCGACACTTTCCCAAGATGCCCTTCTGAAAAAATTTGATGTGTATTGATTTACGAGCATCTTAGCTAACTGGAAGTCTAAATCATCAAAGTGGAATTTCAAAAGTTTAGGATCGATAGCTAAATCTTGGAAATGAAATGATTGTGTTTTAGCTACCAAGACTTCCGTTTCTAGTTCAGGTGATAAGTTTTTCTCTTCCTCAGGGAGCTCAGAATAGGCTTGAACAACCTTTTCTAGCATAGGCCTTGCTTCAGTTATAGGTAAGTAAAGAAAAGCTCCTCCAGAGACTAAATCAAGGGATTCCTTAGATTTCTTGGTAAGACCCAAATAAAAATATTGAATAAGCACAGGGTCTAGAAAACCAAGGTCAGGGCCAAATGTAACAAGTTCATTAAAACGCTCCCATAATTTACTAAGAGATTCTTGTTCTACTTGCCTAAAAGTTAGAACCTCTTTTCGAAGGTTAACTACTCTATGGATGGGAAAGAAATATAAACAAAATTTAGAGTATAATGTTTCCCAATCATCTTGCATACTCCCTACGGCTCGATTATACCAACGTTTGGCTCTTTTAGTCAAGGAAAACGGAAAAAGCTTCCATCTAATAGTCTTATCGGTCATGCCAGTAATACGCAAGCATGCACAGGTCTGCTCGAATTCTCGTAAGTGTGAGTATGGGTTTTCGTTACCTTCTCCCGAGAAGGGTTTATCCCGAATCATATTAATTAAACATGGGTGCAGCTCATAGCCAGGTGTTATGATAGGTTCATTAGATTTTGGTGGCCCAAAGCTTTCGCGCATGCCATAAAGACAGATAGGAATAGAATTAAAAGCATCCACAAGGATGAACACAAAAATAATGAAGAGAATGGGATAAAATAAGATAAGATAAAAGTATAATACAAGATTAAGCTAAACTAAGTCAAAATCAGCAAACTGTTCCCCGGCAACGGCGCCAAAAATGCTTGTTGGTATAAATTAACTGCACTCCTTTAAATAAGATTTAAGTAAGATTATCCGCAAGCGCATAGATATCGTACCAATGTCACATTTTACCTGGGGGTTTTAAATATCGTATCCACAGGGAACAGTTTTGATGATGATAAAGTATATAGACTTAACCCTACAATTAGGCTAGATAATATCAAGAAAGAGAAAATAGCTATTGAACGCACAGATATCATACCAGTGTCACATTTTACCTGGAGGTTTTAAATATCGTATCCACAGGGAACAGTCGTGATGATAACAAAGTATATAGACTTAACCCTACAATTAGGCTAGATAATATCAAGAAAGAGGAAATAGCTATTGAACTCTAGTTCTGACAACCGGTAAGCTTTGTATAATACCGTTCTAACTGGGCAAGTAACCCGAATAGGAGAAGAAACAGAGTAATCTCCTACCAAGTACCTATAAGCCTATCAGTCCTATCAACGGGAAGTGGACTACAGAGGAATCAACGCAGCGATAAAGTCATCTACGCGAACTACCACTATCCGGCTAATCAGGGGACATCTACAAGTAAACCTAGCCTAGGCACCGCGCCTACACTACGAAATACTACTTCAACCAAGTAATGACCAAGATCAAAGCACTCAATATGAGCTGTGAACTTAAGAACAAATAAGAACAAATGCTTACTTGAATCGGAATAGCGAATACAAAAGTACCTAAGAACGCAGCTCCGGGCGAGGGAGCTGAATCCAGAAGAATACAGCCACGAAGAAGCACCGACAGGCCGAAACTCCTCTAGAATCTCTACTCCTCTACTCAATCTCTCTAATCTCTAAACAAGACTAGATCTAGAAGAACTAGTCTCTCCTAATTGCTACATCTAGATGAACTAGAACTAGATGAACTAGAACTAGATCAACTAGAGGGACCCTAACCCTAATTATGTAGAGAATATGAAGCACCGGGGTGTAGAATGCCTCTAGGAAGGGCCTTGGGGCGTCATTATATAGGCCGAGGTGGAGTAGGGGGCAAGGAACAGCCACGTCATCGATCCGCGTCTTTATGTTGTGTGCACCGTCGGATCAAACCGATCTTAGATCGACGTAGGGATGCTCTGCTTAGGTGCCAAGGAAGCGTGGGAGGAAGACTCCAGAAGACGGCGGCCAGATGCCCTAGGGGGGCGCCGACTGGCGCCAGGGTGGGGCCGGCCGGCCCCACCTGGACTCTCTGTGGGTCCCATTTGCCCAGGTGTCTTCTATACCCTTTCTGAGTCTAATGACGATGATTTTCGATGCGGATCAGTTTCATGATAATTATGCACTCTAATCCCTCTTTTATGCTTTTCTAAAATAATCCCTAAAAAATATAGAATATACAAAACTCGTGGAAATTATCAGTTAAAACCCTAGACTAGTGTGTATTCATGTATCCTTTCATATCTAAAGTTCTAATAAATATTGACGTTATCTACCGTCAACAGCCACATAGAGTTATCACCCCTATAGGCTACCACAACTAACCGTAAGAATTGGGCGCAACCTCAGGTAACCTACAGTCTAAACACCATGTCTACACTATCGATTACTACTCTAGCCACACGTGATACGCACCTAATACAGGTGGAGATCCTATGCTAAGGTATAATAACTAGATGAACAAAGGTTGTCATGTGAAGAGAAAAACTATGAATATATATGGATGAAAAAAAAACATAGCCTATTTAATACCTATATATCTAGAAAATGTAAAAAATCATAATACTTGTGTTTCATAAGATTATAGACTCGACATGAGAATGGGTTGATGCATTAGTTATAAAAAAAATAAAGAATTGCCAACAGAGTACCATTTATGCTACAATGAAAACCATGTCTATGCGTGTACGAAATTAACATAGAGGCCCTTATTATTAAAGCCTGGCTCTAATCAGTAAGAGTAAGATAAAACATGTAACTCAGACTAGAGTTAACTCAGGATGAATTGTCTTTGCTTTCTATTAACACATGCGCTAGCCCTCGCCCCTCTTTATCTAATTCTGACCGAGGTCTCGGAGGGTAAATGTACCATAGACGGATACCAATGTTGAACTTATCCTTTTAGTTCTTTCCTTATTTATATAGTTTCAGTTATATGTTTGTTTTTTTTTTCGCGAACGGGTTCGTACCCGTATTTCATTAAGGAGAAGAGAGTGATGATACAAACGCACACTTAATCCACAGCAGCTGCGTAGTTTGCAAGGCGCAAAACAGAGAGCCGCCGAAGATGTCGGTATGCCAACATGTACAAAGCTAGCCGGCGACCGGCTGCGCGACGTGCCGTTCTACCAGGCTGTCCGGCAACAGGGCAAAGAAAGCACCTAGACTAAGGAATCCTGCCTGCAACCACTCATTCCCTTCGCTGATAACCGCTGCCAGCAGTTGGCTTATGGTAGATGACTGCCCTCTGAAGACTCTGGAGTTTCGTTCCTTCCATAGGATCCAGCAGACCAATAAAACGACCGAGTCGAACGATGCCCGCAGCTGAGCATCCAGACGGCGGCGCTGCTGAATCCACCATGGCGCAAGCTCATCATCCGGACCTGCAAGCAGCCCCTGAAGTCCCAACGGAAGCAACAACGCGCTCCAAATCTGCTGTGAACATACACATCCCAGTAGCGAGTGATGGACGGTCTCAAGCTCTTGGCTGCAGAGAGAGCATGCCCCACAGTCCTGCAAACCATGTCGCCAACGCCGTTCATTGGTCCAGAGGCGTTTGTGCAAGGCAAGCCAGAAGAACATTTTGACTTTGGGAGGCGCTTTGGCCTTCCATAGTTCCCTGGCCCCTAGCAGCTCCGAGGAACCTGCGAAGAAGGCGCGATAAGTGGACGACGCCGAATATGCTCCATCCGGAGACCACTTCCAGATGAAGCGATCAGCCTGCGACACCTGAAGTTCCACGCCATCAACGAGCTCCCAGACTCTTATGTAGTCAAGGAGGACTTGCACGGTTAAGGCGCCGCGAATGTCACGCACCCATCGCCGTTGGAACAAGGCATCCTTCACGGTTCGTCGCCGCCCCGTGCGAGAGATCGCGGCGAAGAGGCATGGCGCCAAGTAGGAGAGCGGCGCATGCAACCACCGATCGCTCCAGAAGAGTGCCGAGTTTCCATCTCCAAGTCGGATACTGACCGATGCACTGAACATTGCTGATATGCACTTTTCCGACATGACCGGTAAGCTTGACCATGCCCGGCTGGGATCTGTGCGCCGCAACCATTCCCAGCGTAGACGAAGAGCATACCCAAAGAAGCGGAGGTCGAGTAAACCCAGGCCGCCATGGATCTACGGGCTGCAAACGACAGGCCAAGCGACTTTGCATTTCCCGGCAGCCACCGATTCAGTACCAGCCCACAAGAATGCTCAACGACGCTTGTCAATCTGGTGGATGGCCCAGGCAGACAGAGAAGCGGCAATTGAGATGTGTACGGGAGTGGCCGAGAGCGTAACCTTGGTGAGTAAACATCGGCCCGCCAGGTTCAGCAACCCAGCTTTCCACGTCGGAATACGTGCTGCTATGGCATCCACAAGCGGCTGCTCGTGGCAACGCCTAAGCCTGGACAGCGACAACGGCACCCCCAAGTACTTTGTGGGGAATGGTTCCACTCGACATGGGAATGACGCCCTGATCAGCTCGATTTCAGTCTCCGAGCATCGAATCGGCGACACGAGACATTTGTCGATGTTGGTGATGAGCCCCGACGCACCGGCGAAGCAATCCAAGACAACACGCAGGCACCGGAAGTCGGATTCATGCGGCAACATGAGAACGACCAAGTCATCCGCGTAGAACGACGCGCGGTGCCTAATTGTGTTCCCTGGCAGCGGTGCAAGGAGTAGTCTCCGATCGGCCTCAGCGATCATGGAGTTCAGAACCTCCATTGCAATGACAAAGAGCATCGGGGAGATCGGGTCTCCCTGGCGCAGGCCTCGAGCGTGCGCGATTCTGCGACCTGGTCGCCCATTGGTCAGCACACGTGTACTTGCTGTGGAGAGGAGTACAGAGACCCAATTGGTCCAGCGCAACGGAAATCCAATGTGACGAAGGACATCCAGCAGGAACGGCCAGGCCACGGTATCAAAAGCTTTGGCGATATCAACTTTGATTAGGACGCTGGGCACTTTTTTGCTATGCAGCCACCTGCACGACAGTTGCACCGCTCTGAAATTATCGTGGATGTTGCGACCGCGGATGAATGCACTTTGGTTGATCTGAACGATGGCGGGCAGGAACGGCGCCAGCCGCCGAGCAAGGCACTTGGCAGAGAGCTTGCTGAAGCTGTGCATAAGACTGATTGAGTTATATGTTTGTTGATGACCCATTTGATACCCTTTCTAGAATATCTATAGTGACTTCCTTAGGTACGTTGTATTTGCATATTTTGTTGATTATGTTTGAAGTACTCATTATGTTTTAACTTGCACAATATTCAACGTTGAAGCTTCCGTGGGGATGGATTGGTCTATGAATTTCCATGCTTCTTATACATGCATGACACAAGACACAACAACTCTGCTCCTCGCGCCTCTGCTTTCCTTCACGGATAAGGGATAAGGGTACTCCGTGCGAACAGAACAACCAGGAAGGCCACGAGTAACTACCAGGAACTACCCACGTAGCATTTCCATCGAAACGTTGTATTGTCATTGTATGACGAACGAAGTGCTGCTAGCCAACTTTGCCTGTTGACCGCTGTCGTCCTTGGAGAAGAAGAGATGAATAAATAATGCAGATGCTTACTCTTCAGCGCCAGAAAAGCTGAATACAACCAAGAAACGATCCAGGCTGCCATGGGAGGCAGCTTCCTGCAACTGTGATGAAAGAAAAATCGAGCACGCCGCAGGGAGCAACCAGGCCGCCTATAAATTGAGACCAGCGCCATTCCCCTGTGACCATCCCCATCAACAGCAGATCGGTCTCAATCCAAAGCAATGGCGGTTGCTGCACTAGAGCTGCTGTACGTGCTGGGAAGCTTGGTGACCCTGCGGTTGGCATGGCAGGTGCTGGAGTGGGGCTGGCTGAGCCCGCGGAGGCTGGGCCGGGCGCTGCGGTCCGAGGGCCTCCGTGGCACGGCGTACCGCTTCCCGGCCGGCGACGTCAAGGAGGAGGAGCGTCTCCTGGCGGCGGCACGAGCCAAGCCGATGCCTTCGCTGTCGCACGCGATCAGCGCTCGGGTGGCGCCAATCGTCCACAACGCCATCCAAGAACACGGTACGCTACGTACGGCTACGCTGCTGAATGAAACCGCCTGCACATTTCGGCAAATTAATTTATGGTTTGGATATGGTTGGGAGGGAGTCTATGTATAATTTTCTCGCATGGAAATTGGGATAAACGTCAGGTAAAATTTCGATGGTCTGGTTCGGCCCTACACCGCAAGTGATCCTCAGTGACCCCAAGCTAGTCCGGGAAGTCCTATCAAACAAGTTCGGGCACTTTCAAAAACGCAAGCTGCCGTCGAATTTCATCAAGCTGATCGCCAAGGGGCTGGCGGCTCATGAAGGCGAGAAATGGGCCCTCCATCGGAAGATCATCAACCCTGCTTTCCATCTCGAGAAGCTCAAGGTAATCATCAACCCTGATTTCCATCGAATTTCATCAAGCTTTCCATCTCGGACCTACTCTGCAAAACATCAGTGAAATCAAGAACAAGGCGTTGTCGTGTCGTGTGTATAGATAGATAGTATAACAATAGCTGCCTCAACTGCCCAAAACTGCAGAAAATGCTGCCGGCTTTCACTGCCTGCACCAGCGAGCTGATGGGGAGATGGGAAGACTCGATGGGCTGTGATGGCGCGCGCGAGATAGATGTCTGGCCAGAGCTGCAGGACCTCACCGGCGACGCCATCTCCCGCGCAGCATTCGGTAGCAGCTTAACTGAAGGGAGAAGGATCTTCCGGATCCAGTCCGAGCAAGTCCAAATTGCCAATCGGATGACAAACCTATACATCCCGGGTTATACGTGAGCTTATAACTTATATAGACTCATGCATTTTGTTGACACAACCGTAATGTTTTGTTTGACCCTCTGCTCTGATGCTCCTCCGTGTCTCTTGTCTTCAGCTACCTGCCAACCAAAGTGAACAGAAAGATCAAAGCAAACGCGCGAGAGGTTGAAGCGCTGCTGAAAGGCATCATCACCAAGCGGGAGATGGCCATGAAGAATGGCCATGCTGATGACAACGATCTGCTCGGAATGCTAATGCAGTCCAACATCGAAGAGAGCCATGGAAGCGGAAGCTCCAAACCAGTGATGACCATGGACGACATCATCGGCGAGCTAAAGCTGTTCTACTTCGCCGGAATGGAAACAACTTCGGTGCTGCTCACGTGGACACTGGTCGTGCTGAGCATGCACCCCGAGTGGCAAGACCGCGCCAGGGAGGAGGTCCTGCAGGTTTTCGGCAAGAATCAACCAGACATCAATGGCACAAATAATTTGAAAGTGGTAAAAAATTTCGTAAATGCAAATAGTGATGATATACAATTGTCCACAAATTGTTGTTATTTAGTTTCACACAAGAGCATTATTAGTGCTTATTAATCTTTGGCTCTTGTGCGGCAGGTGACCATGGTTTTCTACGAGGTCCTTAGGCTGTACCCACCGATAACACTTCTTGACAGGCAAACCTACAAGGAAATGGAGCTGGGAGGGGTCAAGTACCCACCTGGAGTGACACTTCTGTTACCAATCGTGAGCATTCATCACGACCCGGATGTGTGGGGAGAGGACGCTGATGAGTTCAGGCCAGAGAGGTTTGCTAATGGCATCTCCAAGGCGTCCAAAGACGCGCCAGCGTTCTTCCCCTTTGGATGGGGGCCGCGGATCTGCATCGGCCAGAACTTCGCCCTGCTGGAGGCCAAGGTAGCACTGTCTATGATCCTGCAACGCTTCTCATTTGGGCTCTCACCGTCCTACACCCATGCACCATTCGCCGTCTCCACCCTGCAGCCGGACCACGGGGCACAGATCGTAGTGAAGAAAATTTAGTCATTTTATTGTACTTATTATTATTATTATACGTACATTAGTCTACTTAGTTAATTAATAACATATACATATGGTCATCACGTGGTGTCTGTATTTATATATGTGGCTTCTCTCTGTAGATAAATGAATGGTGTATCAGAAAACTAAATTATGCTAGTTGTGTGTATGCACACCTTAGCAGATGTATTATCATGCAGTACAATATTAATAACACGGAATTGTGATGGTATGGTATATAGCATTTGATTTGGCTGAGGTGATATCACAAATTGATCCTTGAAAAATATATCACTTGGGGCTAGTTTATAAGATCTCCAACAGATTATCCATCTTATCCCCAATACTAAAAATATGCAACAAGAGATTGTGGTTCCTCCAACAGATTATTCATTATATCCCCAAAATAAGTTTTCAGTAACTAATACTCCCCCCGTTCTAAATTATAAATCGTTTCGCTTTGACTTTTTTAGTATATAGAATTTGATATATATCTAGACATATATTATATTTAGATGTATAGTAAAATAGATGTACCAAAAAATTTAAAGCAACTTACTAATTCGAACGGAGAAGGGAGGAAGTAATGCGTAAAATCCATCATCTATCTCCTATCCACATCAAATATATTGGTAATCTGGTAATCTGTTGGGAGAGAAGAAGAAAAGGTTACACTACTAATAATAGAAGATCACCTATATAGGTTTTTAGGCGATGTGGGATAAATGATCCATTGGAGATATGCTCTAAGAGTTGTTAGAGTTGACCGTTGGAACTCTCCAATACAACACTCTTCGCACTAGAGGTCCATTGAGGCCGATTTCAACAAGAAAAGGGGATAACTGCTAGTTTCTTCAGCGGGCTCATAAATAGAGGGTGTCCTCGGGCTTCATGGGTCTCTTGGTGCTCCTAATAGATACACACTCAATAGAGAATGAACTCAAGAAACCTCCACTCACATTTGCTTAGTTCAGAATGCATTTGGGTGAGATTGGAGTTGATACAGTGCATTTGTTTTGAGAGTTAGCAACTAGTGCCACTATTAGTGTCTTTAATGCAGTTCTTGTTACTCTTAGTGGTTGCTGCCACCTAAACGGCTTGGAACAACGTTGATTTTATTGACCACCTAATTAGATGTATTTAGAGATCATCAAGAGAGAACCATTACAGAACAAAATAAACAAACTTTTTTCAAAAAAATAAAAAACCTAATAGCTACAATAACAAAAAAAACTAGCTACTCGCGTTATTTGTGTGGGTTTCCATGCTAGTTCATGTTGATTCTAATCTAACGAAACTAGATAATCAGTCAAGGAGCATCTCGGAGAAGAGAGTAAGTGACGGATTGCAGAGGACGAGATCTCAAGCTAACCAGAGCAATCTGGTCCCTAGAAGCCTCTAGTCGATTTGTGAGTCTCGGATCTATAATTATTTTGTTGACTAACTTAGTGCATCTGGTCAAATATGACACGTTTGCTGGCATAAAAAACATCGGCTAACCTATTGAGTCTTCATATACATATACATATACACGAAAGCAATCACTAATAGTGCCGCTAATGCTCTTTTTCCTCTCCAATATGCACCCATGTCTGAAATGATAGCTATATCCGCTGTTCTAACTAGCTGGCTGGAAAATTTTCAAACCCATGTATCTAGAAATTTCAAATTTGGTGAAACAATTATAAACATTTTAAAATTATTTCTAGAGATGGCTAGAAAATACAACCGCATCTAAAAATCAATTTTTAGAGATGATTTGAAATCAATTTCTAGAGACGTGAGACGTGGCTAAAGTTTCTAACCACGTCTAAAAATAGATTTTCAGGGATAGTTAGATATACCTGTCCCTAAAATTCACTTTCTAGAGACACATATAAAGGGGTAGTTTCTATAGTCACCTTAAAAAATGTTTGTACCGCATTTAGAAAACACTTCCCTGGTAGTGATATCGAGTGACTAAGATTCATGTTGTTACTTGGTTGAGAGAGGTATTGGTGAAACAAGAAGAATGCCTACGTGTTGCCACAAGATTTTCTTAAAATTAAATCTGTTATTTACATAGTATTACTATATTGGTATTATGCATATACTGTTATACATATATATTTTATTATATCTGATCCGGTAAAAAACCGGTAAGCTAATAGAAAATAAAACCAATAGAATATTTGATTACATTATAGAGGAATATGTGCTTAAACAAATAGCGTAAGTAAATAACTTGTATGTTAATAGATTAAAGATTTAAAGTATTTTGTATAATAGAGATGATATGGATATTTTTGTAATTAATAAGGGATTACATGGATTTAGTGTGAATGATGTGGACATCTTGTATGAAAAGACAGAATATTTAGATAGGTCACTTAATGAGGAATGATGTGAACATCTTACGTGAAGAGAGAAATCACCTAGTAGGTTTGGCTTTATAAGAGCTTATAGATAGAGCTGAGAAAGACTAAAATAGGTTCTTTCTTTTTTTTCACTGAGATTAGAAGTAAAGTAGTCAAAATGTCGATTATGTATAACTGATTGCTGTAGGTAGTGACATTACTGGTTGTTGAATTATGCTCAAGCGTGGCATAAGCATTGTGGCAGGCTGAGATTATTGTAGCTGTGCATGTGCATCACAGCATGACCCATGAGTTAAAAAGTGGTAGAGTAACGTAAGCATGAATAATCTGTTCAGTGGTGCAGCAGTTGTGCTGTGTTTATCATCACAACAATGTACATAAGTACTGTACAAATGATGAGGATGGTTTAGGGTCTTACATTATGGGGTTGAACATATGAAAACACACATATATCAGCAAAATACACTGACAGCCTAGACCCAGATGGGGGTAGCCTGCAGCACATAGCTCATTTCTTTTTACTCTTATTTTCTCGCATATTGTTTGAAGCGGTCGTTAGCACGACTTTGGCAAGGTGTATACATTTTTTTATGGCAAAGGTGTCTACATATCTGTCCTCTTGTTTAGGCTTAAATAAGTTTTTTTTATTACTTTAACTAACCAAACCGTCGTGAATTGCCAAATAATTAGAGGTGTAAAGTGGCCGCCTGGATGGCATATAATGATTTTTGTATTGCACTATAACCCCACAAGATATTTTTAAAAAAGAATCCACCGATCATCCAACCCCATATTATTGAAAAAAAAATCGGCCGATCATCCAACCCATAAGGACCATAATATGGCGGCTGCCGGCTGCCGGCTGCAAGCTGAAGAATTCCAGTAGTACTGAGTACCACTGTGATGCCCATTGACCAACCAACCAGTCAAGCAAAGTACTCCCCCCCCCCCCCCCCCGCCCCCTCAAAAAAAAAAAAAAAAAGAATGTAATTCTCCTCTTTTTGAAAAGTAAAACACTTTGAACTTAATATGAAATAAGTATTATTAGATTAGTTATAGAAAGTTACAAATTTATTTCTAGAGAAAAATGCTAATACTATTTACTTTCGGTTAAACTTAAGCTAATTTAACCAACACGGGTTCCATAGTTATCTGATTACTGCTGGACTATTTTAAAATCACCCTGTCACTGGCAGTTTAAAGTTGTGTGAGAGTGATTGTATATTCTCCAAACACTCTCATTTATAGCTTCATTAGATTTGATATAGAGGGAATTAATTAGAATATTTCGCAAATGCCAACTAATTGCCTTGAACTTGAAACTAGTGAACCATGAAGAGGAGCAAACTGCGAGACCAAAAACCGAGAGCACATGAAGGGAGTGAAGATCGAGGACCAAACTGAGCACACGAGGAAAGTTGAGGGTCCAAATACGTACTTCGTTTGGGCACATCATGCTTGACGCACCTCGGATTTATCCCCGTGTCTTCACTTCCTTGTTCTTGTTCATCGATGCTCACATGAGCGCACTAGCACGTAATGACGTAAGCGCTTATGGCAGATCATGTCAGCAGCACAGTCATCGCAGATTAAAGCTTTGGTTGTTCCATCGAAGCGGATACCTCCATTGATCGCTAGGCGCCGCGAGATTTCACCTTTACCTTTCACCGCTCCCTCCCTATAAGTAATTAAGTATGCCGCCACAGTGCAGTGCAGCTGCTTCCTCCTACATCTATCCCGTGCATCGACGAACTCTGCAGGTCCCGCAGCCATGGCGATCGGAGCACTGCTGTTACAGCCCTGGAGCCTGCTCGGCTTCCTTGCGGCGCTCATGGCGCTCTGGTGGGCGTGCCGCGTGCTGGTGGCCACCCTGATCGTCCCGCGGAGGCTCGGCCGGGCGCTGCGGTCCCAGGGCCTCCGTGGCACCACCTACCGCTTCCCGTTCGGCGACCTCAAGGAGTTCGCGCGACTGGCCATGGCTGCCCGGGCCAAGCACATGCCGCTCTCGCACGACATCACGCCGCGCGTCAATCGCCTCTACTACAACGTCATCAGGGAACATGGTAACTAAGCACGTCGCTACTGTGCGTAGATTGCATTCACGCGAAGTTGCTTTTTGCTATTCATCAGTTCAAAGAGCGGAGTCACTAAGAAACCAGCAATGCAAGAAAAAAAGGGCAAATGAATCTGAATTGCAGGTAAAATTTCCGTCACTTGGTTTGGTCCGACGCCGAGGGTGATCGTGAACGACCCCAAGCTGGTGCGGGAGATCATGGCCAACAAGTTTGGGCACTTCCAGAAACGCAAGAACCACGGCATTGTCAGGGAGCTCTCCAACGGGCTGGTGAACCACGAGGGCGAGAAATGGGCCGCGCACCGCAAGATCATCAACCCGGCCTTTCACCTCGAGAAGCTCAAGGTCAGCGCAAGACGGTTTATGCTTGTTCTTCGACGGCTTGAGCGATTAAGAGTTCAGCTGTCATTTGTCGTCGGATCGATTTGATGCTCGGTTGCTCTGCAGAAAATGTTCCCTGCGTTTGCTGCGTGCTCAAACGAGTTGATAGCTAGATGGGTGGGCTACGTGGAGTCTGCAGATGGAGCGAAGGAGATAGATGTGTGGCCGGAGTTCCAGAACCTCACCGGCGACGTGATCTCGCGCACGGCCTTCGGCAGCAGTTTCAGCGAGGGGAGGAGGATCTTCGAGCTGCAGAGCGAGCAAGTGCAGAATGTAGTGAAGCTGATGAACACACTGTACCTTCCAGGTTTCAGGTAAGAAAAGAACATCTGATGATGATTGCAATTGCACGTGATCGATGAACGATGATTCAGGAGCTCTTGATGACATGTTAAACTTCTGCAGATTCCTGCCAACACAGCTTAACAGAAGGATAAAGGCAAGCGCGCGTGAGGTTCAGTCGCTTCTGAGAGGCATCGTCAGCAAGCGGGAGAGGGCCATGGAAGAAGGCCGTGCCAACAACGACGACCTGCTCGGCATGCTGATGGAATCCAACATCGCCGAGACCAAACAAGCCGGGAACTCCAAGCCCATCATGACCATGGACGACATCATCGGGGAGCTGAGGCTCTTCTACTTCGCCGGGATGGACACCACCGCCGTGCTGCTCACGTGGACGATGGTCGTCCTCAGCGTGCACCCAGAGTGGCAGGACCGAGCGAGGGAGGAGGTGCAGCGTGTCTTCGGAGACAACTCCCCGGATCTGGACGGCATACAGCAGCTGAAAATCGTCAGTGCTCTGCTCTGCTCCCATGACTTTTCACGGAAATGGATGTCTGACACTGTCGTTCCTGTCCTTGTTTGGTCCTTGCATTGCAGGTGACCATGATACTGTACGAGGTTCTCAGGCTGTACCCGCCGGTGGTGCAGCTGGATCGGCAGACGTACAAGGAGATCGAGCTGGGCGGCGTCACGTACCCGCCCGGGGTGGTGCTCTCGCTGCCGATCGTCTTCATTCACCACGACAAGGATGTGTGGGGAGAGGACGCCGACGAGTTCAGGCCGGAGAGGTTCAAGGACGGCATCTCCAGGGCGTCCAAGGACTCGCCTGCGTTCTTTCCGTTCGGCTGGGGTCCAAGGATCTGCCTGGGCCAGAACTTCGCGCTGGTCGAGGCCAAGCTGGCGCTCAGCAGCATCCTGCAGCACTTCTCCTTCGGTCTCTCCAAGTCCTACACTCACGCACCGTTCCCGGTATCCACTTTGCAACCGGAACACGGGGCCCATATCATGATCAAGAAACTATAGTGTCTTTTTTTCTATACCATAAGTTTGACTATATTTGTAGAAAAACGTATGTAATATTTATATTTTTAAATAATTTTATCATAAAATAGATTAGATGATCTATCTAATAATATTAATTGTATACCATAAATATTATCTTAATATAATAAAATTAATCAAAGTTATTTATCTGAAAACGAGAATGACGGTTATTTAGAGACGAAGGGAGTAGATTTCATCTTACATGAAGCATGCAACACCTATCTCTTCCAAGTACACCCATCTCTTCCAAGTACCTTGGGTCTCCTAATTGATATCTGAAGTTCTGAACTTATGAAAGACTGTATTTATGTTTAGGATACCCTGTCCGAAAGAGAGGGTTTGGTAAATAAATTTCAATGGTTTACTTCAAATCAAATTGTACTAAAATCCTAAGGATTTGAGCACAAAACCACTTTTCTTAGCATGCCCCTAATATGGATTATAACCAGAAATTAGCTCATTGGTTCAAGAAAGAAAACTTGTCTAGTTCGACAAGGTTGTGCAATGGTTTTACTATTTGCTCCGAACATCTGAGTTTGCCCTAAGTCAACTTTTCCATGCTCTAACTAGTCTTTTTTATAGATTATGGATTCACCAAACCGGTCTCTGTTATCCACAAAGCATATATGCATTCGAAAGTACACAAAAGAACTTAGCTTGCACCTCAACAAAGAGCAGAACACACAACCAAAATAGGAACAAAAAAGCTACGACATCGGCACATTCTTGCTTTCCGACATCCTCTCCTAAAACAACAAGATTGGTGAGTGGAAGTCATCAAGTCACCACCACCCCTAGTGCACCATTGTTACGAACCTCCACGGCCGGTGCCATCTTCATCCACATCAAGTGAGATGGCGCCACATGTCATCGGTTAGCCCACCTTCATCCATCATCATCCAATCAAAATAACTAGCCGATCAGACTCGATCTGACAGGATCGGCTTCTACTTTTCCCTCCGCCACCCATAGGGCAGCCGTTGTCATTGGGATCATGGTCATCGCCACTATCGAAGTCATGTGTCCCTATCGCTGAGGATATCCTTTTCTCCTAGACTCCCAGGACTCCACTACCCTGGGGCCCCCACTGCCGACGGGATCCACCTCCTCCTCACCAAGATCTTACAAACATCAGGTTGCCACTACCCTCACTACCTCAGATCGGCGTATCCTTTGGCGGCCCCTAAACCCCCCCCCCGGTGCCGGATTTTGAACCGGCGAGAGCCTACCGGCGGCGATGAGGGTTGGTCATCGATGTCGGTTCCTATGAACCGGCATCGAAGCTCAACTAACTTCTTGCCGGTTGTAGGCGAAGCCGGCGGTGTTATGTTCAAACATCGATGCCCGGTTGGGAAGCGAGCCGACATCGAACATCCAAATATCGGTGCCGGCTCTTGCCCCAAACCGATACTTGATGCACTCTTCGATCAATGTCGGTGTGTTATTAGAGCCGACATCGATCGATAGTGGATCGATTGTCGGATGGTTCTGCCAACCGCCGGTGATGGTCCTTTGTATCACCGGCGGCCTCTATGACAACCCTAAGCACTGAAATTATTTTTTATTCCCATTTTCAATTTGGTTTTTGTATATTATATTAAAAATCATATTTGCCAATAGGAAAACAAAATCATAATATTGAAACCTTGATGACAACATACCAAATACATTAATATTACATACATTAATATTACACATACATTAATAGTCCTTTCTAATACCACCGTAATCCAATGGAACAATTATAAAAGTCTAGCCCCGGCCGCTCGGCTCGAAATTATTCTTGAACTTCTTCGAGCGGGCAATGGAGTATTTTTCTTGTTTGCTCACAATATGCTTCAAGATGAATTCCGCTATCTCCTCTTGAAATCCTTGAATCTCCGTGTCCAAGATCATATTGTGTCCATATTTGCTCCATTTGTCGCCGAGCATTCAATAGGGAGCATTAATATAAGCCATAAGAGAATCTTATGTCATATAAAAAATGGAATTAATACCTTCTTATCTGCTTTGATGTTTTTCATGCCAAACCATTGTCTCGTGGCCCACATTACGTAGAACTCACATTCATTATTAAACTGCGGTTGGTCTAGGTACGATCACGTATTTCCTGCACCTTGAAGTTTACTTTGCATGCTTATTTGCGCCACAATATTAATTGGGAAAGAAGAGTAACATTAAGTGTGGTATACACATACACACATATATATATAACTATATAACTTTATTTGCTTATAAAAATGTTAACTTACTCTTGTAACGCACGTAGTAGAGGACCTATCGAGTTAGGGGGATTCTTTTCGAGTCCCACACCTCAATAATGTTTCTTTTAATAGCGATATCGATTAAGATAAAATGGTGCTGCAACCACAAAGTCCAATTTATATTAAAATAGTTTAATTAGCTATATAAAATGCGTAGAAATAATGGTAGAGACCACATACGCCAGATTATAGGTCAAGAGCACATCCGATTTATTTTTTTTGGCAAAACCCTTGAACACCCTGGAGAGAATTTGTATCATTCCATTCCGGTCGTAGCCTTCGTCTCCTCTACAAGTTGGCTCATTCACTATGGTTGGGTCCAAGAAGGCTATATATTTAATTTTTTTTATCGTGTATTCATATAGCCACCTGTATAGAGTATGAGATATGACTAATAATGAAAAAAGATGTAGTTAATTATGAATTCATGCGGGTAAGGTACTTACAAAGTCCACAGGAACATTATCTGTGTATCGAGGTCGCGTCTTTGATAGAATTGGAATAAGTGTTCAAAAGTTATGTACTGCAAAGTTTCCTCGGGATGATCAAAGACTTTTTCGGCCGGAATAATTGCTTTAAACCCACATAGTTTTGTTTCAGTCGCCTCGGCCAAGTAAAAAGTATGTAAATCACGCATACGTGTTCTAAGAGCCTTCATACGCTCTTTTGTTTCCGGCAAATCTATACCTCTTTGATACTTGTATCTTTGGTTTTGCCATTTCATACTCCTTAATACTACCATAATATATGGCCCTAGCATCCTCTAGGGATAGTCTTTGCTGTTCTCTGCATCAATTTGTATACTTCTAGCTCGGAGTTGAGGTGCAGCTCATCCTCCCTTTCTTTTATTCGGGACGACTATTTGCGAGCTTGTGCGTCATATACTGCATACGCTGATCGCCCACTTAGAAGTCTGCCATATATTTTTCAAAAATTTGTTGCATGCCTCGGGTTAGGCAATTCTATGTCTTTCTCGCTTCATCTTAGATGTAATACTCCCGCTCATTTGCTTTTTGTTTCCTTTGTTGGCGGCCTCTTCTATAGAATCGGCGGACATTTTGCACGATCTAGATCTAGTTGCGGGAGTCGTCCTTGCGCTTCTTTTTTGATTTTTGGGGGGAGAGGGTCTAGGATTATCATGTCTTAGGCCGAAGATGAAGGATTATGGGGAGGCGGGGGAAGAGGTGGAGGAGGTGCAGCCCCCACATTGCTCGGGGTTGACAAAGTGGGGTTAGGAGCCGGAGCCGGAGCCCCCACATTCTTTGGGGGTGATGGAGGGGGTGGAGGCGGAGATACCTCATCTCATCTAGGGGTTGAGGTGGGGAATGAGCAGCGCATCATGAATTGGGAGAGCTTGGTCATGACATCATGCCCCGGTGAAGATTCACTTCATCCTCATCATCCGAGGACTCTTGGTGGTCGAGCTTCATGTACCGCTTCCGCCACGGGACACGAAGACGAAGGTTCTGAACCGGCCGTGGCCTATCTTTGTCGCGGAGGGTAATCAATGGGTATCTTGTTAAAGTTTTTATCCAGAATTCTATCAATGGTGACATTCCAATAACCCAAAGGAATTGGTTGACCATTAGTTAACCCATCTCCTTTAGGCCAAGCTTTGGCCGACCGCCACCTTGTCTGTCGTCCATTGTTGGCGGATGTACGACCTCACATTAACCGCTTCACGTTATGTTGTCCACCGGATGAGGTAAACTTCGCCTCGGCATCATCCATGGGGGTCGATCCACGGCTACTACGACCCTTAACCAGGCGGGCTCAAGCATGTGGAGACGGGGCCTACAGATCCAATGGTGCGAGGACCTCGTGCTTCGGGAGGCCATAGCAACAAGTTGGTTAACTCTTTCTTCCATTATCTTTAGTTGGTTCTCATACATAGCTTCTTTAGCCGCCTCTCGTTCTTGTCTAGCCCTTGTGTGGCTACGATAAGAAGCAATGTCCTCCTCGAAAGCTACCCTCCGGTTCACAAGACCAGCTCCCCTTGTGCGGCCGGGGTGCTCCTTGTTACCAAGTGTGCGGGAGAGCACGTCGTTCTCCCTATCGGACTGCGCCTCCCTTGGTTCACCTCTTCGGTTAGAGTGGAGATAGTCGAACCGGGGTGCCCACATATTCATTTGGGACCCATGTGGTGCCATCTTCAATATTGTGCCGTGCACCCCCGGCCATAACAAAGTGAAGAGACCTAATCGCCGGTCGGCGATCTCAAAGCGTAACACCACCGCGTTCCATCTCCTCAAACTCCTTCTCCCATTGAAGCACCTTACTAGAATAGCCACGAGAGCCGAGATGGTGAGGATTTGTCGACTTTGCTGAGTTTTCCATGTTCTTCGCACTCAAATCCTTATACTCATCTGAGTTCCTATATCGCTTGAATTCTTCCCATTAGGGCCTCTGCTTGTGGTGGTCACCTTTATCAAAGTCGGGATCCTCCTGCTCATTGATATATTCCTTTTGCAATTTCGTCTTATAACTCTTGAAGGCGATCCCTATTTTTTCTATAACCCTTTTTCTGACTACCCGCTCATCATAATCACGAGGGAAAGTGAAATATCCTTTGAACATTGTCCATAACTCCTCCTTCAAAGTTTCGGGGGAACCTTCCATACGTCATCTTCTTTCCCTATCCAAAGCGCCTAAACTTTATTGGGACGAAGTCCCTCGCAAGAATCCTCGAGGATAGTCTTGTATGGCCCCAACGCCTTGCGTGGGAGTAGTGGCTCCCCAACTTGGTCGAACTCAAAGATGTGCAGTGCGCATCCTTTCCCGTAGGAAGCCTTGACACACCGCGCTTGGACCTTGGCTTTCTTTGCACTGCATCCACTTGGTTCCTCCGTTGATCCAGCCGCACAAAACCAATTACTTCGCCTTAGATTCTCCCTTGCATTTATTGATTAGAGTACTTGTAATCATTTAATTATGACCTAACAAATATACCTCTTCGTCTTGGTCAATTTGGAGACAAGCGCTAGGGGTCCATGCTTCGTCATCCGCTTCACCATTATCATTGGCACCTTCGTTTCTCGGCCCTATTTGGTGGTCCTTTTGGTGGGTCTGTCGCAGTGTTGTTAGCCGCTTCTTCTTGTTGCCTAGTACTTCGGCGACCGGTGAATTGCGACGACGAATAGTCATCGTTCTACCGCCTAGATGGTTGTCGAGACTAGATTTGATGGGTTGTTTAATTTGGCTACATGGAATAACAGGAACCATATATTAGCTAGGAAACACAACATATATATATTTAATACACCAATTTAGAACTTAAGCCAAATAAATTACAATGACCTTCAACTTACTACAAGTCCGTAGCAATATGAATTACTCGCGTACACTCTACATTAACCCCCAAATAAAAAAGGCAATGACCATAACTAAAAAGAAAATGATGATATCCTCGGTGTCAATCCTATCTACGGCGACAGCCTTGTCTCCAGTCTCCAATTTCCCTGCGTGACGGTGCTCTGCTTGGGGAATACGGTTTGCACACCGTGCCATATATGCATGGTAGGCCTCGGTTGCTTCAGATTTTTTGTCGTATCTCTTGTGCAATGCACCCGGGTAGCAATTCACTTGGGGATGGCACTCTTCCCAAGTACGGTAGATGCCTAGGGCACGGCCAACAAACACTACATACCGTTTTCCCATTGTTGCCTAAAGATTAAGACAATTTAATTGAGTTTGAAATAATTAATGCATCATCATACTTATGTCGAAGCAAAGTAATCATAGCCTCCATTTCATACAAATATGTACATATAGCAAGAAATCTACCCTTAATTTCATGCAAACACATAAACATATTCTTTTCAAATTTAGACTTATTAAGTGATGCAAATGTAAACATACAAGCTGAAAAATAGACTTAATCATATTTTATGCTCGTATAGCAAACAAAAAATACCACAATCATATTTTAAGCACAGCAGTTTATTCATATTTCATACACATATAGAAAACAAGAAGCGCAATTAATCATATTTCATGCAAACAAGAAATAGTGGTCACAAATTCTTCATAACTGACAAAGCAAACATAGCTAGTCCACAACATTGATCACTGGATGCCAAATCATGGTTAACATCTACAAGAAATAGGACAAAATTGCATAGTGGTATTTCATCGAGCACATGGAGGGCGTTCGGCCGCACTCACCGTGGAGAAGGTGGAAGAAGGTGGCCCGCGCTCCTCGCTGTTCGTGGTGGCGTCGGTGCGGATGGCGGCGGGCGCGGGTGGAACGGTGGTGCGGCTTCCCTTGCGGCGAAGAGTGCTCCGGTGGCGGGCGTGGTTGCGGCGGCGGTGCGCTCGGTGGGTGCGCGTCGGCGCGCGGGATGTGCGGCGACGGCAGCGTCGGAGCTAGCGCGGGCGCCGGAAGCCGGCGGAGAAGATGGCGATGCGGTGGCGTATGGGCGCCCCGGTGTGAGCGGAGGCGGCGGTCGCGACGGCAGCGGCGAGGCGGCGTGCGGTAGCGAGCGAAGCCTACGGTTCACAAATCTACATAACCCTTGTCGGTGTTATATAGTGCTAAAAGTTGGTGCACTCATAGTTATGTACAACTTTTGTTTAGGTCATTCTCCATTTGAAAGTTAGAGTACACAGTTCACAAATCTACATAACCCTTGTCGGTGTTTCGTAAAACACCGAAGGGGGTTATGTAGATTTGTGAGCAAGGTGTACTCTAACTTTCTCAAATAGAGAAATGACCTAAATAAAAGTTGTACATAATCATGAGTGCACCAACTTTGCAGTTCAAATTTTTTGATTTGAGAAAATTTATATGGCTCAAATTGGGCCGGAGATTTGAATTTTGAAGTGTTTCAACATTTTTTCACACATAGTGTTTAGAAAAATTATCAAATAGTGAAAAGGCATTAATAAAAGTTGTAGGGAATGATGAGTCCACCAAGTTTGATGTTTAAAAATTTTTGATTTGAGACACTATATCATGCATAAAATATAGTGCAACCTCTCTAAATTTGAAATTTCAAAATTTGAAAAAGAACAAAACTAGTCACATTGATATATGGTCGAGAGGTAGACAGAGCATGATTTTAGACAAATTTAGGAAAAAAGATCATCTCATTTGGAGTTAGGATGAGGGAGAAAAACTGGTTACAAATCTCATCAATCACATAAAAATCAGAAATTATACATGTTCATCACTAGTTCATGGGTGTCTAGGTCTGATTTCTGATTTTTATGTGATTGATGAGATTTGTAACCTGTTTATCTCCCTCATCCTAACTCCAAATGAGATGATCTTTTTTCTAACTTTGTCTAAAAATCAAGCTCTATCCAACCTGCTATGACCATATATCAATGTGACCAGTTTTTTTAGTTTTGAAATTTTTAAATTTAAAATTTGAAGAGGTTCCACTACATTTTATGCATGATATAGTGTCTCAAATCAAAAAATTTTTGAACATCAAACTTGGTGGACTCATTATTCCCTACAACTTTTATTAATGCCTTTTACCATTTGATAATTTTTTTCACACAATATGTGTTGCATTTATTATTTTTTCAGTTGAACCCTTATCACCTGGCGGTTTGCTTGTAGCACCGGCAAGTGGAAAATATCTTTCACCGCCGGTTTTAGGTCAAAACCGCACCGATCAATGCACAACTATATATGTGTAACCAGCCCCCACCGCAGTGAATATTACTTTCACTCTCACTCTCTCACTCTCACTCTCTCTCTCACACTCACACTGCGTGTCAACTATGGCTCCCGGATATACCGGTATGACTTCTTGTATATTATTATTATTATTATTTTCAAATGTCTATTAATATGTATTTTGAAATATTTTGATTTATTTTACTTAGGGATGAACAATGGACCTCCCCCGTCAAAGCAACCTCGGTTTCAACAAGATGAACAAGTAGATGCACGGATATATCAAAGAAGGTAGGCGGAAAATACATCTCTAAACGACATAGTGTCTCCACAATGTCCAGCTGCAGCTGGTCCAGCTTTGATATATCAATAATCTTTTCTGAGATTGCATTGAAAAATGAGCACAACTTTATGATTGGGGCGCGAACCTTGTCAGGTAGGATACCACGTAGGGCTACTGGGAGTAACTGAGTCATAATGACATGACAGTCATGGGCCTTCATACAACTATAGTTAAATTTCAACTCTCTCATGTTCACTAGCCTCTTTGGGTTCGCACAATACCCTGTCGGGACTTTTAGTTCATTGAAGAATGAAAGGAGCACCTCTTTTTCTGTTGTTTTCAGTGTCCATGATGCCACCAGAAGTTTTATTTGACCATCCTCAAGAGTGACTGGATGTAGCTCCTTCCTCACCCCCAAGTGTTTCATATCTAGACGTGTTGCGAGTGAATCTTTTGTCGTGCCTCCCGTGTTCATTAAGGTGTTGAGCGTGTTGCCGCACACATTTTTAGTAATGTGCATTGATCAAGGCAATGACGCACACTCAATAGCGGCCAAGAAGGTAGTTTCGAGAAAATTGACTTTTTCTTCCATATAGACTCGGCAGTGCCTCGAATCGCCCCTCACCCTTCCCATGGACAACATTGAGTTTGCTAACCTCTCATAGTATCTGTTTTTCATTTCGATAATCTGAAGGTCCACGTCTTTCAATTGTCCCATCAAAGTCTTTTTTGTTTCTACGGTAAGGGTGGTCATCAGGTAGGAACATACGGTGACCCATATAAGCCATTTTCTTGTTCTCCCGGTAGATGTACCGCATGGGTAGAGTCCAAGCACTCTACGCATCCAAAGATATCCTTTTGTCTTCTCTCCGGATAAGCTACCTCGCCCGGCAAAGTGTCCGTGATTGTAGCGATTAGTACTACCTTGATTGTCACATGTTCCTTTTTATACTCATCCCAAACATTCGGTACCCCTATATGCCACAACTCCAATAGTTCATCAATCACTGGTTCTAGAAAAACATCGATGTCGTTCCTAGGTTATTTCGGCCCTTGGATCAGTAGTGGCATCTGGATGTATGACCTCTTCATACAGCGCCAAGGTGGAAGGTTGTATATACAAAGCGCCACCGGCCAAGTGCTATGATTGCTTCTAACCCGGTCGAAAAGGATTCATCCCATCTCGTGCTCAAACCCACCCAAAGGTGCCGCACCTCACCACCAATGTTCTTATAGCACATAGTGTTAATAGTCCTCCGATGCGCCCCATCGGCCGGGTGCCTCAAAGATTGTATCTTTCTTACGCTCTTCACCGTGCCAACAGAATAACTTGGCTGACTTTGCATTTGCAAATAGCCTATGCACCGTGGAGCTATAGGAAAATACCGGACTACCTTTACAGGCCCTCCTTTTGTCTTGCTACCATCGTTGGGCGGCCCTTACTTGTACCTAGGAGCTTTACACCTAGGGCACGCATCCAAGTCTTTGTATTTATCTCCACGGTATAGTATGCAATCATTGGGACACGCATGGATTTTTTTTTTCAACCTTAAGACCGATTGGACGGATCATTTGCTTACATAGGTATGTCTTTTACGGAAGCTCATTTTATGGTGGTAGCAGTTTCCTTACTATTACTAGCAACCGATCGAAGCCTTTATCGCTCAATCCATTTGAAGATTTGAACTTTAATAGCATGATGTTGGCTTCAAGTTTGCTCACCCACAACCCGGATACAATGGTGTCTTGCCATCTTTTCTCATTTTCTCTAGTTTTTTCAACTGTCTATCGCTAAGAAATCCACTCTCAACATCATGTAGCAACCGCGAAATACCATCATTACGCCAAAGTGTCGTCGCCTAATGTATCCCTCAACATATCATTAACGGCGGTAGCCTCGGGACACGTGTTGACACCGGGATCATCGTTTGTCGCATTCTCGTGGACGGCTATGTCGTCGCATGGGCACATCATCATTGTAATGTTCTTGTGGAACATTATCAACAACTTCCCCATGCATACTCCATATCGTGTAGTCTCCCATGAACCCCCTTGTAATCAAATGTGTCCGTATAGACTCCAACCTACTCTATTTTCTAACATTTCCACAATCTTTGCATGGACGTAATACAGGTTGCCCCTCACGAACATTAGTTTTGGCTACTTGGAGGAAGTTGGAGACACCAATCAAGTACCGTGGGTCCGCTCGAACACACCGCACATCCACTCTCGATCTATCTCCGCAATGATTATATTAAGACACATCAAGACACGCAAAAATGATAGAGACACACAAATAGATTAAATTTTATAGCTAAACAATATAGTTGTGGACTGAAACATGAATTATAAGAAAATAAAAAATTAGAGACAATAGTATTAGAATTAAAGATTATTCCATGAACATTTATTTTGCACCAAATATTAAACAATATTAAAGATAACATACAAATAATTTGTTGACATAGATTGCGGTAGAATAATCATAAAGAATTATTATGGTAGATGACATAACCATTAAAATAACCATCAAAATAATTTATCTACACACAATGTCTAGCTAGGTGACACAATGATTTAAGTCTAAATTAAACATTGTTTTGGTAGGTGACACAATGATTAATTTGCTCCTCAGAAATCTAAAAGAAATAATACTCTCAACTTCTAACTACCTACAACTACTTATAGCATCACATACTAATATTAATCAATACTAAGCATATTGGTTCATTTGCTAACTAACACTAACCAATTAATGTATCACATACTAATATTAATCAATACTAATATTAATCATAATTATAATTTAATCTATACTCTCTAGTGCTAACTAACACTAACCAATTAATATATCACATACTAATTAATATCAATCTTGAGCATTGATCATGCACATATACCTAAGAAATATATGGGTTGGTAGACACTAACCTTTTGTACAGTAGATTTTCCACAATTCGATTTCAAGCCTCCCTCAAAATCTAATTTCAAACTCCCTACAAGAGAAAGCACAAAATAAAGATCATATCAAATAAATTAGCCATAATTAATGGTCAAAATCAAAAGATTGGCTGTTGGCTACTAACCTTTAGTGCAAAGAAATCAATCAGTTGGCCTAATTTCAAGAAAACCAAACTTCATTTATGGAGAACAGCAGCCGCAACAATGGAGACAGAGGCCCACGTGCGCGCTTCCTATGCTCAGAATGGCGAGTGGAGAGGAAGAAGAGGACGGCCGCCACCTTTTTTTGTGGTGTCGGTTCATCATCGGCGGTTTTTTGAGCTAGAACGACCATTGAAAAAGTATGTTCAATGTCGGTTCTAGTCTACAACCCGGCAGATGATGTACACTGAAGCTCATCGATCTGGGTTCCAAATGCTAACCGGCAAGTGATAGGGATCTTCGGTGTCGGTTCTCATGTCCGCCAGCCGTTTTTTGATTTTCAAAGCAAACAACCCAACACAGATGGGTTATCAGTGCCGGTTTTACAAAACCGACAGCAAAGGTGCCAGCACTAATAACCGAATCTGTAGTAGTGCCTTAGGGATGCTGCCGCCACCGAGGAGGTCTTTAGATTGCCAAGTCATCGTCACCCCTAGGACACAGCTACCTACGGAACCACGTCCAATCAGAACTAGTTGGTTAGACATGAGCAGATAGGATCTGCTTCCTCTTTGCCATTTCCAAGGTCTCTATCACCCATAGGGCAACAACCATCATTGGGATCATGGCCGGCGCCATTGCCTATCAATGCTATCAGGATATCCTCTTCTGCCTAGACAAAGGGTTGAGGTGCAGGTCAGAGCGAGAAGGCATGATGGAGCGTAGTCTATTGTGGACATGAGCGAGCAGCGCATGTGGGAAGGTACGAGCGAGCAGTGACGACCCATTGTGGGTCAATAGAAAAGCGGGGGGAAAGGGAAAATATAAATAGAAGTATGATAGATGGAGGCCTAGATTTTAGGTAGGACTCACTGAAGTCCATTGCTCTAATGGTGTGATAAACCAATTCTCGTTTTTCTTAATTCACCATACTATGGATGTAAGGTGGGTTGTCCGTGAACTCGGAAATAGGTTAAGTTTTTGTGGGTTTACGAGTAACCCACAAAAATTGAACCTATTTTTGGGCTAACCAAGCTTTCATCATTCCTGCCTCGTAAAAAGAGATAGAGCCATCCCCTAACCAAACTAGGTACAATCAATTTGGAATCCCCTATACCACGTAATGATGTTTGCTTCGTGAAAGGATTTGACTCCCCGGTGATGTTGACAGGATAGATGATATGCAAAGAAGCAATAGACTACGCTTTTGCTAGAGGAAGCTAGCAGAATAGTGTGGTAGTTCCTTCATTCAATTGGTGACGAGGCAAAGCTCTAGAACCTTGCTAGGAAGTTTTGCGAAAGTTGATTTCATAGTCACCTATAAGTTTAGCCATGTAGCATACCTATAAGTTTAGCCATGTAGCATATTGCTTGTCTTTGCTCCCTATGCTTGTTTGTTTTGTCATGGTAACCCTTAGATTAAAACCTGTTTGTACTGTTTAAAACTCTACTTTATCTTAGTGAAATATGTACCTCATAGTAGGGTCAAAAATCCCTTAACCAAACACTAAGCTAGGATGGTACAATAAAAAACAAAGACATCCCTATTTCATCTTACATCTCCAAATCAAACATGTTTACTGATCATTATTTAAGAAACTGCCACTTGCTAATATGTTCATGCGATTAGAGCAGGATGGTCTCATTGTCGCTACCCTTTAGCAATTTTCTTTTTTCAAAAACAGAAAGGGAATTTTTTTTAGAATAAAACAGCAAGGGAATTACCATCTACAAACACCAAGATAAAAGAAAAAAAACAGAAACGGAAAAGGAAAAGAAAAAGTACGCGCTAGAAACGCTCAGGACGGCAGCAAGGTCACTCCAGTACTTACAGCAAAGCACGTTGGCGCCAAGGCTTTCCGCGAAAAACGTTGCCATCCAGAGCCCAAAAAAATTGCCCGCGCTCCATTGCACGTGCGCTCCACTGCCGCGCCGTCGCCTCGTCCGGCTCCTGTCGTCCGCGCGGCCGCCGGCCGGTAGGCGGCAGACACGGCGGCGGCCGCACGAGCGTGGGGCTGCCCGCAGCCCGCAGCCGGCAGCGCGTAGTAGTACTAGTACGCTCTGGCCGCCTGGGGCAACTGCGCGACGCGTCGGCAAAGCAGTGGGCGCAGCCGGGAGCCGGGCGCAGAAGATCAAGCGCCGTCCTCTGGTCCACGTGTACCCCACCAACTCCATCAATTCCATACTCCGCGGGCATAGCCTAGCTCGTGTCACTGGTTGGGTGGTCCCACATGCGTCCGCCTAATATGTCAGTGACGGAATGCAAAAGACGCGTACGACTAGTCTGCCGACCTGATAAAGTAGGACCACCGGGCGCTATAAATAAACGGGTGGACTCCGCCCGGCATGATGAGCTACCGCATCCTCACCGTCCACGTGTACCTTCGTTCCTAAATATCCTACACGCACCTGACGCACTGCTACCACGCTAACTGACATCCGGGCCCCGTCTAGTCGTACCCTACATGTCAGTGGGAAGATTGTTAACAGCCGTGTAACGGAGGCGCAGGGGCACGAAGGCGGAGTGGGGAGAGCCGCAACCCACCGTGAAACTGCAAAGCCTACATAAATTCGTACCCTCTATTGTGGCGTCCACGTGGGCCCGGCCTTGCGTGCCCCACATGTCTGCGGTTGCGAACGGGGGGAGGTTACGCCTGGTCGTGGCGGACGCAGATCGGTCGCATAGATTATGTGGTGCGGGATTAGCGAGCGATCGAGCTGTCCCCTGCCTGTGCTGTGCTCTGCCTCTTGCGCGGTTGCGCCTCGCTAGCTTGCTTGCTTCCCTGCTGCCTCCTCCTCTTCCTCGTCGCCTTCTTCTTCTCTGATTCTTCCTGGTGTTTGCCGGAGTAGCAAGGCTAGGAGCGAGGGGAGGGTGCTGCGCTCAGCCAGAGGTCATTATCGGCGCTAAGCAAGCGCGCTGCCTGGGTACGTATCTCTGCTTCTCGTCTCTTCTCTCTCGAACTCTGCTTGGTTTGGTCGGAGGTTTCGTGAGCACGAAGTTGTTGGCCCGTCTCTGTAGTACTATCGGTGCTTATTTTCGACTTTCCTGCGTGTGATTAAGCTTGGGACGGCCGCGTCTCACGGTGAATTTAGTGGGAATTTGTGGGGAATTTTTTAGCATGAACATGAGGAGATTTCGGCGAGCTGCTGAGAAACACGGAGCCGTTCTGTTTTTTATGTGTGGAATTCAAGTCTCCGGAAGACGATCCTTCCTGTAGTTCCGGACTCCAAGCTCGGCAGCGATGTTCGGTGAAGGTTGTTGGCCTGGTCTCTCTCTTCTCCCCACTTTTTTTCTCCACTCCCTGTAAGCGGTGAGCCTTGCTGCTCGGTGATTTGCCGACGAGGAGGAGTGAAGTGAGCGCCTCTTTTTGTGATGTGATATGGGGAATTTTATGGGGTTCGTTGCTGCTTTGACGTACGGTATATTTCGCCCCCGATTTTCCTTTTCTGTCCTTGCAAGGGAGATTTGTGATGGGTCTAAAAACGAGGAGGAGGGGAAAGGGTGGAAAAGGGAACGGAGGGCGTTTAGTCACTGGCAGAGACAGTTGTTACTTGCTGGCTGCTGCTTGAGGATCCCAGATATTTATGGGCCTGTTTTGCTTTGGCAAATTCACTTAGATTCTCCAGGCTTGCGAGTTGTGGCTTTCGAGTCTCGAGTAGAGTATTACTCGTATTTGTTAGTTAGTATATACTAGTGTTTAGTCAAAGAAGCATAGCCTCTTCTTGTTTTGTTGATAATGACTACGCTTTACATGACTTCCTTTGTCCACAGACTAATCCTAAGTGTTTGATTTTTTTCATGTAGAACAGATTAGCGGCTTTCCCTTTGCAACAGGTTTATTAGTGATTAAGTATTTTCTTTAGACTGCATTAGGTTGTAGATAATTTACTGTTTCACTTTTCCCCACTAATGTCTCTAGTGATATCAAATGTTTCAACAGTTGGCCTTTTCCTACTGGAACTGCAGTACTTTGAACATGCTTTTTGCAAATACTTGCATTAAGGATGAATAAAATGTTAAGCAACGACTGTTTAGGGACACAGGAGCCTCATACATTTTGCAAGACCACTGACACATTGGAACATTCACACCCTCAAGAGACTACAACCGATAAAACAGCGGTGGGGTCAACTCTAATAAGTCATCAAAATGGTAAAGTCTGCATAGTTTCCAGTCTCATCTACCAGGCTAGATTCATTTCAATCTTTTGTACTGTCAATGAATTGTGCTTTTCCTGCTTGAGTGTATGTATCGTCAGCAGCTCCACAAAAGATAATCTGCATTCTTGCTATAGGCTGCACCTGCATACTAGTCTGTAACTCTGAGTACATACAACCTGAAATGCAAAAAACTCAGTTCTGGCCATGTTACCGGTACTTAGTACTGACACTGCTGATATTTTTGACTGAACGGTACTTTGTCACATGAAAGGTGACATTATTTTCTTATCCTACTACAGAAGCAGCCTAGCATCCATATGTGATTAATTCTGTTATCTCCAGCCAATATGAAAAAATACTGTTCTAAGCTCACAGAAAGATTAAATTAAACAGAACACAAAGTTTTACTAGAAGATTTAGTCGTCTTCAGGAAATTGTCAAGTTGGATTTTTCACTTTTTTTAAATATCGGGGGTTTTTTTCAGAAGAGGGAAATGCCAATTTACAGTTGAGAAGTGACCCAATTGTGGCTTGTAAGGTGGACCAGAAGCATCTTTGTTGTGCCAAAATGGAAAAGAGAATGTTCTAGTTAGTGTGTTAAAATGATGTTAGGTAAATATATCGTGAAGTAATCTAATATACGGGTTTTAGTTGTTCTTATATTGCAATATGCTGCGCCAAATGTTATTGTAATAAATGTCATGATGCTGGTACAGTGGTACTGCATAAACATTACTTTTATTTATTTTTTTATAAAAAGAAATATTTACAGTGAATGTCATGTCCTGAATCCTGATCACAAATATTCAAATTTGAACAAATCTGTGCACCCTATTCCCTTCCCGAAATTATTAACTTAACCTTCTGTTCTAGAATCTAGAGCCTTCAGCACAAAATTAGTTGGATACAGCATTACTGTATGGCTTATGTTACACTAATCCATATTTTCTGTATGTATTGAGATGCACTTTCACAAGCACATGGAGATTTTAATTTGATCTGGGAAAACATAATTTGGCGTATTAGTACCAATTTTGTTTAGTAACTTATTGTTGGACTGCAATAATGTGTTACAACTTTTTTCTTCCTTCCCTTTTTGCAGTGTGCTGCACTGCCGAAGTATCAGGGGAAAACGCAGAAATCATGGAAATCAGCTTATTGCATGACGAATCTGATTCAGGAACCACCAGTTTGCTACCACTGCCATTGTTGTCATATGGTCCAAGATCAATGGTAATTTTAATTTCCTTTCAGAAATTTCCTGAGAACAACTGCATAGTTGCATCGCTAAAGTATAGTTCTCTCTCCATACTGGCTTCTGCTTCCAGGGGCAAGTTATCTGAGTAACTTAGCTCATACTCTAGTCCCAAAGATGGAAGAAGAATGGAAAAAGAAAACATAAACCAGCCTTGACACAACACCAATAATTATTATTGTTATTATTATCAGCCAACCACAGAGCCCAGTTCTTGAGCTTTTGTACTGATTCCAGCTAATACGATAGCAAAAGATTTTCAAACAACTTCCCCCTCACTCAATTCATTTCATTTTGGATTCAGTTCTCTTAGATTCTCTTTCTATTTAATAAAATCTATCGTGAAAAGCTTCATGTATTTTTTTAGAATTTTCTTTTGCTAGTAAATAAAAGTTGAAACTCATAAAAACCCACATTTTTAATTTTGAAATGTGCTGGTAAACAAATTTTATATTTGTAAATAACAAAGGCATTAAGATAAGGTAGGACAAAGCCAATTATAGTCTTTACTTTTTAAGCTCGCAATACTCTAACAAGGACTGAGATTTGTTAAACCAGTATTTGCGATTGCAAATTATGAAACTACACTATATAACTAATCATACAAGTCAAATAGTTGGATGACAATGGTCTGATTTGTCGTAGCGCAGCTGCTAGTGGCTCTTGATTATCAAGCTGTGGCCGGTCTGCTTAGAAACAATAGTGTATCAGTAGAAGTGAATGGGATGATCTTTCTTTCCATCAATGCATCATTATGTAATTCCTACAGAACTGCATCTTTGTTTCATTGTGTTTTGAGATGCTATGTAGTATTGAATAAACCTATTGTAAAATATTTTTCAGGTTCCAATACAAGTACCCTCGTCATCAGACCTTGAGAGTATCCTGTCACCAGATCCAATCTACAGTGATCTTCAGCTGAAAGAGATAAACTACAACGCTTCAGGTAAGACAGCTTAGCTTCCAAGTATTCTATGGTAACTTGATTTCAGGTTTCATACATTTACATTCCCGTATTGGTTCTCTTGGCTGCTTTGGTATTCGTACTTTTTATCAGTTTGTGTTTTTTTAGTTCGTCCAACTATTTCCTAGCTATCTGATATTTGGTTGCTGAAGGCCCTTATTATCTTCATTGACTTTTCTTTTCTTTTCTTTATCTGTCAATTGCAGCAATGGACGACAGCACTGAGTTCCTTCACCTGATTCTTAGTGGCAATGATGAAGGATACAATACCACAACTGAATTACAAGTTTGGGATGTTCTGGACTTCTATGTCTCAGAAAACTTTTCTGCTCTCCAATTTGATAGTCTGATGGGTTTTACAAATGAAGTTAGTACTTCCTACAATGATTGTATGAATTTAGTTGACATGGTAGAGCGGCCTGTGGCTCGTCTGTCTCTAGATGATACACCAAAACCAAATAACAGTGATGATGCAGTTCCGGTGGACCATGTCACAATGGACCCTGATGAAACATCCTTATACCTTCAGACAAAACCAACAGATTCAGAAACAGAATGTACTTCTACCGCTGGAGATGATGAAACTGAATATCTAGATCAAAAGCTACTTTCTAGATGTCTGCCTGATTTAATGGATGTTGACTCGCCCAACCGCTTGCTGAAAACACCAGTGAGAACAAAACATGTGACTCTTTGTGCTTGATTTGGACGGTAAGCAGCACTAACTTTTCAGGGAATCTTACTTTTTGAATGTGGCATTTGATATCTGTTACTTATCAGTATCTATTCACTAGCTGCTGGAATGTTATTATTTTTCAGTTAATATATTTTATATTATTTGCCTGTCATGATCAAGAATGTGAAATTCAGTTGTAACATAAACATTTTCACTCCAATATTCTTTGTATGATAGTCTTAACGGTTTCTCATATGCAGAGACTCTTGTACATTCAACATTGGATTACTGCGACAATGCTGATTTTACCCTAGAAGTTTTCTTTTTAATATGAAAAATCACACAGTATATGTGAGAAAAAGGCCTTACCTGAAAATGTTTCTTGAGAAGGTTGCTCAGATGTTTGAGGTCATCATTTTCACAGCTAGTCAGAGAATCTATGCTGAGCAACTTATAGATAAACTTGATCCTGATGGAAAATATATCTCACGGCGTATTTATCGTGAATCTTGTATATTCTCTGATGGTTGCTATACAAAGGACCTCACAATTTTGGGGATCGACTTGGCAAAAGTTGCAATAGTTGACAATACTCCACAGGTACAATCCCTTTCCAATATGGTTTATGCTTTATCTGTTTCCCTTTTGGTTCCTTTTATCGTGATCTCTGGTAAGTCTAGTCTATCACTATATACTTGGTATCTTGGTCTCCTGGCATCTTCTGAACTAGAGGTGGAAAAAAACTAAACTATCTTTTCATCAGAGCCTTTTTTTTTTACTATGTAGTATTCACATACTATATATAGTCATTATTTTTTTTGTTAATTAACTAGAGCTTTCTTTTGTCCAGGTTTTCCAGTTGCAAGTGGATAACGGCATACCAATTAAGAGCTGGTTTGATGACCCCTCAGATCAGGAATTAATCGAGTTACTACCATTCCTGGAGAGCCTCGTGGATTCAGAGGATGTGAGGCCAATAATTTCAAAGACCTTTCATGACAAACTTGAGCAGAATTAGTTTTAGAGGCATACGGATGTATCATCCAGTGAACCTGTCGTGGAAGTTAGCTTCGCTCCACATGGTGCAAGCCATTCTTGGGATGTTAGGTATAGGATCAAGATTCACCATTTATGTTATGTTAGCTGTTAATAGCAAGCATAAACTGCGGTTATGGATGAAAATGGCTTGTATATGTATGTCCCTTCGGGTTTTCCGTGTCACAGATCATTGTACAGAGACGAATAATAGTGCTGAATAAAGTGATCTGAATGCAATTTTGCTCATAAGGATGCCTCAAGCAGGAGGAGCATGCCTTAGGCATGCCCCATGATGCTTTTGTTTATAACGTGAATTCCAGTCAACTCGTTGTCTTATCTGCTCCTGAAGCTGAGTCTAGTGGAGCTAGCGTAATTTTTACTCGGGCTTGAGTGTGTTAGTGGGTTATTTTCTCCGTTCAGTTATCAGTAACCAGTTGTTGTACTTGTTTATGCACCCTCATCGAAGAATTTCTTTCTTCTTTGTTTATGCACCCTCATCGAAGAATTTCTTTCTTCTTAGGAAACACAGTACATACAAATGCTCACACATACTGTGTACACAGTACACTACCACGAAGGAAATTAGACTGGCAGATCTTTTGATTAACGTCAATGATATGGTGGCAGATCTTTTGATTGACGTTAGTGGATATGCCGTCTACAGTTGAAAGGGATATAAATTAAGTATTCCCGAGTGAGCAGGTTCTACCAAACGAACTCAACTAAACTTAGGGTCTATTTAGATGCACCGGTTAAACTTTAGTTAAAACATTTTCAAGAGTTTGCCAAAATTCACTTCGTGTAAATCTTATGATTTGATAACTCTTTAAAATATATGACAAGTGAAAAAAGAGTCCTCGCCAATAGTTTGGTATAATTCACTTTTAAAAACACATATCAAACTTACATCGTGAACCCCGAGATGTAAAACAAATTATGTTTATATCCTTCCACCTCTTGAAAACTTACATCGTGAACCCCAAAATAAAAACAAAATTTTTTTTTTTCACTCTTCCACCTCTTCTAAAAGCTCGATGGCAAAGTCACGACGCTGGATATATCCACGCAGCAAGGGGAGGAAAGAATAACAACTTGGGATAAATAGGGAGTTAATTTGAGGAGTTGTTGGGAGAGAGTTTTTTATGATTTTACCAAGAAAATAAAGATAGCAAGTTAAAATACTAAGTTGTTGGAGATGCTTAGTAGACATCTAAATAACACAGCTTAAAAGACTAGTCAAAATTTAGCTAGATTTAGCTATTTTAACCTAGCTAAAAGTCTACTAAAATTTAGCTGAAGGGAGAATCCAATCATCCCAACTAAAATTTAGCTAAAAAACTTTTACCATCGTATAAGTTTGCCCAACACTAGGCTATTTTGACGGACTTGTCAACATCCTAACACATCATGTAACGTGTCACTGATGTCTAAAAATTCAATAGTGGGTCAGAAAATTTTATGGAAAATGTCTTCCAAATCCTATGCCGGACCTTCGCAGCAGCAGCCACCGTAGCCAGTAGTCCTAGGTTCCTAACCGCCCCGTCTGATGCATTGCAACTTATGTCATTGGGAATAAAGTTTAATTTCGCGATATTTGAAGGATTCCTTGACCTGGGTTTGGTCCGTCTTGGTCATGCATTAGACTGGTTTCTATAGGTTATCTACTGATCTTCTAGCCTCCTCTAGCGCTTGTTCGGAGGAATTTTTGCAGTAAAAAATGCAAGCTGTGATTTACAACCCAAACAATTAGTTATTTTTTCGAGAATAAATACGGGGACATTCATTCATTAGCAGCAGCCAGTAGCCAGTTATTTTTTTATTAATATTTTGTCTTGTCTTAACCGCCCCAATAGGTTGCAGAAAAATGCAAGTCAAACTCGAGAATAAATACGGGGAAAATGGCGCGGCTCGTTAACCGCCCCCAGCGTCGCAAAATGGCGCGGCTCGTTCCGCGTCGCGGCCGCTTCCGTCCTCGCCGTCCTCGTCATGACGACGACGACGACCACCACCACCCCGGCGGCAGCTCAGGGGTTCCCAGCGAGGGCGCGCCCAACCAGGTCGGGCTACCTCAACATCACGTCCACTAACTCCCTCTACTTCGCCTTCTACGAAGCCACCGATCCGGTGACCACCCCGTCGACCGCCGTGCCGCTGCTCGTCTGGCTCCAGGGTGGGCCCGGCTGCTCCTCGCTCATTGGGAACTTCGCCGAGCTCGGCCCGTACCTCCTCCTCAACTCCAGCGCCAGTGGCCTCTCGCGCAACCGCCACCGCTGGAACCGCCGCTTCGGCGTCATCTTCGTCGACAACCCGCTCGGCGCCGGCTTCAGCGCGCCCGCGTCCCGCGCCGACATCCCCAGCGACGAGCCCACCATCGCGGCGCACCTCCTCGCGGCGCTGCAGTCGTTCATGGCGCTCGACGCCGGCGGCGCGGCCTTCCGCGCGCGCCCGCTGTTCCTCGCGGGCGAGAGCTACGCCGGCAAGTACATCCCCGCGGCCGCGAGGCACATCCTCGACGCCAACGCCAGGCTCCCCTCGGGGCAGAGGGTGAACCTGCGGGGCATCGCCATCGGCAACGGCATGACGCACCCCGTGGCGCAGGTCACCGTGCACGCCGACCAGGCGTACTTCGCCGGGCTCATCGACGCCAAGCAGAAGGCCACCGTCGAGGGCATGCAGAGCAGGACGGTGAGCCTCATCAAGGCCGGCAACTGGACGGGGGCCAGGGCGGCGCGGAACGGCATCATAGCCTTCCTCCGGCGGGTCACCGGCGTGGCGACGCCGTTGAACTACGCGCGTGAGACCAGGTACCCGACGCGCCCGCTGCGCAGCTTCCTCAACACCGACGAGGCCAAGGCGGCTCTGGGCGCCCGGCGCGACGTGGCGTGGGAGCGGTGCAGCGACGCTGTCTCCCAGGCGCTAGCCGAGGACATCATGAAGAGCGTCAAGGGCGACGTGGAGGACGTCCTGGCGCGAGCGGCGCCGCCCGGGTCCGGGTGCTGCTGTTCCAGGGCGTGTTCGACCTGCACAGCTCGCCGGCGTCCGTGGCGGCCTGGGTGCGGGAGCTGTCGTGGCCGGGCTTGCCCGCGTTCCTGGACGCGGACCGCGCCGTGTGGAAGCTTGACAACGATCGGCTCGCCGGGTACGTGCAGTGCAGAGCTCGGGAGCGCTTACCAACACGGTCATCGTCGGGGCGGGGGCACATGGCGGCCGGCGACAACCGACCCGCCGCGCAGGCGATGATCGAGGGCTGGGTGCTGCAGACGGGCCCCTTCGCCAGAGCCGGCGCGCAGGCGTCAACGTTGGCGGCCAGAAACATTCGGCCATAGAGCCAGTCCCAGTTTGACACAATACTTATCTTTGCGTGGACTCCTGTGCCCTAAATATAATAAGACTATAGTTTCGAAATTCAAACTTTTTACTTTTTAGTTTTTACTAACAATCAATTTAATCAAATAAAAAAAACATGCTAAAAAAGTGGCTAAATTACATTTGAGTTTAAAATACTTTCTAATAATTAAACTTTTGTTACTACAAATGACATATTACTTTTTTTAAAAAAAAAAGAAGTTAACTATCATTTTGAAGAACACATTTTGAGATGGAAGGACTTGTCCATAACTTATGTTTTGTTATGATAAATTTATCGGTTACTATTTTCTTAAAATACATAATCATTTTTTTTTCTTTTTTTTTCATCGTGCCTCCAAGTGTTTTTCAATATCTTTAGATGAAAACTTAGTTTAGGTCTCCTGTTATTGCCATCCAAGTGTCCCCGTTACCTGAATCTAAATTTTACCTTTTAAATTTTATCTTATTTTTTGTATTTTTTCCACATATTTAACTAAAATTCCATCATTTATTCTATTTTGGGATTCTTTTTTTGTATTTTTATTTAAAAAATGGATGTCATTGCAAATCTACACTTTTATTTACTATAAAAAAACATGCATGTACTTTGAGTTATTTATTTATATATTAGTAATGGTAAGGGGTACTAGTATCATTTAAAACAGATATGTAAGCATTATTTATGCATATTTAATTGCTTTTTGATAACATATTTTGGTAATTTAAATGCATTTTAGGGTATATTTTAGTATTTTAATAATTGAACATGTGGGTGATTCAAAATTTAGAAGGTTACTAAGATTATCTATTATAATGCATGATAGAGAAGTAGATAATTTAGATGAAATTTGGGAGGCTACTTGGATTATCTTTCATGTGATATATGGATATTTTACATGTATAGTTTAGTTTTTTTAATGACAAAGTGGATATTAAAAAAGAAGAATGGATTAGAAGATTAGAGTCTATATAATTGATAGCCAGATGTTTAAGATTTTTGTGGGAATCTATAGGAGTTATCTTTTCTAGCATGTCTAATGAGGATTAATAGGATTCATCACTGATTTGTGATTATTTAAGTTTGTTTATTGATAACAGATGTTGCTAACTTATACTTAAATTTTAGAGCAAAGGTGGATAATCTATAAGCTTTAAGTGGTCACTTTAGATTACCTTTCATAATAACAAATGTTTTTGTTTCTAGATACATTATACTAGGGAGCTCCTTGATTTTCATATGATAGAGGTGGATATTTTTGTTTAGAAAACAAAATACATTTAATTGCTATTACTGTTAAGAATATTTTTAAATTTTTGGCCATTTTTATCATCTTTCATGAGAATTATTAATCTAGAAATTCCTTTAATACTCCTGAAGTAGTCGTTGTCACTAAGACATTACGTTGCTTGAAAGCGATGCCAAGACTGAACTGGTGGTTGCAGATGACGCTTTCCGTGTCAAATTGACTTGAGTATTTTGGTAGCCTGGGATCGACAGCTCAATGGAAACAAGCGAATGAATGCTCGACTTTAACCTACCGATTATTACGACACTGCACCTAATATAGTTCAAGATTAATGGGCCACATGTTCTTGGAGCTATAGTTCAAGATCTATCTGTACCAAGCAAATTTTTGCTATATCTTGTACCTTTCTGAAGTTATTCTGATGTAGCGCATTGATATATGAGAAACATCTCTATACAACACTTAAAACGTTAATGTTCCTTCCTTTCCCTTCTGTCTCCTCGCTCTAGAAAAGAAATTGGCGCCCAAATTTGCCAGATTACAAGCCGCTGGACTACCCCTTCAGTGTGCAACCAAGGGCACACCTCTCAAGCACAGGCAGATTACAAGCTGGTGCCATAAATAGAACAAACATGTTGACACGCTTCAGCCGACGGTGGTTCCTGTGTTCCTGGCCACAGGAAAACCGTGTTGCTCTGCACTCTAAACATAACAGCATCTAGCCAAAGGTTTGATTGGCCGCTTCACAATCGATTTTGAACCACCTGAAGGCAGCATTGCTCCAGCAAAGGCACGTAGGATTCACCATAACTCAGCCATGATCCTGCCCGTCACTAATACATGCTTGACATGCCAAACGGAACAACACCTACCTTTCTGTGAGTAGTTGCTGCCACTCCTGCAGTAGCAGCAATGCCGTTGAATGATCTCGTGTACAAGTTTGTCTCTGCTGTTAGCCTATCAGAAGAGTCATTTTTTTGCCCTGCCGGTAGATGATGAAAAGGGGGTGCTCTCATGTCCAGAGCAACATCAGACACAGCTGTACGGTTTGTGCAGGCATAGGCCTGCTGATGCAGCGTATACCTTTCAGCCTGTGATGGCTCAGAGCAAGCTGGTTTGCCATGTGTCTGATAATAACCAAATGTTTGTGGGGTTTGTTGTTGGGGAGGATATCCTGAGTTCATTGCCAACCTTCGTGTGTCATAGGGGTCTTTGGTGTCTCCATTTTGGTAAGGCATTACTGGACCAACAACCCGTCCTGGTCTCGCTGCAAAAAGATAAACAGTATATTGTTAGACCAATATCAGCCAAAGGTTTACATGGCACAAACCAAAGGTACCTGTTGGCACTCTTTGTGGAGCCTGTGATGTTCTTGGGAGATTGCTGGAATATTTTTCTGTCTCCCGAGGAATTCTGTAGGACTCATCAGATGAAGGCCTTTCCCTAGATGGGCCAATACGGGGTTGTTCCTTCACAGGAATTGGAGCTGAGTGAACAATAGTAGACCTGCAAAAGGCAGGTTTTACCATTTAAGATAAAAGAAAATAAGAAAGTGCACACTTAGGAAGAAAGCAAGAAATTCAAGGATACTTAATCTGAATGCTCACTAATCAACCACAACTTCAATATAAGAATAATAGCACTTTACACCATTCTGCTGGTAGTGTTAAATTCGAGGGGAAATGCTATGTTTTTTTGTCTCAGTTTCTGGTATCCTAATCTGGTGTGCTTATTAAACATTAAAAATACACCTTGGCCTAATTGTTAAAATAAACTGTAGTTGTCACTCCTCTTTCGGTAATGTTCTAAACATTTGGTACAGCATGATGAAGCAAGAATCACATTCATTTTGTCATCCTAGATTCAGTGCCTGAAGTGTGTTCTCATTTGTAGCTGGTTCACCTTTGCTGCCAGGGCTATACTGAAACAACGTTGTCATTATGTGACAGGTGTGGCAGATGTATGTATTTCGAAGTACGTTCAATATTTATATATAATTTGGAAAACATTTATTCACCAGTTATAATACAGGCCAAAGTAAAGAACCCTAACAATTCAATCATAAATTATGCTTCAGTGTTTTTCCCTGTGACCATGCAAACATGCAAAATACAACGAAAAGATAGAGTATGATAAAGACTACAGAGTATACAGTTTAACAATTACCTAGGAAGAGAAGTATGTTTTCTTTCCATTGGAATCACAGGTCCGTTTCCACTACTTTCTTCAAGATGAGCAAATTGCTTCCTAAATTGGTCGACAGCACTGCATAAACAAGCCCATAAGTTTTAAACAAGCCCATAAATTTTAGGAGCAGTAGGAATTCATACAATCAATATAAAACATACATGAATGTGCAAAAAAAAAAAAACCATGCATTTCTGTTCAAATGTACTAGTGCTGCAACCTTGGGTACAGGAAGGTTGTCCTCTCCGTGCCATTGATATAGTCTTTGAGCAGTTGTGGATGATATTCCAATATCTCACGGAATATCAGCTCCCTGATGTCTTCTTTTGTCACTCTTCTCCGTTCAAACTCAAACTCCATCTTTGTGATTGGTTGACAGGATGGCTCTCTCTCAATCTTGGCTAGCCCTTTGAAGTATGGATGAGCCAATGCCTAAAAAACATCAAAATTAGTCACAATTTGCCCACAAAAAAGCCAAAGATGAACAAGTGTGCATCTGGACTCTGGAGCGACATAATTACCTCTTCTGCAGTTGGACGTTCTTTCGGATCAAATGCTAAAAGCCTTTGCAAAAGATCCAAGGCTAAAGGATCTGCATTGGGAAACTTCTGTGAGAATGAAATTGGCTCTTTCTTTCTCATGCTACTTAGATACCTCCTTGCTTTCTCATTCGACCTGGGAATAAAAAGAAACTATGAATACCAGATTTCAAAGCCATCAAAAAAGATGATCACCAGAGAAGCTGCACAATGTTGCTAATTTAATCTGTACCCTACCCGAGAAATCGTATCCATCGACGGGCGTGCCCAGAAGGTCAGTCATCAAATCTAACTGATGGACAACATTTTTACCAGGAAATAAAGGTTTCCCTGTTAGCACCTCAGCAAAGATGCACCCAATGCTCCAAATATCAATGGCTGGTGTATACTGCAATGTGAATAACAACTCATTCGCATTAACAACATCAGAGTAGGCAATAATTGGCATGATCATTTACTTTCATCACTATCTGTATATGATGGTAGAAGTTATTTTAAACATTATGATACCTGAAATGCCTTTTGATATTTGTATACCACTACAACAATTTTATCATCCAAAGGTCAATGAATCCAAAACAGATTTGACCTATATTTATTTTAGCTTAATGTTTCGATCAAAGTTTAACCAAGGGACACTGTGATGTACCGCACATTGTACCTTTGAATAGAAGGATCCACAGAGCTCTGGAGCTCTGTACCATCTTGTAGCAACATAATCCTGCAGCCAAATGAACACAGAAACATCATTACTCACTAAGACCAGCTCACGTTCATTAGGCAGAAACAAAGATAAATGAAACTAAGAGAAGAAAAATAGTTCAAAGAACATACCGTCCAGAAGATCGTTGTTGGGGTATCATTGAATGCAACTCGTGCTAGTCCAAAATCACAAATTTTCAGTTTGCAGTTAGAATTTGCTAATATATTCTTTGGCTTCAGGTCCCGGTGATAAACGTTAGCTGCCGTTAACACAGATAAAATATCAGTAATGAACATATGCAGGCAAACTAGCATTTGCATAGATTATTTATACATGTTTATTTAGTTATTAGAAAAACAAATACTCCCTCCGTTCCGAATTATAAGATGTTTTAGCTTTCCTAGATACAATAATTCTATTATCTATCTAGAGGTAGTGTTTTTCTAAGTGCATAGCAAAAGCAGGTATCTAGAAAAAGCCAAAAAGTCTTATAAGTTGAGATTTTTTTTTGGGGGGGGTTGGATTTATTGAGATGCCTTGGCAAACAGAATACAGCAATGAACATATGCAAACAAAACGAGCATGTATAAAATTATTTGGCAAATCTGATGTCTATAGTAATGAGATTGAAAGATGTCACAAAGCATTACATGAACCTATTTATCACTATTAACCTGATCCAGATCCAGACCTAAAGGACAATAGAACATAAATGCACCTATGGATATGCTACTCAATAAAAATATCTAGTCTAGAACCTCAAAATGATGTCTAGGAGCTGAGCCTAGCTCAGTTAGGGCATCCCCAACGGGAGTCAAAGTCACTAGCTGAGATTCTCACTAAAGTGGGGGTGAGAAAACGGAAAAACAACCTTGCTAGCAACTCCTTTGTCACTGACTCGCTCAAAAATGAGAAGAGAGAAGATCAGCTGGGAAGAAAATGAACCAGATTCCAACTGTGCCCTCCCTCCTGGCTCCCACATGGCTAATCCCAGTGGTAGATTCAAATGTTGGCGCATAGTTGCGGGAAGACCAGCACCCGGCAACGCGTGCACGTGGGTACCACAAACTGCGTAGCTCACGCTCGCGGGAGCCCTACCACCATGCCCCAGCTGTGGATTTAAATCTATGAGAAGCGGCTAGGAGGACATAGCGAGCGGGGAGGCCACCGGCACGTGACGACAGCGTGGGAGTATACGTGCCTGGCGAGCGGCAGCACAGGAAGAGAGAAGGCCGGCCAGCAGCGGCAGCGGCAGCAACACAGAACAGATCAGCTCAGTGGTGCCTAGGTCCACGGATGGATGATAGAAGCGGTTGGAGAGAAGACAGAAACAAAACAAACTTACATGTGGGGTCCATGTGGTGACGTGAAGCTTAAATAGCTAAAAACACTCGACCTGTGGGGGTAAGACAACCCCCAGGCATTGCATTAAGAAGACCTTTTCATGCAGGTCGAGAAAACTCCCAAACCCCTGTAGCGACACCATAGCCCATGTGAGAATGACTACGACGGGGGGCCAGACCTTAGACCTACGCTTTGGCGTGGTACAGATAAGGAGATTTTTTAACCCGCCTGAAAATTCGCTCCCATGAGGAGTCGAACCAAAGACCTGAGGAGTGCTACACTGCTACTCAAGCAACCTAACCAACTCAACTCATTCCTTTCACAGGTTAAATAGCTAACTACCAGCGATTCCAGTTGAGGACGCCCTTAAGAGGTGCAGGTCTACATAAAGGCACTTATGGATACACTACTAGATAAATATCTAAAACCTAAACATGATGTCTAGGAACTAAGCCTTAAGAGGTGCAGGTCTACATAAAGGCACTTATGGATACACTACTAGATAAATATCTAAAACCTAAACATGATGCCTAGGAAATGAGCCTTAAGAGGTGCAGGTCTACATAAAGGCACTTATGGATACACTACTAGATAAATATCTAAAACCTAAACATGATGTCTAGGAACTGAGCCTAGGTCAGTTAGTAAGAGTCCTCTTCAACTAAATTTGGGTACATGTTTATTATTTTGCAATGCCACCTTGTTCCTCCTAGGTTGCTCAATCTTTCAATTGATTTATAAAGGTATCTAAGAACATCTAATCCTATGATAGATTTACTGAGATGAAACCAGCCAAGATGGCAAATGAACCATGTGACGTTAATTATTTAGGCTACAATTTTCTTCAGTTCCTGACTCACAAACTTTGCATGCCAGAAATACAAGATTTCACAATGTAGTGATTAGTGAGGATTCCATGCCAGTTATTTAATAGAAAAAAAATAAATGAGGAAATAAAAAATTATTTTAGTAAACATCATTTCTTGTTCCTCCACCCTATGAAATGAAAAATTGATTAAAAGAAGAGTACAATTTGAACCATTTTTGGTGCATTTGAAGGAAAAAAGCTTGTTGAATCAAGCATATCACTATTTGCGAACAACATTTAAGCTATCAATTATACTATAAAGTATTAAATGAGAAATGAAAGGATAACTGAACCAACCATAAATGGAATGGTTCACAGCAAAAATAATAATTAAATAGAAGGCACTGACTCAATTAATTTTCACTGCAAAGCACTAAGCACATGATGGCATTAATCATATGACATATACAATTTATATCTTCCAGGAAAAGAATGCATATCTGATAGCAACGTTCCCCATACCAGTGTGGATGTATTTCAGAGCACGGAGCAGTTGGTAGAGAAAGAACTGATAATGTTCCTTTGTCAAGTCATCATTAGCCTTGATAACTTGGTGAAGATCGGACTCCATAAGTTCAAAAACAACATAGATATCTTTGAAGTCCCGTCTTGATGGAGGCAACATAATATGTTTGATCTCAACAATATCTGGATGCCTTAGGAGTCTCAGAAGCTTGATCTCACGGAGAATCCGAGCAGCATCGGATATGTGCTCAAAGATGTCATGTATCTTCTTGATTGCTACTTTCTCTCCAGTGTGGACATCTATAGCGGAGCAAACCACCCCGTAGCTTCCTTTACCAATGACTTCCTGAATCTTGTACCGACTTGCATCCCCATACTCTGTGAAAAACTCTGCCTCCACCGAACTCTGCAAAGTTTTTGCAAAATTAAAGTATGTATAATGCACCGTTTAAGCTTCCCACAGCAAAGAGTCATCACAGATCAATGGACCATCAGTCAATCATAGGGAAATAATCGATGTGAAACAGTAAATGCAGCATAACTCAAAAAATGGGAACACAATTGGCTATTTGCAGAAACATTGCAGGTATCCAGATACATTTAATGTCCAAAGTTCGGAGGGCCGACAATCATTGGAAAGCTAGAACTAGCATCACCAAATGAATGCAAAGTTCAACTGTTTTGCAAAACAAGACTTCCTTTACAAGCAAGATCTTTAAGCACGGGCGCAAATCTTGTAAAGTCAAATGTTCATGCATAGATCGGTGCAAAGCCCAGAAGAAAAAGCAACAGCTTTGCCCACCGACACGCTAAACAGCGCGGCCCATGTGTTTCGAGAGATGGCGTCTCGAGGCCACAGGATGCGGCCACCATTTGCGTGTGAATCACGAGCTGCTGCAGCAAGAACACACCAAATTTCACCTTTTTAACAAAAACAGACAAAGGTTTCAGAACACAACAAGGTGCGGTGAGGATGCAGAAAAATGATTATGGGTCTACAAGCAGTGGAGAGGAGGAGGACATAATCATAGCAAGATTCAAAGTCTTCAGGAAAAAAAGACGGCAAAATTGACCTTTCTAAAAAAATTATCAACGAAAATTCAAACTTTGGAGTTTGACACGGCATGGAAACGAGGGAGTAGACACCAAAAGATCCTCAGCACTATCAGAAGAAGGCTGGGACCTCTGGAAACAACGAAGTTTCGCATCAACGGGAACGGAAGAGAGAAAACAAACTGTTAAGTTTTTTTTTTTAAAAAAAACAAATTGTTCGCAGCAGCAGCTGAATCCCGGCGGGACAGAGTGAGGCACGCCGCAAATTGGCAGCAAAGTGGTTGCGAAACGTGCAGATCCGAGCCCACCTTCTTGCGATGATCGTGCTGCATCTCGCCGGCGTCCGGATCTCGCACGGAACCTCCTCAGGGAACGCCGTACCGGCGAGGGCAGCGAGCTTGCTGGCTGGCTGGCTGGCTGGCGACCTCCGTCTCCTCGTGGAATCAATCCCAAAGCGGAACCGACGGTCAGGCACGCGGCATTGGCTGGCGCCGCGCCGTCGAGGCCGAACGCAGACACGGCGCTGGGCGGCGCCGCGCGTGGGGCGGGCGGATCGGCCAGAGCGAGAAGACGGCGGAGGGATGGCGCAAGGAAGGCGGGGCCCGGCCCGGGGAGACCCTAACCCTGGCGACGCCGGCGCAGGGCAGGCAGGGCTAGGGCCCCCTCCCTCTCTCTCCTCCTCCTCCTCCTCCTCCTCGTGGTCCGCACGAGCGCTCCGGGAGGGGGTGGGAATAGAGAGAGAGGAGGACCGAGGGGAGGACAGGGGGGGGTGGTGTGGGCGCTCACCTCTCAGCAGCTCGTTGTTTTGTTGCCATGAATCTAGGGGAAGGGAGGGTGGCCGCTTTGGACGGGATTGCCCCCGGTTGGCCGCCCGTCGTGGGTCGGGGTCGCGTGCGCCGTGCGCTGCGGTGGGGTTTGGCCGCCGTCGGATCCGCATCGCGGCACGCGTCTGGCCTGACCCCATTTATGGGCAGCGTGAGGAGAGAGAGGAGAGAGGAAGGCTAGGCTACGCGGGTTAATAAAAGGTGGGCGGTCAGTAATGCGGGGGGTGTGCTCAGTCTTATCCGCCTATTTAAGGCAGGTCAATCCTTTTTGTTTAGCACTCATCATTCATTGTTCGCCTTCACAATCCTGATCGCCAAATCTGTCTTTGTGCATATTTGGGGACCGGGATTGCTGAATGTCGTGTTTCAGAGTCCGTCAAATGTGAAAAAACTACTATGAGCTCTAAGTTGTGAGATGCAAAAAATAAAATGTTATGGATTCTGAAATGTGAGAAAACTTAAAGTTGTTTGATTGAAAAATCTATGAAGCTGTAGGTTTGGTAAAGAAAAATATAGGCTCTGTTCGTTTCAACTAAAAAGTCATTTCAAATTTTATTAAATTTATTTTTTTTTTTTTCTCAAAAAAACCGGTGTTTTGGCTTATCACCGATTTATAAGTCCCAAACAAAATGGGATAATATTCTGAACGTCTGAGAGATTTTTTTATATAAAAATGATCGCAAAACCATTTATTATATGTAAATGATTATTCTATAAAAGAAGAAATTTATTGGTCTAAATCAATCACAGAACCACTTATTCATATGTAAATGATTATTCTAGAAAAGAAATCTATTTTTTCAAAGTGAAATCGATCGCAATAACATATGGTCCATATACATATTACACTAAGGATTCAACCAATAGGGTTACAAATCAGGTGGCGATTGTCATTGTCGGGATGAGCACAACCTCTCTTAAGATGAGCACCACACCTCTTACTTTGGGACCAGCGTTGTTCCTAGGATGAGTGTGTGGTTGTTCTTGTTTGTCTCAAGTGAGAACCATCCTTGGGGCAACAACAATCCTCAGAGATTGAATACGTGTGACACACCATTCCACACCAAGCTAGCCATCACCAAGTGAGAACCATCCTTGAGGCAACAACAATCATTGCAAACCGCTACTATGCTAATCAAGTCATAGGCATACATGCTTAATGAAACACGTGTCACAATGACACACTCAAAAAAAGTCGCAGACATGCATAATTTGTCAACGTAACATGATTCAAAATGTTTTCTTTCTGTGAATACTAGAGTTGTGTGTGTATTCCTACTACATCTATATTAGTGTAGAGGCAGGAAGTTATGTCCTTTTCGTCTATTCGCTTGGTAGTTGAAATGGTTGAAACGATTGAATTTTTTATGAGATAAAAATATCTTGTTGTTAATTTGGTTAGCTAAAATAACTAGCGAACATATTATTTGCACAAACACAGAAGCGTTTCTGGTGGTTGAGCTAGCACGCGAAATTGAACATTGGACACAAAAGGGTAAGCCTAACGTAGCCCATCTAAGAGGTCACGTCTCCACTACAATCCTAGTCGTAGCGTGTCATCGATCGGTAAGAAGGTCATTACATTATCCAACCTCTGTTGCGGTGCACAGGGTGACAGACAGGGGTGAGGCAACTTTTGAACGCGAGCTCGCGCTTTTGCCCGTTGTTGTGCTTGCGCCGTCAGAAGCCCGACACACACAGCCCCACCACCACCCCGGTCCCGTGCATTTTCCATTTCCTCCTCGCCGAGCAGTGGTGGCACGCAACAAAGGGGTAAAAATGGGAGGTCTGCAACTGTAAACGTCGCGCGCGCCAGCAGCGTTCCAGTACTCAGCTGCCGCTAGTGGGGTAGGCGGCTGCG